>CM031233.1:203033400-203385900 GCA_018340775.1 Taxus wallichiana var. yunnanensis | reverse complement strand
AAATGACAATTCTCGTGGTAGCAATGTTACCAATATTTATGGTTTACAACTTACTAATTTAAGTACAAACATGACAACGTACTAATAATTTTCATTATATCATAAATATATGTTTGCAATTATTTATATTAGAATCTACATCTAAGACGTACATGTTACAAATGAACCTTTGAAATCTCCTATATTTCGTACACATGGCTTCATAGCATACATTAGGTAACGAGGTTTCTACTACCATTTATCTTACTATCGTGTCTTTTATTATTGTTACTATTCAAATTACTATGACCATTCCTTTAAATCTTAACAATTATTTTGTACTACTCATTTCTCAAGATACATATTTCATTCAAGTTCATTATCAATACACTAAAGTTCCTATTCCTACACATTTTATTCATATTATATCTCAAGATGCATTTATTTAACAAATTTAAAATATATAAGCCAAAATTATACAACTACAATGAGGAATGCAAAATACAAACCATATGGTAATTATCATAGCATACTACATAATTTATAGGCCAGTGATGTCCTTATTTTACTTTTTCCTACAAGTTTTATTGCTCCAAAGTTTTTATTATTTAATATCAAGGGTGATCTTTCACACCACATCAAAGAATTTTATACTTTATGTCTAAATTTTGGTCATAACCAAATAATGTTAACTAATCCTTTTCTTACAAGTCTCATGGATTATGAATTAGATTGGTTTAATACCATATACCAAGGAGGTTTGTACATAATTTCAATGTTTTTGGAAGTAGCTTCTTAGCTCATTTCCAATCATGAATATAAAAAAGTCACATTTTATTAACTTACATAGCTAAAAAAATCATGGCAAGACTATTAGTGAATATGTGCTTGGATTCAAAACTATGATTAAAAATATGTTGGATATGTTACTTTATGTTGACTTCCAAAATATTTTAACTCAAACTTGACTTTAACCAATCAAAGAAAAACTCCTCTTTCTCATATACCGCATTTTGACAAAAAAAAAAAGGAACTATGAAATCAATCTCCTTATATCTAGCATGTTAAAACATGGGATTTTTAATGTCATTGCATCTTGTAGACACATAAATTTTAAATTTTATCATTTGGTAAAGAAAACTTTGGATTTGTACCTAAACCATGTCATGCATGCACCTTCCAAGCCTAGGTGACATATCATTATCTCTCTTGCATGAATTGATTATATATTCACACTTATCAGTTGCTCACATAAATAATTGCATCAATATAAAACAACATATCCCTCCTAGGCATCATTCCTATAAATTTAAAAATACCAACACATACTAGTATGGGACCATTTGATTGGGACCAAACAGCTCAACGCTTCGTCTGAAGCTGAAAATTTTACCATAGCCACCCAATGGTTACTTTTATGAATCGATACATTTCGTGGGCCAAATCATATTCCCTAGGTCAAAATTAATGTGAAATTAAATCTACAAACACCTATAAGAGCAGCGTAACCCACTTCTTTACCTCACCTAGAAATTTCAAGAGCATACTTGAAAAATACATTCCAAAAGAACTCCAAGCTCTCCTAAATTCCTTCAAAGTAGTAAAAAAACCTAGGAACATCTCTTAGACATGTATGAATCACTCCCACCAAGTTCAAGAGTTAATATTCCCAATCTAGAGGCCTTTAAATCCAAGTTAATATTTAGCATTCAAAGCAATTGTTTCCTATTGTCAAGTGGTCAAGTTGCCAAAGTAGTTATATCCCTATAAATAGCACATGTTAGATGGAGAACTATGTGTGGTTTGATGTCTTTTCGGGTAGTGCTAATGTAGGCGGTGCATGGATTACACTTTAAGCCAAAGAATAATATTTTTATGTTGGTCTCCCACTCATGGTTAGGGTTTGAAGATATTTTTCATCATACACAAGGTTTCACAAATGTGTGACTCCTATGGTTTTGTGAAAAGGTCATCATAGTCAATTAAAGACACAATTTTTTTATAGAACCAAAATAGTTCCATTTTAAAAATAGAGGGCCAAACCATACGATGATTTTTCATAGGTTATATGATTCGATATCTTCTCAAATTTGCCCTCCATTTCTAGAAATGAAGCACTTAAAATTTATATCTATCTTGCATAATCATTCTTCACTTCCATTTTGGCCTCCTACCTCTATAATTAGGTAAGTGCGTCTACTATTTTTTATTTTAGAAATTATTTCCATGTTCAATTGTATACCTTGCTAATGAGTGTAAACACCCAAATCCACCATTCATAAATCATTCTCGGCTAATCATATCACATTATCACATGATAAACAATTAATCAAATCACCCTCATCATATCACACATCCCATAACATCCCATGACTAATTAATCATTAGTGAACGAAAATTATCCATGCACTAATCTTACATTCTCATTATCCCACGTATGTTGAAATCAATTAAACTCCCTAGCTAAAAAAGTATAAAGGACTGCAAAAGGTACATTGTACACCATCCTCTCATGCAAGATTTCCATTTCAGAAATCTTACGTTAATGAGAATACATCCTAAGTAGAGCCTAACAAAATTTGGAAATCCTTCCATTTTGGGAAAGTTTCTTACCTCATCCTCCTCCTTACAAAAACATTACCCAAATCTTGCACACATTACTTGAACATCTACTTCCATTGAAAAAATCCATAAAACTAGGAAAGTTTTTCACTATATTACATTCTTAGGTATTTATTTATTTTCTTAGCTCTATCTTGAAGTATTTTGTTAGGTTTAGATTGGGGATTTAGTTAGTGTCTTTTCCTTATTTTATGTATCTAATTATTACGTGTATACATTTGGAATGCCTAGTGGGACACACCTTGGTTCCTTTCATTTTACTTGATTGCTTTGTAAATTTAATGGTTGCTAAATATTTTTATAGGTAAAAGAGCTTCCTTGAGCCATCAAAACTTATATTTTGCATCAATCTTGTATGTTTTCATCAAATTTTGTTAAATTTTTTATCGGTCTACGTATCGATGATTCTACATTTTAGGGTAGCATTTATGATTAGAGTTGTAATTTTTCCTATACAATACTTTTGGGAGTGTAGACACTAAAATTTTGTAACTTGTCGTTGTGAAATACCAAGTTTGACCATGCTACCTTGCTACGAAAAAAATTCTCACATTCGAATCCAATATCCTCATCTCTTTAGCTCTTTTACAACTTTCTTATCTTTACACTCTGATCCTTCATCAATTTTTAAGAATATTATTTGATCATAGTAACATTAAACCTTTGATAATCATGACACAAATTTAAGTATTGAGTTTATTTATCTAGTTCGAAAACGTAAGGAAGGGTCCTGGGATGTAGGGTATGGCCTTGAATGACCTATACGGTCCAACCCTTTCACATTCATTAACTCTAATTTCTTTTTCAAATTCTTCTTTGGGTAATTTCATCTTCCTAGGGCTATCCTTATTAGAATATTTCACCTATAAAAGGCTATAAAAGAAAGTTAATGTCACTTTATAACTCACCTAACACTCTTACAAGATATTATTTCAAATATCATTCTAAAATAACTCAAAAGGTTCCTAAATCTTCCCAAATAAATGTAACATCCAAAAATTTACCCGCACAAAACCCAATACAAACCTAGGTCAAACAAGAAAAATTATGTATTAATTTTTTTGTTAAACACACTCATAACAATAGATTAAATAAAAATAATAAAATCTCTCAATTCCATTTAATAAATTTAGTTAGTCTAAAGCAAGACTTAGGCTCCCTTACCATTGGTTTTAATACATTTAAATTTAACCTTGATTAGGTTTGCTCAATTTAATCCCAAGCGTATTGTAGTCTATTTAATTAAATAATAAAGTATTGTTATACCCACAAAGGGGTCAAACTTTGCATAAAAAAAAGGTCTCTAATAAGACACTTGGGTTAGGAAATAATAACACCCCTACACATACTAGAGTGGCCCCAAAATAAAGTCTACCCATGCATTTTAAATTTGAAATTCTCTCACCCACTTCCCATCTACTTTTTGTAGGATGAATCTCATCCATTTGATGGATTCATTTGGGGCCCTTAGATTTAGGGATTCAACTAACCCTAAGCATGCTTATGAAAAATCTTTTCTCTTTTGTTTTGACTTATTGTTTCTCTTTTTGTTTTGCAGATTGGTGGAGAGGAGGTGGAAGCCATGAGAGGAAAGCTCAAGCTCATGGGAGTTTGCACATTCTTCCTTTCATTTTTAGTTCTATTTACACCCTCTTCTAGGGTTTCAATGTATATTATTTTTTATCTCATTACTTTAACATTTTCTCAAATGGGGATATGAGTTTTTGCCCCATTTTAGAGGAATAAGAATAGTAGTGTGTATATATACTAAGATAAAAGGATATATATATATATTTCATTTTTATTTAATATTAAGATCATAGATATACTTTTATATATTTAAGATTATATATATATATATATATATAACAAAACGATTTGAAAGAATCCGACCGTAGAAGTAAAAACACAGAGTCCAAAAGGATTTGAAGAGACCGGCTGTGCAAAACAAGAAAAAAGTGACCTGTTTAATGTATGGTAGGAAAGTTACTTGGGTTTAGGGGAGGGATCGCCCACCCCACCCACCATCCCATTAATAAATGGGATGGGGGGTGGGGTCGGCGACCTCCCCCAAACCTTTCCTTATTAACAACTACAGGTCGCGGTCTATATAAATCGACCCAACCGATTTTAATTTGTTTTTTTTTTGTTAGCTAGACAATTTCGGTTATTTAAATATATATATATATATATATATATATATATATATATATTTATATTTATATTTAAGTATATATATATTTTTATATATATATTAACTAAGTCAATATTAAAATATATCACTATTAACAACATTAAAAATATGATTACTATTATCAATAATGAAAATATTCATATTACTTAATAACATCAACTAATTTTAATCTTTTAATTAAAATTTTTTTTACAATTTGGTAGTAATATATAGGAAGTTAACACTAATTTTAACTCCCTTTATTATTATTACTTTAATCAACATTTGATACTTATATAAACTTATAGTAATTTGATACTAAAATTTCACAATCAATTTGAGACTAGGATCTAGTAGTAACCAAGTACTTTTCTTTATTCTCATAGGTTTAAGGGATAAATCCATTTAATGATAAGGTGAATAACAACAAGAATTTAAGGCCTTTTTCCATTTACACATATAGAGTTCTAGACTTTCTTCCAATCAATTCAAAGAGATGAACAAATATAGTTTAGCTTATTATCACATGCCTTTCTAAGTAATGCAATAGGAATTAATATTTCTTTCTTTCACAACATACAAGTTTGCAACCATTCCACAAGAAATTATAACAAGATTTCCCAATAGTTTTAAAACAAGAACAACACCCTATTGAAGCCAATAAATAAACTAAAATGAGAGCAAAGTTGTTTTCTTTTCCATCACATTTCAATGACTTGATTCAATTTAACAAATTATAGTTCCTCATTCCAACAAGTAATGGAATAATTTTCAAACTTTTTCCTTCATTTACAATATCAACTAAGATTACATATTTGATAATAAACAACTAAAACTTCCCTTTAAACAAATACAAGTTTACAAGCCCTCCATACAAAATGGAGACAACATGATAAAATATAACAAGAGAGTCCATTATTCTTTTCTCCAAATGCACAAGAAGCCTTCATCATCTAAACTCCACCTTCTTCCAAGATCAAACACACAACCAAAAATGGGGAGTAGGCAACACTCTCCACCCAACCATTACTCCAATGAGGAAGTGAAGCCTACTTCCTCATTGACCCCAAGCCCCAATAATGAGACAATAAGGAATATTTGACAACCATGGAAAAAAATACAAGGCTTCCACATTTACTTTCAAGAAACATTCACACAAGAAAATAACCACAAAACACTCATTTTTAAACACAAAACTTCCCAAAAACAATGGCTCTAAAACAAGCCAAGTAGAGAAAGGAATATGGGGATACCCTTGTTCCTCCCAAGGGTTTGGATGCCCACCTCAAAAACCTCCAAAACACAATCAACCCCAAAATATCTTATGCCTCCCTACAAATAAAACATCTCTTATGCCTCCCTCACTCTTATGCCTCCCTCTCTCTTATGTCTCCAACAATGAAGAAAATAAAAGATGAAAACAAGGTGGGGCATCCAACCCACTCCCTCCTAAATACCCAAAAGAAACTCTTATGCCTCCCAAAAAATTTCATCCCCATTTCACTATCTCATACACATCCTAAGAACATTTCACTACCCAACAACATCAAGCAAGAAACACATTCATTCAACACATAAACATACAAGAAAAGAAGAAAACAACCAAGGGTGAAGACCCTACCTTTCCATAGCAAGAATCCACTTCACAAGCAAGTCCCAAAATCCTCCAAGCTCAAGAAATTCCAAGAAATATTCAACTCCAACAAGCACTCTAAAAAGACAAACCATTCCAAAATGAGAGAGCCAAAACCAAGCAAGTAACCCCCAAAACTTCACAAAAATTCTAATAAATAGAAAAGGGAGAGGGAGATGATGTGGCTCCATGTAGGATGCCACATCATTTCATTCTCCATCCCACATCACCAAAGTCAAACCCATACCCCAAATCATAATAAATTGGTGGTTGGGGAAAAGACCACCCTCTTACACACTCAACCCAACCCACACCCCTTAAGGACAAAATTAATTACCCATGTAAGAAAAGTGCACTTGATTTCCCTTTTTCCTTCATTAAAACACAAAATAGACCTAAAATAAGTCCCTCACATCATAGGCTAGGTGGTGGGTGACTTTAAAAGGTGTGGGACAAGCTTAGCTTGTCCCACAAGTCTCCAAAATAGCCTAGAAGGTCAAAATCCGAATTTCACAAGGAAGATTGAGTACACACAACCCAAAACACATTAAACTCATCCCAAACCAACACACATAAAAGCTACCAACTCACATTTATTTCCCCCTTTTGTCACATCCTAATTAGCACTAGATAAACACTTTTAAATTAACTTAAGAGGGGTGCAAAACACAATTAATAAAAGTGACTCCACATGCACATAAAAATAATAACTCACAATTAAATAAAAATCAACAAGACAAAATTACAAACATTCCCAAGGTCACTTTTGAGGTCACCCCCAATGGGGACCTCCTAACAAACTAACAACAACAAACAACATACAAAAAACATGTGTTTCATGGTGACCTATGTTGCCAATACTCCATATTCTCTCACTGTTGGTCTCCTATCCCCCTTTGGTTTATTGTGTTGCAAACACCTACAAAAGTCAAGACAATACCTTTTTGGCCTCATGGCCATATTAACAACATCAAAATAATAAAATACATGCATATACATATAATCAATTATCACAACTTAAACCAAGACAAGTAATTTTCCATTGTTCACAATTCCAATTATTTCAATTTCATTACTATATCAACTAGCAATAAGATCACGACATCAATTACATCATCAAGCATCATATAATTATCAAAATAAATGCATTAGTCCAATATAAGCTCAAAATCAACAATTTGATATATCCAAATATGCATATAATCCATCCTGTAATCATGTCATAAGTCTAACATCCATATTGTCTATAAATTAACCAATCAAAATAACAATGTCCATCTATCAATATCTAAATTGTGATAGAAAATTCCATAACTCTAGTCTATGCTAAGAAACATCATAATCATATAAATTCAAGAGGAGTGGGCACTACATCCCCCTCCCCTTAGACTCGACTTCCTCCTGAAGTCACTAGAAAAAATGTGGGAACTTGTGCTCTCAAAGGCGTGGCATCCTCCCACATAGTTGTTGTCTCATCATATCTATCCCATTGAATGCAAACTTGATCAATCTCTCTTCCTCGAAGGCCCAGGTCCTGCGCTCTAAAATATGGATGGGCTCCACCATCACCTACCCTTGATCTTACACTTGCAATGAGGTCCAATCTAATACATGAGAAGGATCTGCAATGTACCTCCTAAGTACATAAACATGAAATACATCGTGGATGTAGACAAGCTATGGGTGGAAATGCTAGATGATAGGCCAAAGGACCGATACGCTCCAAGATCTCAAAGGGACCCACAAATATAGGAGCAAGCTTAGAGCCTTTTCCGTAATGGATAGGGCTCTTATGAGGCCTGACATGAAGAAACACCTTCATTGCCCACCTCAAAACTATGATCTGTCCTACGATGATCCACATACTTCTTCTTCCTGTCCTGAGCCTCCTGTAATCTCTTTCCTAATCATAACAACCTTCTACTCCATATCCTATAGTAAATCCGGCCCAAGAGAAACCCTATCCTCTATCTGTCCCACTCAGTGGTGTCCTACACTCTCTGCCATATAGTTCCTGAAAAGGAGCCATGCCTATCGAACTCTAAAAACTATTATTATAGGAAAACTCCACCAAATACAAGTACTCCTCCCACCTCGACTAATGGTCCATGACGTACATCCTAAGCATGTCCTCCAAGATCTATTCACCCACTCTTGTCTCATCTGTCTCAAGGTGATAAGTTATACTTGAAGTTATCTTCATCCCGAGAGCATGTTGCATGGTAGTCCAGAAGTGAGAAGTGTACAAGGGATCACGGTCATAAATGATCTTCCATGAAATCCCATGTAATCTAAAATCTCATCAAGGTATACTCATGCCACTACACTAGCTATGTAGGTGGTCTTCACCGAGAAAAGTGAGCCACTTTCATCAATTTATCCACCGTGACCATGATGGCATCATGGTGGTATCTCAACATCGGTAACCCAACTATGAAATCCATGGAAATGGTGTCCCATTTCCACTCGGTATGGCATGAGGAAGAGAAGGCCATTTGGGTATTGATGCTCGGCCTTCACCTTTTGACACTCTAAACAACATGACACAAACTAAGCTATGTCTCTCTATAGTCCCCTCCAATGGTACAACTGTCTCAAGGTGGCATGCATCTTCTTCACCCGGGATGGGCTGAATAAGGTGCACGATGAGCCTCTTTCAAAATATCCTGTCTCAAGCCTCCATCTCTAGGAACATATATCTCAACCTCTATGTCTAAGAAGACCATCTTCCTCTAATGAAAATCCATCAAATTTCCCCTCAAGGGGCTCTGAGACTCAATCTCTGATCTAGGCTACAAGGTAGAAGTTGTCATGAGGAAGTTGTTACAAAATCCTTGCTCTACAAATTATACCCACTGAAGTAGCCATAACCACATGTCTCCGCCTACTCAGGGAATCTGCAACCACATTCTCCTTCCCCTTCACATGCTCTATCTCCATGTCATACTCACAAAGAAACTCCATCCAACACCATTGATGAGCGTTGAGATTGGGATGTGTGAAGAGGTGGCGAAGACTCAAGTGATCAATCCTTGAGTGTAAATCTCCACCAAGAAGGAAATGTCTCCACCAAACCAAGGCATGCATAACTACTGCAAGCTCAAGGTCATGAGTTAGGTAATTGAGCTCATAATCCTTGAGTTTGTGAGACTCAAAAGTAACCACTCGACCCTCCTGCATCAACACACCTCCTAGTCCTGCCAATGAAGCATCTGTGCAAACAAGAACTTGCCCTGAGGGTCTGCACTACAAGAATAGGTGTTTTTGTGAGGCATTCCTTTAGTTCCTAAAGGCCTTCTCACATCTATCTGACCATACATAACTTATTCCCTTTCCACTAAAGGGAAGTGATGGGGTGCACAACCCGAGAAAATTCCTAAACAAATCTCCTATAGTATCCTACCAAACCCATGAAACTTACACACCTCGATCACACTAGTGGGTGTTGGCCAATCCATAATGGATCTAATCTTGAAGGATCAACTATGATACCTTCCCATAAATGATGTGACCCAAATAATGCACCTTTGACTAAAAGAATGCACACTTCTCCAGGTTCTCATAAAGTTATTTGCTCACGAAGACACTGTAGAACCTGACGAAGGTGCTCCTCATGCTCCTCACATGTATACATGAGTATATCATAATGTCATCAAGAAAGATGAGCATGAAGTGATCCAAAAACATCCTAAACACCCATTCATCAAGCTCATGAACACTACGGGGGCATTTGTCAAACCAAAAGGCACAACTGTGAACTCATAGTGCCCATATCTCATGTGGAAAGCTGACTTGTGGATATCTACCTCTGCAATCCTCAGCTGATGGTATCTAGAATTAAGATCAATCTTAGAAAATATTGTGGCCCCCTTCATCTGATCAAACAAATCATCAATGAGGAAGGGGGTAATGATTCTTGATCATTACTTTGTTCAAGCTTCCTGTAGTCCACACACAACCACAAGGATCCATCCTTCTTCTTAACAAAAATCACTAGTGCACCCCAAGGGGATACACTAGGATGGATTAGGCCTTTCTCAAGAAGGCCCTCAAGCTGCAACTTGAGCTCACAAAGCTCAGGTGTGGTCATCCTATAAGGAGCACGTGAGATAGGTTCTGCTCCTGAACCAAGTCAATGTGGAAGTCTATCTCACGTGGGGAGGCATCCCGCAACTCACTAGGAAACACATCAAAAACTCCTACAAGATGGGGTGATCATCAAGTGAAGGTCCACTAGCCCCATCCTCCAACCTATCACTAACAATAATAGCATACAACTAACACCCACATCATGCACACCACTTAAGTTGCATAGTGGAAATAGTGTGGATAGAAATGGGTCCTAACTCCAATCTATCACTGACTCAACTCCCAAATCATCTTGTACATGATATAGTCTTATGGTAATAATCCACTTAGCTCTCTATGTGCAGATAACCAATCCATGCCCAAGATGACTCCATACGAACCCAACGGAAGGATACAAAGATCCGAGGTAGTGGTGAAGGGTCCCAAATCCACTACACACTCTTTAACTAAGGAGTCTACAAGATTTTTGGCTCCATAAGCCATCTCGACATCCCAACTAAGGCCCTGTCTAACTACCACCAGCCTGCAATGCTCTACTAAAGATGGTGCAATAAAAGAATCAAATAAACTAGAATCAATAGAATAGAGGTAGGAATACCACCAATGCTACATGTAGTCTCTATCACAATGCCCTGGATGCTCATCCTAGTGGTTCTCAACCGCTACATAGATCCGATGGCTACATCCCATGTCACCAACTATAGGCTCTAAAATTGGTGCCTTACCCTTGTTACTAGGGTTTTGTGGGCACTCTCTCCAATGATGTCCAAGAACACCACATCCATAACAACTTCTGGTCCTCTCCAATGAGATGCAACTCTAAGTTGGTACTCTAGTGGTCTGTGTCATGGATCCTAATGATCTAGCTATGGACTATCTGAGGTCACTACTAATGAGCTCCTACTATTGAGCTCTTGGTGCACCCTGTGTCCTAATGGGACCCTAGGGGAGGCCCATACTCCATTCCCCTCTGAGCATCAAATCTCTATGGAGGTCTGAATGATGGATGAGACTCATTATTATTTATTGCTACTATTGAGGTGGCTATGTGGTGGCCTGAATGAAGACTATGTAGAACCATGTCCACCATGAGGAGGAGGAGCTGACCCCCTCGACTTGTTATCCTGCATCTACTAGATTCAGCTCCACACTCTATCCCTAGGCCTGTTGAGTCTTCCCCTAGTCTCTTATGTAATGTAGGCCTTCTCAACAACCTCTACTAAGGTCTCATGGGAAATGAATGTGCACCACCTCCCAAATCCAAATTTAGCCCCTATGAACCTGTGAATCCTGACCTACTCATCCTGCATATAGTCAACATATTAAAGTAAGTCCAGAAATCGACTCTCATACTCTATACTATGGATGCCTAATGTAGGTCATGGAACTCATCTATCCTCTCTTGATAAACCTCCTGAATAAGTATCTTCTCCTGAATCTCCTCAAAGAGCTCCTAGGTAACTATCTCTGAGTCTACATGGAGCTTTTACTCCTCAGTCCTCCACCAGACACCTGCTCCATCCCTCAGAAGATGAATCACAACATGAGCTTTTGTGTTGCTAGTACATGGGAAAATCTTGAAGCACCCGCTCAAGCTCACTAACCAAGCCTCTTCCTGAAAACCACATATATCTCTAGAATAATGAGATGGGCATAGCTTCAGGATCTCCTGATATGATCTGTCAATGATGACTGTTGACCCCTAGGTCTCTCTATGCTCCTCCCTCGGCCTAGGGCTCCAGATCTATCTTTGTGTCCCAAAAATCCTATCTCCATGTCCCCTCTAAGGTGAATCCACTCTAGCTGACTCCACGTGGGAGTTCTCTGCCTATGCTCATCATTGTGTCGAGGAGATGCACGAGCCTCTAATGATGGCTCTCTATCCTGTCTGGCAAGTCATCCTCCTAAGGATCCTCCATGTATAGTGGCATTAACATCTTGTAGCGTCTATAATATCTGAGGTAAAATAATCCGCTATACAACCTGATCTGGAGGTGGCAAGTCTAGGTCTACGTGCAAGAACCCCTCGTCTTGGTCTCCACGCCTCCACACACCAGGCGAGAGTTAGTTCATCATTCTAGGTTTTATTTCAGTTTTTTAAGTTTGCTATATTATACAAATATCATACAATGTTGTTTTCTAGGTTTAGAGTTGCGCTAGGTTTAATGTTCATGTCTCATGTTTTCAAGTGTGCCCAAGGGTCCAAGATTTGAACCCACGGCTCTGATACCAAGTGTAATGCCCACAAATTTACCCACACGAAACCCAAGACAAACCTAGGTCAAACTAGAAAAATTATGGAATAATTTTTTTTTTAAAACCCACTCGCAACAACATTAGGTTAAAATTTACGGTCACACTTTCTCATTTTAAAATTACATTAAATTAATATTATTAATTTCCCCTTAGATCCCTTTTTAAATAAAATAATAAAATCTCTCAATACCATTTAATAAATTTAATTAGTCTAAAGCAAGACTTAGGCTCCCTTACCATTTGTTTTAATACAATTAATTTAACCTTAATTAAACTTGCTCAAATTAATTTCAAAGGTATTGTGGTCTATTTATTAAATAATAAAGTTTTATTATACCCACAAAGGGGTCAAAGTTTGCATTAAATAAAAAGGTCTCTAATAAGACATTTGGGTTAGAAAAGTAATAACACCCCCTACACATACTAGAGTGGCCCCAAAATAAAGTCTACCCATGCATTTTAAATTTGAAAAAATTCTCACCCACTTCCCACCTACTTTTTGTAGGGATGAATCTCATCCATTAGATGGATTCATTTGGGCCCTTAGATTTAGGGATTCAACTAACCCTAAGCATGCTTATGAAAAGCTCTTTTCTCTTTTGTTTTGACTTATTGTTTCTTCTTTTTTGTTTTGCAGATTTGGTGGAGAGGGAGGTGGAAGCCATGAGAGGAAATCTCAAGCTCATGGAAGGATGCACATTCTTCCTTTCATTTTTAGTTCTATTTACACCCTCTTAGGGTTTGATGTATTTTTTCTTTGTTTATCTCATTATTTTAGCATTTTCCCAAATGGGCATATGGGTTTTTCCCTATTTTATTTTAGAATGGTGTATGAATAATAAAATATATGTATATATATATATATATATATATATATATATATATGTATAAAAAGGATATATATATATATAATATATATACACACACACATTACACACACACACACACACATATATATATATATATGTATTTGTGTGTTTTTATTTAATATAAGATCATATATATAATATATATATAAGATTATATATGTAATGATATATATATATATATATATATATATATATAATGTATATATATATAAATATATCGTTATATTTATCTTAATATTAAATACAAATGAAAATTATGATATATATATATATATATATATATATAATATATATATATATGATTTGAAATTTTTTCACACCGCTGTTAGGGTTAATCGAAAAGGATTTAAGAGACTTATGATTTGCAAAACAAGAATACATTGGGGTTTAATACCCTATGGTTAGGGAAAGTTATTTGGGTTGGGGGGAGGGTCGTATGACCCCCCATCCCCCATTTATTATAATGGGTGGGGGTGGGTCGGTGACCCTCCCCCAAACCTTCCTTATTAACAATATATATATGTGCACCTATATATTATTCGACCCACAAAATTTGATTTTTTTTTTAATGAAAACTTTTTTATTTAACAATATATATATATATATAAAATCTAAGTCAATATTAAAATAAATTATTATATATCATATAATATATATATATGTTATAATAATATATATTATATATTATATTATATATATATTTGGTATATAAATGGGATGGGGTGGTGTCGATTCCCCATATTCTTTATTAAATAACTACGATATATATAATTTCAAACAAATTTTTTCATTTGTTTTTTTATTATATATTAATATATATAATATATATATATATATATATATATATATATATATATATATATATATATATATATATATATATATATATCTATATATATATATATATCAATTATATATTTATTATAATATTTATATTATGATAAGATTACTATTATCAATAATGATAATATTCATTTACTAATAAAATAAACTAACCTTAATCTTTTACTTCAAAATTAGTAATAATTTGGTAAAAATATATGTTAAGCAAAACAATTTAAAATTTCTTTCCTTTATTATTTTACGATTAATCAATTTTATCCTTATTATAAACTTAATAGTAATTATTTACTAAAATTTAATAATTTATTCAAATAAAGCTATGGTCTAATTTGTAACCATGTACTTTTCTTTATCTCACTAGATTTAAGGGATAAATCCATTTATTGACAAGATGAATAACAACAAAATTTAAGGCCTTTTCCATTTACATATATAAAGTAAAATTTAACTTTCTTTCAATCAATACAAAAAGATGAACAAATATAGTTTAACTTATATCACATATGCTTTCAAGTAATGCAAATAGGAATAATATTTCTTTGCTTTTACAAAATACAAGTTTGCAACCATTCCCACAAGAAATTATAACAAGATTTCCCATAGTTTTAAAAAAGAACAACACACCTATTGAAGCCAATAAATAAACTAAAATGAGAACAAAGTTGTTTTCTTTTCATCACATTTCAATGAACTTGATTCAATTTAACAATCTTATAGTTCCTCATTCCAACAAGTAATGAAATGATTTTCAAACTTTTTCCTTTCATTTACAATATCAACTAAGATTACATTTTTGATAATAAACAACTAAAAACTTCACTTTAAACAAATACAAGTTTACAAGCCCTCCATATACAATGGAGACAACATGATAAAATATAACAAGAGAGTCCATTTTTCTTTTCTCCAAATGCACAAGAAGCCTTCATCATCTAAACTCCACCTTCTTCCAAGATCAAACACACAACCAAAAATGGGGGAGTAGGCAACACTCTCCACCCAACCATTACTCCAATGAGGAAGTGAAGCCTACTTCCTCATTGGCCCCGAGCCCCAACAATGAGACAATAAGGAATATTTGACAACCATGGCAAAAAAATACAAGGCTTCCACATTTACTTTCAAACAACATTCACACAAGAAAATAACCACAAAACATTCATTTTTAAACACAAAAACTTCCCAAAACAATGGCTCTAAAACAAGCCAAGTAGAGAAAGGAATATGGGGATACCCTTGTGCCTCCCAAGGGTTTGGATGCCCACCTCAAAACCTCCAAAACACAATCAACCCCAAAATCTCTTATGCCTCCCTACAAATAAAAATATATCTCTTATGCCTCCCTCACTCTTATGCCTCCCTCTCTCTTATGTCTCCCACAATGAACAAAATAACAAGATGAGAACAAGGTGGGGCATCCAACCCACTCCCTCCTAAATACCCAAGAGAAACTCTTATGCCTCCCAAAAAAATTTCATCCCCATTTCACTTTCTCATACACATCCTAAGGACATTTCACTACCCAACAACATCAAGCAAGAAACACATTCATTCAACACATAAACACACAAGAAAAGAGAAGAAAACCAAGGGTGAAGACCCTACCTTTCCATAGCAAGAATCCACTCCACAAGCAAGTTCCAAAATCCTCCAAGCTCAAGAAATTCCAAGAAATCTTCAACTCCAACAAGCACTCCAAAAAGAAAAGCATTCCAAAATGAGAGAGCCAAAACCAAGCAAGTAACCCCAAAACTTCACAAAAATTCTAATAAATAGAAAAGAGGAGAGGGAGATGATGTGGCTCCATGTAGGATGCCACATCATTTCTTCTCCATCCCACATCACCAAAGTCAAACCCATACCCCAAAGCATAATAAATTGGTGGTTGGGGAAAATACCACCCTCTTACACACTCAACCCAACCCACACCCCTTAAGGACAAAATTAATTACCCATGTAAGAAAAGTGCAATTAATTTCCCTTTTCCTTCATTAAAACACAAAATAAGACCTAAAATAAGTCCCTCACATCATAGGCTAGGTGGGTGGGTGACTTTAAAGGTGTGGGACAAGCTTAGCTTGTCCCACAAGTCTCCAAAATAGCCTAGAAGGTCAAAATCCGAATTTCACAAGGAAGATTGAGTACACACTACCCCAAAACAAATTAAATTCATTCCAAACCAACACACATTAAGGCTACCAACTCACATTTATTTCCCCCTTTTTTCACATCCTAATTAGCACTAGATAAACACTTTTAAATTAACTTAAGAGGGTGCTAAACATAAATTAATAAAAGTGACTCCACATGCAAATAAAAATAAAATAACTCACAATTAAATAAAAATCAACAAGACAAAATTACAAACATTCCCAAGGTCACTTTTGAGGTCACCCCCAATGGGGACCTCCTAACAAACTACAACAACAAACAACATACGAAAAACACATGTTGCCATGGTGACCTGTTAATACTCCATATTCTCTCACTTGTTGGTCTCCTATCCCCTTTGGTTTATTGTGTTGTGAAACACCTACAAAAGTCAAGACAATACCTTTCTTGGCCTCGTGGCCATATTAACAACATCAAAATAATAAAATACATGCATATACATATAATCAATTATCACAACTTAAACCAAGACAAGTAATTTTCCATTGTTCACAATTCCAATTATTTCAATTTCATTACTTTATCAACTAGCAATAAGATCACGACATCAAATACATCATCTAACATCATATAATTATCAAAATAAATGCATTAGTCCAATATAAGCTCAAAATCAACAATTTGATATATCCAAATATGCATATAATCCATCATGTAAATCATGTCATAAGTCTAACATCCATATTGTCTATAAATTAACTAATCAAAATAACAATGTCCATCTGTCAATATCTAAACTATGATAGAAAAGTCCATAACTCTAGTCTATGCTAAGAAAATCATAATCATATAAATGTCAAGAGGAGTGGGCACTACATCCCCTCCCCTTAGACTCAACTTCCTCCTAAGTCACTAGAACAAATGTGGGAAATGTGTCTCTGAGGCATGGCATCCTCCCACATAGTTTTGTCTCATCGTATCGATCCCACTCAATGCGGACTCCTGATCACTCTCTCCTCAAGGCCCAAGGTCTTGTGCTCTAAAATATGGATGGGCTCCACCATCACCTACCCCGATCCTACACCTGCAATGAGGTCCAATCTAATACATGAGAAGGATTTGCAATGTACCTCCTAAGTAAAACATGAAATACATCATGGATGCGAGACAAGATAGGTGGCAATGCTAGACGATAGGCCAAAGGACCGATACACTCCAAGATCTCAAAGGGACCCAAAAATCTAGGAGCAAGCTTAGAGCCTTTTCCATAATGGATAGGGGCTCTTATGAGGCCTGACATGAAGAAACACCTTCGTGCCCACCTCAAAACTATGATCTATCCTATGTTGATCCACATACTTCTTTGCCTATCTTGAGCCTCCTGTAATCTCTTCCTGATCATAACAACCTACTGCTCCATATCCTGTAGTAAATCTGGCCCAAGAGAAACCTTGTCCTCTAACCTATCCCAACTCAATGGTGTCTCTACACTCTCTACTATATAGTGTCTAAAAGGAGCCATGCCTATCAAACTCTAAAAATGTTATTGTAGGAAAACTCCACCAAATACAAGTACTCCTCCCACCTCGACTGATGGTCCATGACGTACATCCTAAGCATGTCCTCCAAGATCTGATTCACCCACTCTATCTGTCCATCTATCTCAGGGTGATAAGTTGTACTGAAGTTGATCTTCATCCCGAGAGCATACTACATGGTAGTCTAGAAGTGAGAAGTGTACAAGGGATCATGGTCACAAATGATCTTCCACAGAATCCCATGTAATCTAAAAATCATCAAGGTATACTCATGCCACTACACTAGCTATGTAGGTGGTCTTCACCAGAGAAAAGTGAGCCACTTTCATCAATTTATCCACCATGACCATGATGGCATCATGGTGGTATCTCAACATCGGTAACCCAACTATGAAATCCATGGAAATGGTGTCCCATTTCCACTCTGGTATGGCGTGAGGGAAGAGAAGGCCAAGCTTGGGTGTTGATGCTTGGCCTTCACCTTCTAACACTCTAAACAACATGACACAAAATGAGCTACATCTCTCTCATAGTCCCCTCTAATGGTACAACTGTCTCAAGTGGCGTGCATCTTCTTCACCCCGGGATGGGATGAATAAGGTGCATGATGAGCCTCTATCAAAATATCCTATCTCAAGCCTCCATCTCTAGGAACATATATCCGACCTCTATGTCCTAAGAAGACCATCTACCTCTAATGAAAATCCATCAAATTTCCCTCAAGGGGCCTCTGAGACTCAATCTCTCGATCTACCGCAATAGGTAGGTAGAAGTTTCATGAGGAAGCTCACTACAAAATCCTTCTCCAAATATGTACCCACTTGAAGTATCCATAACCACATGTCTCCACCTACTCAAAGCATCTTACAACCACATTCTCCTTCCCCTTCACATGCTCTATCTCCATGTCATACTCACAAAGCAACTCCATCCAACGCCATTGATGAGTGTTGAGATTGGGCACGTGAAGAGGTGGCAAAGACTCAAGTGATTAGTCTTGAGTGTAAATATCCACCCAAGAAGGAAATGTCTCCACACACCAAGGCATGACAACTATTGCAAGCTCAAGGTCATGAGTCAATAATTGAGCTCATAATCCTTGAGTTTGCGAGACTCAAAAGCAACCACTCGACCCTCCTGCATCAACACACCTCCTAGTCCTAGCCAAAGAAGCATCATGTGCAAATGAAGAACTCACCCTGAGGGTCTGACAATAAGAATAGGTGTTATCATGAGGCATTCCTTCAGTGTCCTAAGGCCTTCTCACATCTATCTGACCATAAGAACTTCTTCCCTTTCCACTGAAGGGAAGTGATGGGGTGCGTAACTGAGAAAAGTCCTAACAAATCTCCTATAGTATCCTACCAAACCCATGAAACTACGCACCTTAGTCACACTAGTGGGTGCTGGCCAATCCATAATGGCTCTAATCTTGGAAGGATCAACTATGATACCTTCCCCAGAAATGATGTGACCCAAATATTGCACCTCTGACTAAAATAATGCACACTTCTCCAGTTCCCATAAAGTTGTTTGCTCACGAAGACACTGAAGAACCTGACGAAGGTGCTCCTCATGATCCTCACATGTAATGAGTATATTAGAATGTCATCAAGAAATATGAGCACGAAGTGATCCAAAAATCTTAACACCTCATTCATCAAGCTCATGAACACTGCATGGGGTTTTTCAAACCAAAAGGCACAAATGTGAACTCATAGTGCCCATATCTCATGTGGAAAGCTGACTTGTGGATATCTACCTCTGTAATCCTTAGCTGATGGTATCCAGACTTAAGATCAATCTTAGAAAATATTGTGGCCCCTTCATCTGATCAAACAAATCATCAATGCGAGGAAGGGGGTAACGATTCTTGATCATTACTTTGTTTAGTTATTTGTAGTCCACACACAACCGCAAGGATCCTTCCTTCTTCTTAACAAAAATCACCGGTGCACCCCAGGGGATACACTAGGATGGATTAGGCCTTTCTCAAGAAGGCCCTCAAGCTGCAACTTGAGCTCACAAAGCTTAGGTGTGGTCATCCTATAAGGAGTGCATGAGATAGGTTATGCTTCCTGGAAACCAAGTCAATGTGGAAGTCTATCTCACTGGGGGAGGGCATCCTGATAGCTCACTAGGAAACACATCAAAAACTCCTGCAAGATGGGGTGATCATCAAGTGAAGGTCCACTAGCCCCATCCTCCGACCTATCACTAACAATAATAGCGTACAATTGACACCCACATCATGCACACCACTTAAGATGCATAGCGAAAATAGTGTGATAGAAATGGGTCTCCTAACTCCAGCTATCACTGACTCAACTCCCAAATCATCTATACATGATATAGTCTTATGGTAACAATCCACTCTGCCTATGTGTGCAGATAACCAATCCATGCCCAAGATGACTCCATATGAACCCAATAAAGGATACGAAGATCGAGGTAGTAGTGGTGAAGGGTCCCAAATCCACTACACACTCCTTAACTAAGGAGTCTACAAAGATTTTGATCTAGAAGCCATCTCGACATCCCAACTAAGGCCTTGTCTAACTTCCACCATCCTGCAATGCTCTCTACTAAATATGGTGCAATAAAGGAATCAAATGAACCATAATAAAATAGAATAGAGGTAGGAATACCACCAATGCTACCTATAGTAGTCTCTATCACAGTGCTCTGATGTTTAGCCTAGCAGTTCTCAATTGTTACATAGATCTGATGGCTACATCCCATGTCACCAACTATAGGCTCTGAAATCATGCTTTACCCTTGTTACTAGGGTTATGTGGGAACTCTCTCCAATGATGTCCAAGAACACCACATCCATAACAACTTCCTGGTCCTCTCCAATGAGATGCGGCTCCAGTAGGGAATCTAGTGGTCTGATGTGTGGATCCCGATGATCCGATGGACTTGTGGTCACTCCAGCCGACTCTCTCTCTTGTTTAATGGGACCCCTCAGCCCCATACCTGGATCTTGATGATTTGGTCTCTATGGACTCTGAGGTGACTTTTATGTGGGCCTAAATGAAGACTGTAGAACCATGTCTTGAGAGGAGGAGTCGACCTCTTGTTCTTACATTGAGCTCTTGGCTCTGCACTCATCCTAGCCTACTGTCTTCCCCTAGTCTCTAATGGGACTTCTCAACGACCTCTCGCTAAGGTCTAGGGAAATGAATTCATCCCCTCTCGGCGTCCAAATCTCCCCTGATGAACCTAGAATCCGACTCATGGTGGATAGTCGAGACTAAGTAAGGGTCAAATTAATTATTATTGCTCATAATGAGGTGCCTCGATTGTGGTCATGAACTCATCTATCCTCTAATAAACCTCCTGATAAGTATTTCTCCTGAACCATCCTCAAGGAGAGTGGAGCTAACTACTCTCTAAGTCTACATGGAGCTTCCTCCACCCTCCACCAACACACTGCTCCATCCCTCAGAAGATGAATCACAACATGACCTTTCATGTTCTAGGTACATGGGAAAATCTTAAAGCACCCGCTCAAGCTCACTAACAAGCCTCTACTTGAAAACCACATGTATCTCCAAAATAATGAGACAGTGTAGCTTCAGGATCTCCTTGATATGATTTGCAGCTGATGACTATCGACCCCTAGGTCTCTCTACATGCTCCTCCCTCGGCCTAGGGCTTTGAGATCTGTCTTTGTGTCCTAAAATCCTATCTCCATGTCCCTCTAAGGTGACTCTTATCTAATTGGTTCTAATCGGACTTCTCTACCCTATGCTCATCGTTGTGTCGAGGAGATGCATGAGCCTCAATTGATGGCTCTTATCCTATTCTGAGTGGTCGTCCTCCCGAGGATCCTCCATGCGTATAACGGAATTAACATCCTGTAGTGTCTATAATATATGAGGTAAAATAGCCACTACACCTGGTATGGAGGTGGAAATTCTAGATCTACATGTGCAAGAACCCCTCATCTGGTCCGCGACTCCTACATAGACCAAGGCGAGAGTTAGTTCATCATTCTAGGTTTTTTTTAGTTTTCAAGTTTGCTATATTATACAAATATCATACAATGTTGTTTTCTAGGTTTAGAGTTGTGTTAGGTTTAATGTTCATGTCTCATGTTTTCAAGTGTGCCCAAGGGTCCAAGTCTTTGAACCCACGACTCTAATACCAAGTGTAACACCCATAAATTTACCCACACGAAACCCAAGACAAACCTAGGTCAAACTAGAAAAATTATGGATTACTTTTTTTGTTAAACACACTCACTCACAACATATTAAACTTTATGGTCATCACATTCTCATTTTAAAATTACATTAATTAATATCATTAATATTCCTTAGATCCCTTTTAAATAAAAATAATAAATTCTCTCATTCCATTTAATAAAATTTAGTTAGTCTAAAGAAAAACTTAGGCTCCCTTACCATTTACTTTTAATACATTTAATTTAACCTTAATTAAACTTTTTCAATTTAATCCCAAGGGTATTTTCGTCTATTTAATTAAATAATAAAGTTTTATTATACCCACATAGGGGTCAAATTTTGCATTAAATAAAAAGGTGTTTAAAAAGACACTTGGGTTAGAAAATAATAACACCCCCACACATACTAGAGTGGCCCAAAATAAAGTCTACCCATGAATTTTAAATTTGAATTTCTCTCACCCACTTCCCACCTACTTTTTATAGGGATGAATCTCATCCATTAGATGGATTCATTTGGGGCCCTTAGATTTAGGGATTCAACTAACCCTAAGCATGCTTATGAAAATCTCTTTTCTCTTTTGTTTTGGCTTATTATTTCTCTTTTTGTTTTGCAGATTGGTGGAGAGGGAGGTGGAAGCCATGAGAGGAAAGCTCAAGCTCATGGAAGGATGCACATTCTTCCTTTCATTTTTAGTTCTATTTACACCCTCTTCTAGGGTTGTAATGTATTTATTTATTTTGTTTATCTCATTATTTTAGCATTTTCCCAAATGGGCATATGGGTTTTTGCCCCATTTTAGAGGAATAAGAAGAGTAGTGTGTATATACACTAGGGTAAAAATGGATATATATATATATATATATATATATATATATATATATATATATATATATATATATATATATATAATATCCGTACCGCGGATTTAAAAACACATTAACAGAATTTGAAGAGGCCATACTCACAGCGAACAAGAAAACAATGACCGATTTAATGTATGGTAGGAAAGTTATTTGGGTTGGGGGAGGTTCGCACGACCCCACCCCCATCCCTTTATTAATGGGGTGCGGGTGGGGTCATATACCTCCCCCCACCCTTTCATTATTAACATACTACAGTAAATGGCCTATATAAAATCGCCCAACCGATTTTGATTTGTTATTTTTGTTAGATAGAAAGCTTTTAATTTATATATATAAACTAAGTCAATATTATAATTAATGTCACTATTAATAATATTAAAATATGATTACTATTATCAATAATGGTAATATTCATGTTACTAATAACATCAACTAACCTTAATCTTTTACTTTAAAATTCTTACAATTTGGTAGTAATATATAGGAAGCAAAACTAAGTTTCTTTCCCTTTTTATTATTACTTTAATCAACATTTGATGCTTGTATAAACTTATAGTAATTTGATACTAAAATTTCACAATCAATTTGAGACTAGGATCTAATAGTAACCAAGAACTTTTCATTATTCTCATGGGTTTAAAGGATAAATCCATTTAATGATAAGGTGAATAACAACAAGAATTTAATGCCTTTTTCCATTTACACATATAGAGTTCTAGAATTTCTTCCAATCAATTCAAGAGGTGAACAATATAGTTTATTTTACTATCACATGCCTTTCTAGTAATGCAAAAGGAATTAATATTTCTTTCTTTCACAATGTACAATTTTAATCTGACCATTCCCACAAGCAATTATGAGAAGAACAATACCCTATTGAAGCCATAAATAAACTAAAATGAGAGCAAAGTTGTTTTCTTTTCCATCACATTTCAATGGCTTGATTCAATTTAACAACTTATAGTTCCTCATTCCAATAATACAAGTAAAGGTGTAATTTTCAAACTTTTCCCTTCATTTACAATATCAACTAAGATTACATTTTTGATAATATAACAACTAAAACTTCCCTTTAACCAAATACAAGTTTACTGAAACCTCCATATACAATGGAGACAACATGATAAAATATAACAATAGAGTTGTTATATTGACAACAATCGAGAGGTTGATATTGACAACAATCAGGTTGAAGATATCTACAAAAAACTTTACTCCTTGGACAACCGACTTGGAAAAACCAAGACTCGCCATGATCATAATATGGCTATATTTAGTGCAATTGAGGAGTTTATTGAGCAACATGTCCATTGCATCTCTAATCTAATTTATATCGGCAATCTTTCCCATGGAAAAAGAAAGCAAATAAACCATTCATGAAATAGATACTACTAAAATACTCACATGACGGCATTGCTATGTTCACCTCTTCATTACTATCAAATCCAGAATTGCCAAAGCCGCCAAGAAGTAATTGTGGATCTGCGATGTTCTTGCTGACTTCTGTCGTGTTTTTGTTGTTTTGTTGTTTTTTGGCTACTCTTCTGCAGTGTTCGAACTGGTTAGATGTTTTGGGGTAACTGCTCTTTGGTTACACTAGATTTTTATGTCTTATCTGGATCTTGATCCTTCTTATAATGTTTTTCACTCCTATTCTAGCTTCTAGGCCCCTTTTTGTATACAAGGGTATAGTCCCTTTCAAAAAATGGACCAATAATAAAAAATATATATAACAATAGAGTCAATTATTATTTTCTCCAAATACACAATAATCCTCATCATCTAAACTCCACCTTCTTCAAGATCAAACACACAACCAAAAAATGGGGGAGTAGGCAACACTCTCCACCCAACAATTACTCCAATGAGGAAGTGAAGCCTATTTCCTTATTGGCCCTCGAGCCCCAACAATGAGATAATAAGGAATATTTGACAACCATGGCAACAAAATACAAGGCTTTCACATTTACTTTCAAGCAACATTCACACAAGAAAATAACCAAAAACACTCATTTTTAAACACAAAAACTTCCCAAAAATAATGGTTCTAAAACAAGCCAAGTAGAGAAAGGAATATGGGGATACCCTTGTGCCTCCCAAGGGTCGGATGCCCACCTCGAAAACCTCTAAAACAAAATCAACCCCAAAATCTCTTATGCCTCCCTACAAATAAAAATACATGTCTTATGCCTCCCTCTCTCTTATGTTTCCCACAATGACCAAAATAACAAGATGAGAACAAGGTGGGGGATCCAACCCACTCCCTCCTAAATATACAAAAGAAAGTCTTATTCCTCCCAACAAATTTCATCCCCATTTCACTATCTCATACACATCCTAAGGACATTTCACTACCCAAAAAAATCAAGAAAGAAACACATTCATTCAACACATAAACATAAAAGGAAAGAGAAGAAAATAAGGGTGTAAGACCCTACCTTGCCATAGAAAGACTCCACTTCACAAGAAAGTCCCAAAATCCTCCAAGATCAATCAATTCCAAGTAATCTTCAACTTCAACAAGCACTCCAAAAAGACAAGCCTTCAAAAATGAGAGAGCCAAAACCAAGCAAGTAACCCCCAAAACTTCACAAAAATTCTAATAAATAGAAAAGAGGGAGAGGGAGATGATGTGGCTCCATGTAGGATGCCACATAATTTCTTCTCCATCCCACATCACCAAATTCAAACCCATACCCCAAATAATAATAAATGGGTGGTTGGGAAAAGACCACCCTCTTACACACTCAACCCAACCCACACCCCTTAAGGACAAAATTAATTACCCATGTAAGAAAATTGCACTTGATTTCCCTTTTCCTTCATTAAAACACAAAATAGGACCTAAAATAAGTCCCTCACATCATAGGATAGGTGGGTGGGTGACTTTAAAGGTGTGGAACAAGCTTACCTTGTCCCACAAGTCTCCAAAATAGCCTAGAATGTCAAAATACGAATTTCACAAGGAAGATTGAGTACACACAACCCCAAACACATTAAAATCATCCCAAACCAACACACACAAAATCTACCAACTCAAATTTATTTACCCCCTTTTGTCACATCCTACTTAGCACTAGATACACACTATTAAATTAACTTAAAAGTGGTGAAGAACAAAATTAATAAAAGTGACTCCACATGCACATAAAAATAAATAACTCACAAATAAATAAAAATCAATAAGACAAATTACAAACATTCCCAAGATCACTTTTGAGGTTACCCCCCAATGGGGACCTCCTAACAAACTACTACAACAAAAACAACATACGAAAACATGTGTTGCCATGATGACCTATTAATAATACTCCATATTCTCTCACTATTGGGATCTCTATCCCCTTTGGTTTATTGTGTTGCGAAACACTGAAAAAGTCAAGACAATACCTTTACGGCCTTGTGGCCATATTAAAAACAAGACAACTCAAACCAAGACAAGTAATTCTTCATTGTTCACAATTCCAATTATTTCAATTTCATTATTATATCAAATAGCAATAAGATCACGAAATCAATTACATAATCAAACATCATATAATTAGCAAAGTAAATGCATTAGTTCAATATAAGCTCAAAATCAACAATTCGATATATCCAAATATGCATATAATCTATCTTGTAATTATGCCATAAGTCTACCATCCATACCGTATATAAATTAAGCAATCAAAATAACAATGTCCATCTATCAATATCTAAACCGTAGAAAAGTCCATAACTCTAGTCTATTCTAAGCAACATCATAATCATATAAATGTCGAAGAGGAGTGGGCACTACAATAAACTACAAAGATAAATCTCTCGACAAGTCTAAAGCACCCAACTAGGTCAAAGAGTTTACCTTCCTCAATTTCCAAGCATGAAATGCTCCTAAATTCATGTTTTAACAAGAGAAAATTCACTCCAAGCATTACACAAATGGTTCAATCAATAAAGGGTCAGGTCACATATATGAGGCACACTACATCTCACTACTATGTGTTGGGTACATTCAAAACTATGTAGTTAACCTACTATCTTGGTGTCAAGAGATATGAGGGCAACCCTAGGGGTTGGTTAGCTATTATAACTTAGCGAGAACAACATGAGTCTTGATACCACAACAAGGTTATGTAGTGAAACACTTGGATTAGTTCAACAACTAGGAGTCTAATCACCAAGGGTAGTCCAACCTCACCACACACACATTTTATCCTTATTTTATCCTAATTTGTTGTGGGTGATTACGGGTCATCCCAAAGTTGTGCGAGAAAAGAGTGACATATAGAAAATATAATTTCTAAACAAGGGAAGCGCACAAAAATTTATAGTTCTAGACTGTTAAAGGGTCCAAGATCATACAATTCTAGGCTAGGAATGTACATATCAATTTTAGATCACACAAAATTTTTACAGTCCCTCCCTTGTTGGGTTTCCAACTCCAAAACTATCACTAAAACATCTATAGTTCCAAAACATATTGTTTCACTACCCTTCACATCCAAACCATTCCCAAATTTTCATTTACAACGAATTCTATCTCTCCTCTTATGTATTTGAGAATTACTTATTATTTATTAATTGTTTAATTTATTTCAAGTTTGAATGCATTATTTTGATTATATATGATTAATGTTGGAAATTAATTAGATCAAAATAATATTCCTATTACAAACCCTTGCATCCTTTTTATTTTTTATACAATAACATTATAAAATATTATTAGGGTGTAAACATTTAGTGAACCCAACTCTTCAATCAAAGTTATTTCTCCAAACCTTCGCATTTTCTCCATGCTGATTTCGATATATTATGGTTATAAATCTCATGGATCATTACCATAATTTATATACGTTTTCAATGAATTCCCTCCATTTCCTTGAAACACTATAATCAGCTCACACCCTGTAATTATACCCTTCCTAAATCTCGTGAGCATGCATATGATTTTACTTGATATATTTTCTCATTCCATGTTCAAAATATATACTAATACTATACAAGTTGAGGGTCTCATGATATGTATGATAATCATGTTTTATCAAATGATGAATCATACCATTTCACAATTTTTTTGTAAGAGAATCCTAATAGTATTGACAATCTTATTTATAATGTCCATGATCAACTTTAAAATATTTTATATATTTCACCATAGATCATAATCCTCCCTCATCATCTGTTATGCATACATCGACCATTCCTATATCAATAATATCTATTTCATTTGGGGAATCTAACCCTCAAATTCATAGTATTTCCATGTTTGTTCCTATGATCATTGTTATACCTACATCTCTGTATATACTCATAGTGACCCATGCACTTCTTCTTATAACACGCATGTTATTGAATCCATTTTCATACTTTTCAAGCTCAAATTTTACAACTACAAGAAGTCACATATGCTTCTTCTCATACTATGGATTCTACTCAACTACATTACAACCCACTTATACCCGAAGTGACTTCATACCCTTTACCTCTCACATTTTCACTCCTAAGATTCCTAACTATGACAAGTAAGGGTTTTATTGAAGAGAATATTCATACATTTCATGTTTATTTCTCAAAATACTCTTCAAATGATACATTTATTACCAAGATATTTCCTCGTAATCTCAAATGTTTTGAATTACGATGGTTTTATGATCTACCCATGCATTTTTAAGGACATCCACTCCTATGGATAATTAATTCCTCCTATGATTTTCTATCAACATATGTGATAAAGTATCTTATGCTCAAATGGATAAAATACAACAAGGTTCCAATGAGCCCATAAACATTTATGTTCTGCAATATAATACCACACTTTCTAAGATGAAAAATATGTTGGCTGATAGTAAATTACAATATCTATTTACAAAATGTATCCTCATTCCTTTACGAGAATCAATTATTTTCAATAAGTTCCATTCATTCAATCATATTTACCATACTATGAAATAATGTTATGATAAACTCTTCAACATGAATAATCTCAAATATGTTACTAATAATACTCCTATCACTTATACTCACAAGTTTCAAACCAAGGATACTTTTAATACTAATGCCACTTTGATGATAAAACTAAAGACAAAACCACTATAAATGTAGTGTATCAACCTATAATGCTATAATTACAACCTTATCGATGATAGTTCACTTGTTTACCTTGTGTACCATAGAAAGTGACTTAATAATTACTTAAGTGTAACCGTATCTCTCTCCTCCACCACTTGGGGTTGATACAAGAGAACCCCATGATAAGAAATTTGTTGTTAATGTTAATTGTGACTACAAATGATATATTTGTCACTCTACTAAAAGGTTTTTAATATTTGTCATGTTATACAAGATCTACTTAATGTTGGTACTATCGAATATGAGTCTACATATCAACATAAGCCTATTAATGACAATGAAAAACTTAAAATATTTCATGACACCGTTCTAGAACATGATACCATTATATATATCTTAGAGGTCTAAAAATATTATCATTCCATCCCACCTTCACCATCTTATGGTAACATGTTTGATGCTATGATTGGAAGAAATTTCACCATGACTTCCTTGCTAGTTATTACTTTTGATAGTGGTGATATGGCACACATGTTTATTTATAGTACACCCTACATTTTCACTTCAATTTATCGTTATCTTATACATAACATGTTGGTTGATAGCACTACTCCCCATAATATGTGCACTTTTATGTTGATGTAATCTCTCTAGTACACTAAGAAGGATATCATTCTTGATCCTTAGACACACATCATGAATTTTTGATCCCTCTCATAGTTGGTCCTTCGACATTTATCTCACATTCCTAGTGGCCTCTCTCTTTCATCATATGCCATGAGTATAGGTTGATATTGGATCCACACCTTCAAGGATATATCATCCATACTATACACGTGCATTAAGTCCATTCATAATAATCAAGTGATTGTAATTAGGGTAATTCCATTCAAAGCTCCTCTATTGCCACTTTATGACTAGACATTTCATCATTCGACGTCTTTTCCACCTAGTTGGTTATTCATATCACTTAGTTAGAATAGGTCAATAGGTTTCGTGTACATGTGTCATGTGTTAGAGATCATAAGCACTAAGAGGGGGGTGAATCTGGGTAGATTAGAGATTTTTATAACTTATGCCAAAATTAAAATCCTTTAATGTTGTGTGGCTTTAAACTATGAGTAGTTAATCAAACATATGTCATACACAAAAACACAGAACGCCGAGATTACCACTGGAAACCCTTTCTGGAGAAAAACCCACAAAACTTGTTCCTTATATTACACAAAGCAACAACTTGCAAGAATATTACACATCCTACAATATTTTCAGTTGAGCACCAACTCAACTTGTGAAGCACCCACTTAACAATTTTTAGCAAGAACCAACTTGCAAGGAGCACCGACCCCTAATTTAATTAGATACAACTGATATTTTGCAGCACTTTGAGCCACAAGGAGGATACAACCCCCTAAAATTGCTAAGCTACAACTTAGACTTAATTTACGTACAATTTTTTGATCATCTAGTTACTAAAATTGCTTTTACAATAGATCATGATCACCTTTATGTATCTGTCTGTGTTTTTTTAAATTCTCTTACGCTCATCTGATTCAATTCCTCTGCTTTCAATCAATCTACCGCCCTTATGTTATTTTCATCGATGAATTTTTTTCATCGATTTACTCTCCTCTTTCCTCTCTCTTTTATTTTGTCTCTCTTTCTTAGCTTGATTGCATCGTATTCTCTCTTCTGCGATTATTTATTAGCTCAAATGTTTCTTTTATTACTTGAGCAACACCCCCTAATAAATGGATCCAAATTCGAACCATATTCACAATCAACCCATTCCTTCAATTCGAGTTGCGTGTTGTGCACCTTCCTATTTGGTCGCTGAGAATCCAAACTATTAAATGCATACAACTAACTCCATATTTTGTTTCTTCTATATTTAGCTTGATTACACCATTTTCCATGCATGTGCAAGAGTAATTTATTAGTTGTGCCTAAAAATAGATTTTCCCATATTTTTAGAATTTGCAACGTGACCCAGATGAGCGAGCCATTTTCTTCTTCAATATTTTATTTCTCCTTGAAACTCGATTCTCATAGAAAATTTCAACTATATTTCCCAAGGTCAATAAGCATTAAATGTTGGCAACTGGAACAGTAGTTTTCTTTGTTCTTCATGGAGATCAATTCGTATACTTAGCCGCAATCATCTGAAAATTGATTTTGGAGAACCAACTCTCACTTGTTCATGTTTGAATCAAATTGATTTCCTTTAACCCTTGTCCAGTCCATATTCTATCATTTTGCGGCTCTCCTTAGCTCCTCTAACTTTCTTCTTTGTATCATGACACTTTCCTTTGTTCAGCAGCATTTCTCCTTCCTCGGATTTTTAGTTATCCGCGGATCTTCTATGCTTCTCACGGATTTCCCAATGTCTCGCGGCCATCCTCCTTATCCAATTCCTTTCTATGGCTTTTTTCTTTGTATGCGACTATATTCCTTTTACTTGCGGATTTTATAGTCTTCCATGGTTTTCATAGTTCTTCGCAGATTTCTATTTATTCGCAGCTTTTCTTCTAACTTTCGTATATTGGTGGATTTTACTTTACATCTCGGGCTTCATTAATCTCACTCAACTCATCCTTTGGCTCCTTTAGCTTTGGCGACTACATTCCTTTACCCGTAACACTCACTAAGATTCCACGACTTCTTCTAGAGCTCCACGGCTTCATGCAGACTTTGGCAGCTACTTCAAGACTACGACAACTATCTCCTTATGTTCGTGGCTTGCATATAAACTAACTAAGTACCTTAGAACTTTTCCTTAATCATCTTGAATCCTCTATGAGATTCCACTACCAATCAAATTGCATATTTCTCACTTGCTCACTTTACCAATTAATGTGTTTTCCTCTAATGTCATTTGACATCAAATGCTTTTTCCATAAATACAACTTAGCATCAATGAAAAATATATGATGATGAAAAAGATTCAATAATCTCCTGCTTTTCATTGATGGAAACATCTTGGTATTTAAATGCCGCAAAACCTACAACCTTTTGATGGCAAAATAATACTTACATATCTAGTTGCATACACGGTTTCGTATCTCCCCTTTCTATATGATTTGGTTGGTTTCGATTACGGTAATTTCCCCCTTCAACAATAATAACAAATGGCCAACTGTGTGCCGCATAAAGCTAAATATACTGGTAAGCTAGATATATCATGTTCTTACCTCAAGAATCTCCCCCTAGGCTTATGTTTCTTATCAATGTATTCTAGTGTGTCCGTGACAATACTCCCCCTGAGTTGATGATAGCAATTGTTAACATAAGCTAGCATAATAGATCCCCCTCACAAAATATTGGTTGGCAGATTAGGAGCTGATAATTCATGATATTTCTCCCTTTCCTTTTCTAGCACACTTTCTAGTTGTTGGTGGGATCAATAATGACCCCTAATTCATTCCTTAAGTGTTCAAATGTTTCTTTTGGTAGCAGATTGGTCATTATATCTGCAATTTCTTCTTTAGTGCTCACATATTCCAGATTGATCTTCTTTTTATTCACTTGTTCCCTCAAGAAATGATATCTTATAGGTATATACTTAGTTTTTGAGTGGAGCACTGGGTTCTTTGAGACACTTATTACACTTTTATTGTCACACAACAAAGGAACTGGATTATCATATTTTACCTTGTAGTCTTCCAATGTCAACTTCATCCATAGAAATTGAGTGCAACACATCGCAGAGGCTATATAGTATTCCTCACATATTGAGAGTGCCACTGATGATTGATTTTTTCTTAGCCAGGATACTAACAAATTTCCAACAAAGAATGCTCCTCCACTTGTGCTCTTGTAATCATCGACGTTACACTGCCTAATCTACATCTATATGTGATTTTATGCAAGTCATTGCTCTTAGAGTACCAAAAACCATATTCAATTATGCCCATTAGATATATCAGGATTCTCTTGACTATCTTGAGATGTGTTTCCCTTGGATCTTCTTGAAATATTCCAATCAATCCTACTGCTTGCATGATATCAGGTCTTGATGCATTGGAGTAGAGTAGACTGCTTATCATGGATCTATATAAAGTTTTGTCTACTTTTGGTGAGTCATCATCTCTTCTCAGCTTGCACCCTACTTCCATTGGTGTCCCAATAGGTTTACATTATTCCATCCTAAACTTTTTCAACATCTCTTTGATGTACTTAAGTTGGGATATGAACACGCCATTTTTCTGATTGATTGATTTGTAGTCCCAAGAAAAATGATAGATATCCCAACATTGACATCTCAAAATCTTCTTTCATCAAGTCTGCAAACTCATATGTCATCTTATCATGATCTCCGCCGAATATGATGTCATCTACATAGACTATGAAAATGAGAAGATGTTCTCCTTCTTCCTTGATGTAGAGATTACTGCACTGTAACAAATTTTCTAATCCTTGCTTACCGAGGTATGAATCCAATCTGTTGTACCAAGCTTTGGGAGCTTATTTTAATCCATACAAATATTTCTTCAACTCTGCACACATAATCCTTATCTTCAGTTAGTGAAAATCCATCAGGTTGTTCAATATATACCTCTTCATTCAGGAAACCATTTAGGAAGGCTGATTTCACATCCATCTGGAATACTCTGATCTTCTTGTATGCCGCATAAGCTAGGAATAGTCTTATTTCTTCCATTCTCACCACCGGTGCAAATGTCTCATCAAAATATATTCCTTCTAGTTGCATGTATCCTTTGCATACTAGCCTTGCCTTGTTTCTTGTCACTTCTCCTTTTTCATTCAGTTTGTTTCGAATACCCATTTAGTTCCAATAAAATTTTTGTTCCGTGGTCTAGGTACCAATTCCCATGTTTCATTCTTTTAACTATGATCCAGTTCTTCATTCATGGTGTTTACCCAATGCTTATCCTTGCTTGCTTCTTAACATTCTTGGTTTCTATCATTGATAGGAGAGCTGTCTTCATAGTTCTGCTGATCTCTTAGACTTCTTCTTGTGAGAATGCCACCATATTTTTTCCAATGATCTAATTTACAGGATGGTCCTTCTTGACTTGTGTGGAAGGTTCCTTAGTGTTAGGACTTTATTCCTCTTCATCTTCTTCTTCACGCAGACTGTTTATTTCATCATCATCTTCTTATTCCTCATGATTTTCTCTTAGTGGGTGTTGACTTTGGCATATTTTGTTTCATCCACCTTCACATTGGTTCTTTCAAAATCTTCTACAACTGATTATTGTAGCACTTGTAAGCTGCGTTGACCGGCCCTGAGTAACCAAGGAATATCCCTTCATCACATCTTGAGTCAAATTTTCCCAAATTTTCTTCATCTCTTTTGATATAGCATTTGTTTCTAAATACTCTTATGTGCTTTACATTGGCTGGTCTCTTCTTCCACAGTTCATAGGGAGTTTTGTCACTATTTATTCTTAGTTGAGCTCTGTTTAAAATATAGACCACGGTGTAAACTGCTTCACTCTAATACTTGTCTGAGAGTTTGGATTCATTTAACATAGTCCTTGCCATTTATTTCATAATCCTGTTCTTTTTTCAACAACCCCATTTTTTTGAGGTGTTCTGGCGGCTGAGAATTGTCTTCTTATTCCATGTTCTTCACAAAATTCATCAAACTCGTTGAACCATAATTTTCCGCCTCTCATGTCTAATCTTAGGAATTTGATCTTCTTGTTTTTCTCATTCTCTACCAGACCTTGAATTTCTTGAATTTTTCTAAGGCTTCTAACTTTTTCTTTAAACATGCTACCCATGTCATCCTAGTGTAATCATTTATTAGAAGCATAAAATATACCTCACCATTTATACCTTTAGTTCTGGTGGGTCTGCAGAGATCTATATGAATCAACTCCAAAGGTCTAGTTATAGAATATTCTTTTGATTTGAATGATCTCCTTTTTTCATGTAAACAAGCCTTGCATAGAGTATCTGCGGGTTTCACAATCTTTGGCATATGTCTGACACAACCTTTTGCACTCAATTTTACCATATTTTCAAAACTCATATGCCCCAATCTCCTGTGCCACAACTAGTTGTAATCAATCTTACTTGTGAAGCATTTTTCATTGTTTATCTCATTGAGAACATACATGTTGTTCTTTGTCTACTTGGATTTTGCAACTTTCTTTCTGTCCTACCATTGATAATATCATAGCCCTTGTCATGGAATATAACATTGTATCCCCTTTTACACATTTGACTTACACTCAACATGATTGTGTTTAAGACCTTCAACATATAAACATTTTCAGTTATGGTTTTTCCATTATCTAAACTCGAGTTCCTTTCCCAACTATGTTTGTTGAGTTGTTATCACCAAATATCACAACACTTGATGCATTGTTAGAAAAAGTAATGAATTTACTTTTGTCACCTGTCATATGGCTGGAACATCCACTATCTAAATACCGGATTTTATCTTCATTTCACACATGAAATTAAGTCTGTACTATTGAATATGGATCTTTTCTCTTGTTCTCCTCTTTCTTTACGACATACATCCATTTCCCTTATTTGGGAGGTTCTTGTTTGTTTGTTGAAACCAAATTACTCTTCTTATGATAATTATGTTGGACACCATTATAGTTTGGTATCTTAAAGATGGGCCAAAGTTTCTCCTATAACCTCTAGAGAATTTTCTAGACTTAGTAGCCTTGTGTCCAAATTGATTACATGAATAATAATAGCCATAAAAAGAGTGAGCGTACCTCATAGCATAGGTGATCCTGGGAGTAGTATTCCTTATTTTCACGACATTGGTAACCTTCTTTTTTGTGGCGGATGAGGTGTTAGATGTTGATGTAACCTTGTTTTCTTCATTCTGTACAGGATCCTTTTCTTTACTTTCTTCTTTGAAGCCAATTCTAGACTTTTCATTTACATCACGTTGGCTACTCAATATATCAGTCAAAACACTTGAGCCCTTTTCAAGTTTTTCATACACCTTTAGTTTGTTGCTCATTTGTTCCATCTCAACTTTTAGTTTCTATAGTTCTGAGTTCAGCTTTGTGCACTCATCCTCCTTTGATTTTTAGGAGTTTGAAATCTTTTCTAGCTATGTTTCTAATTCCTTGAGCTCATTTTCCTCTTCTTCTTCTCTTTGAGATTGTCTTCCCTCAAAGATGCAGATTTGTTCTTCATAATCCTTTAATGTGCATCTCAGCTTCTGATTATTTTTCCTACACAATATCAACTCTTCAAGAGCACACACTAGTTCAACCTCAAGATTTACTTCAGTTTCTTCTTCCTCAGATTCATCATAATCAGTTGTATTCTTCCCTTTGGAGCTGCCTTCTTCAGATGCATCCATGGCCATGAATAGGCATTCAGATTGATCTTCATCATTTTCATTCTTAGAACTTCCTGGGTTGCTAGAATCAGAATCACTTGATTCTTCTTTTGAGTAGAAGTTTCTTTTGTTCTTAAAGAACTTCTTCTTAGTGTTTTTCTTCTTGTACCCAGTTTCTCTCATATTGTCCTCTTCATGTTCAAGATAAGATTCTTTATTTTTATTTGGAAATTTAACAGAAAAATGACCTACTTGTCCGCATGAAAATAATTTGAAAGGAAGTTTTCCTTTATACTTACTTGAGCCTCTTTTCAGTCTTCTCAAAAACATTGCTTCAATATTTTCATCATCTAACTTATCTCTTGAGGTTGACTCTTCTTCATATTTTTGCATGGACTGAGTTTCTTTCTTGACTTTGAATGCTACTTCTTTCTTGGTAGTCTTGGATCCAACAGTCCTCATCTCATATGCTGACAGAGTGCTCTACAGTTCATCCATCATGAGAGTCTTCATGTCTTTGGATTCCTCTATGGCTGAAACCTTTGCATCATACTCATTGGTCAAGGATCTCGGAAGCTTCAAAATGATTGTTTCTTCTAAATTTTCACCTAGTCCTCTGATCATGTTTATAACTTCATTTGTTCTCTGCATGTAGGCCACTATACTCTCATCATCCTTCATCTTGATTCTCAAACCGAGCTCTGTAATTTTTCTAATTTGTATTTTTCATCACCTTCATAGATACTTTGTAGTTTGGTGCATATTTTCTTTGCAATTGTGTAGTGCATAACTTTTACAAACTTTGTTTCAGTCAAGTTTCCTAGAATGGCGTTCATAGCTCTTGAGTTACATTCCTATTTTTCCTTATCCGTGGAAGAAGTGATTGGTGTGACTGGAGGAATGTATCCTTTCTCAATGCATTCCCAGATATCAAACCCAAGTGACATCAAGTATGTCTTCATCTCTTATTCTCCAGAATGCATAATTTGTTCCAGTGAAGAGAGGTGATCTTGACAGTGATAAACCACCTTGTGCTTGATTTTCTGCCATGCTTGTGATAAGAGGATCTCCTTGAAGATGTTAAGCTTATGTTATAAGGATGTCACTTTGATACCAATTGTTAGAGATCACAAGCACTGAGAGAGGGAGGTGAATCAATGCAAATTAGAAATTTTAATAACTTATGCCAAAATTTAAATCCTTTAATGATGTGCGGCTTTAAACTATGAGTAGTTAATCAAACATATGTCATGCACAATAACATAGAACACAGAGATTACCATGGGAAACCCTTTCAGGAGAAAAACCCACCAAAACCATTGCTTATATTACACAAAGCAAGGAATTGCAAGAATATTACACATCCTATAAGATTTTCAGTTGAGCACCAACTTGCAAGGAGCATCGACCCCTAATTTAATCAGCTACAAATGATCTTTTGTAGGCACCAACCCACAAGGAGGCTACAACCCCCTGAAAATGCTAAGCTACAACTTAGACTTAATTTACATACAATTTGTTAATCATCTAATTCATGTGCAATTTCTTTTACAATAGATCATGTTCACCTTTTTGTATCTGTTTGTGTTCTTATTTTTATTCTCTTCTACTCATCTAACTTGATCCTCTCTGCTCAATCAATCTTCTTCCCTTATGCTCTTTTCATCTGATGAATCTTTGCTTCATCGATCTGTTCTCCTCTTTCCTCTCTCTTTTCTTTTGTCGCTCTTTCTTAGCTTGATTGCATCATATTCTCTCTTCTGCAGTTCTTTCTTAACTCAAATGTTTCTTTTCGTACTTGAGACACCCCTAACAAATGGCTGCAAATTCGAACTATATTCACAATTGACCCATTCCTTCACTTCAAGTTGTGTGTTGTGCACCTTCCTACTTGGTCGCTTGAGAATCTAGACTATTAAATGCATACAACTAACTCCAGATTTTGTTTCTTCTATATTCAGCTTGATTACACCATTTTCCATGCATGTGCAAGAGTAATGTTATCACCAAATCACAACACCCCTATGTTTATACAAGTGCATATACTTGAACTCACGGTGTGATTGGATAACATGGGTACTATCTCCAAGTTGTGGGACTTGCTACTTGAGATAGACCTCCGAGAAAGTTGGTTCTTGCTCCTAAACTACCCTTACAATCTACCAATGTAATGCGGGGTAAACTAACTATTCTAATCTAACTTTCCAAGGGATCAGGGAGAGAGAGTGCATAAAATGAAAGCCTACACTAAAGTGGTGATACACCAGAAAAGGAGGGTGTGAGAGTAGTCTTCAAATGCGTGAAATACAGAAGCGAAGTGCACACTAGAAGAGGTGATGACAGTTCTCCACACTCTAGCAAAACGCAGTCACAACAATATTTCAAACATACACAATGATAATGGATCCCTGCATGAACACAATAATAGACACAATATTCTTGTAATCAAGGTTGAAGGGGCAAGAAGAATTCAAGAAAACACAGCAAGGGAAGATACATCCACAAACTTGTATTTTATTGCTTCCTGGTATGCACAGTTCAATCGGTTATAAGATAAGGGCCTGGATCACCATGCAAGGAGTCCACAACAAGGGCCTACAACACATTATCTTCACAAAGAAATTTTGGCAGAGCTTTGCTACAAAAACTACCCCCTTTACAATGAGCCCAACACTCCAATTTATAGAAAAGATGAGAAGAGAGAGAGAGGAAAAAATGAAAATCCCAAAATCTGTCCTTCAACCACTTGTAAGAGGCATTAAATGGAGTAAAATGATTGTATATTACTTGCAAAAGGCTCCCCATACTATCCCAGGTGCTGCAACAGAGAAATAATGATGACCATGCCTCTTAATTGCACTCCCAACTACCAAATAAAACACTATTATGAACCCGCCACGTTTTATAAAAATCTCCATCTATATCTCATCAAATATAGAATTTCTTGATTTTTGTGCATTGGGATCAGAGCCACAATTCCAACGGTACAAATTTTGTGTGATTTCATTGAGAAATGCAAAAGTTATGGCCTTCTGAGTGCGGGAAGCTATTTTGGGTCTGGCAGGCGTTTTCTGTCATTTGACGGGAATGAGCATTAACTGACTAGAGCCGAATATGTTTCTTTTATTTAAATATATCTACCCTTGTTAAAAATAATAAATCCAGTTTTTTTGGCGTAGAGGACGTCGTGCTCGTTCCAGAAAGTCCAATTTTGTGAAAATCGGAGCTCGAGTCAAAAGTTATGGTGTTTGAAGTTTCACGGGTCAAACATTGACTTTTCTTCTTTGCCTTCGGCTGTTTCAGCTTTTCATGTCCCATGTGTACTTTTGTCCCAGCTGTCCCGTGGACCACCTGGGACACATTCTCCCACATCGGCCGATTCGGGATTCCTTGTCCCTGCTTGCGGCTTTTTCACCTTTTCGCATCTCACGTGTCCCTCGCGTACTTTCATCCCGGCTGTCCTGGACAAATATCTCCAAACTACCCGAAATGGACTGTCTTTCGGCAAATCGGTCGATTCGCGTCCCATGCGTACTTTTGTCCCGGCTGTCCCAAATGCGTGAAACAAAAGACTTAGACGATTTTTCTTGCTTTCGGCCGTTTCAACTTTTCGTGTCTCGACGTCCCAACTCGTCCCGCTGGACCGCCTTTTCGGGACAAAAGTGTTTGACTTAGCTGATTTTCTCTGTATTTCAGCCGCGAACTTGGTACGACGAACCTCGGTACAACCCAAACTAGTACGACCCAAACCCTTCAAACCCGAAATGCTTTAAAACAATCTTGCAACCTTATTTTTTGCATTTTTTCCATTTTCTCAACGTGTTGGGATTTCTTCTTGGATGGGAGAGTTAGAGAGAAGCCGAGGGGGCCCCAAAAACATGATTTCGGGCCTTGAACCAATCTACTTGCTCGAACTGAATAATTTGATGCATGTTATCAAAATTACCTTGAGGGGTGAATTTTGGATAACAAGTAATTTATTAGCTGTGTCTAAAAATAAAATTTTCTATCTTTTTATAATTTGCAACATGACCCAGATGAGTGAGCCGTTTTCTTCTTCAATATTTTATTTCTCCTTGAAACTCGAATTCTCATAGAAAATTTCAACTATATTTCCCAAGGTCAATAAACATTAAATGTTGGTAGCTGGAACAATAGTTTTCTTTGTTCTTCATGGAGATCAAGTCGTATACTTAGCTGCAATCACTTGACAATTGATTTTGGAGAACCAAATCTCACTTGTTCATGTTTGAATCAAATTGATTGCCTTCGACCCTTGTCCAATCCATATTCTATCATTTCATGGCTCTCCTTAGCTCCTCTGACTTTCTTCTTTGTATCAGCGGAACTTGCCTTTGTTCAGTGGCATTTCTCCTTCCTCGGTGGATTTTTAGTTATATGTGGCTCTTCTATGCTTCCCGAGTATTTCCTAATGTCTCGCATCCATCCTCCTTGTCCAATGCCTTTCCACGGCTTTGTTCTTTATATGTGACTCTATTCATTTTACTTGTGGCTTTTATAGTCTTTCGTGGTTTTCACAGCTTCTTTCATGGCTTTACTTATGAATTCCTTATATTATCGATTTTCCTTTACATACGCAGCTTCATTAATCTCACTCACGGTGCACCCTTTAGCTCCTTTAGCTTTGGCAACTACATTCCTTTACCCGCAACACTCACTAAGCTTCCGTGGCTTCTTCTAGAGCTTCGCGGCTTCATGCAGACTTCAACAGCTTACTTCAAGACTACAGTGGCTATCTCCTTATGTCCATGGCTTGCATATAAACTGACTAAGTCCCTTAGAACTTATCTTTAATCATCATGAATCCTCTATGAGTTGACACTACCAATCAACCTTCATATTTCTCACTTGCTCACTTTACCAATTAATCCTTTTTCCACTAATGTCGCTTGACATCAAATGATTTTTCCATCAATGCAACTTGACATCAATGACAACACATATGAAAATGAAAATATTCAACATCATACACAAGAGTTACACAACACTCCTATACGAACCCCTTCTTTATGATATATTAGCATTCCCGGACACACCGTTGTCTTTTACGTACTTGATCTTCTTTGTGATTCATGCTCTTGATAATTACATGAAGTGTTCTCATCTCTATTGGAAATGTAACCCTCTTTGATGTGCACCAGTTTCAACATTGATCCTCATGGAACAATCGATATAGTATCGTAGAGGATGTTAGGTAAATGTGCACTCTCTTGAACTAGTTGTTGATTACTTCTTTGGTTTTATCACCTTTTCATGCAAGTTTTTCATCTTTTGGAATCTTGTTACAAGTTAACATTCTAGTTTCTTGGAGTTTGTGTTGCTTTTCGGTTTTACATGTGCAGGTTTTAGAGCTTTACTACAGATTTAGCTAGTTATAGCCAAATCTGAGGCATCTCTAAATTTAAAGGTTGGATCTTTATCTCTAGTTTTTAAATATTTTTAAAATTGGAAGTGAATTATTTTAGATCTCTGTTTTTTTTCTTTTTTGCAAGTGATTTTTTTTAGAAATATAAATTTCTGGCCTATCTTGCTCTTTGTTCCCGTTGTTTGCATTTTTGCTCCTTGCTTTGGTTTGCATTGTTTGTTTTTACCTCTGCATTCTTTGGGTCACGTTGTTTTTTGCAGAGTCGAGATCTGTTGTGGGTGAGTTATTTTTTTTGTTTTTACATTTGAACTATTTGCTCTCAAACTTGATCTGGATGAGTTGTTTTTGCCCCTTTTTTGCATTACATTCATATCGCTTTTTTGTTGCTTTAATTTTACCCTTCCTCGCAAACCCCCGACCAAGTTAAATTTTCCTTACTTATGTTTGTTGTGTAGACGAGTTGGGTCAATTTTTTTATAAAACCTCAATCATTTTGTTTTGTTTTTGTTGTTCGCTACTCGGGTCATGGTGGTCGTTTGAGGTCTAACTCACTTTGACCTCGCACTTTTGTTTTCTTTATGGATTTCACATATTTTACCCCTTGCTTTGTTTACCTCTACCTACATTTAATCTTTTTATTGCTTCCTAGGCATATTGGCTTGCTTTGTTGTGTGCCATGAGCCACGTTGAAACTCTGTGTTGATCCGTTCCTCATTGCCTTACGTTTATTTACAATTGTTGCATTGGTTTTTTCCATCAAATGGATCACCGCCCGCTTGACTTGGTCGAGGTCTTTTCTATTGGCTCCTCAAGCTCTGCACTCTCCTCCATGCATCGGTTGGGTCTATCTAACCTTCACCTCATTTGACCAAGCCTCTGCTTCTCCTATTCTCCCACCTTTGTTTTTTTCTTAGTTAGATTTTTATTGAAGTGATCATCTTAGCTTAGTTTGGTGAGTATTTTAATTTTTATAAAACATATGCAGTTGGTTTATATTTTTAGGTGGGATTTTTTTTTATAATCGGTGGTTATATTTAAAATGAGTGCCTTTTTAATATAAAGTGGTGACTTATTTATATAGTGGGGTGGCTTTTATAAATAGGTGGGTATAGTTTAGTGGGGTGGGCTTAATAATATAAGGGGTGAGTATTTTAAATAAGGTTCGGGTTTTTAAACCAATTTTTATATATATTTATAGTTAGATCTTTAAAAACATAATTAGGATCTAATTATTATTAAGGATTTAATTAATATTTAATAAATAGAGACATTTTTTTAAAATTAGACATCTAAGTAAATTTAATTATCTCTTTCATTTTAGATTAGTGATTTAAATAGTCATTCTTAACATTTATAATCATTTTTAGTCCTTTTTACTTTAAAATTAGTCGAACTAGACATTGTAAAAAGGTTGATTTCTTAGCGTTATTGGTTGTTCTTTCTCTAATCATGTGCTAGAGTGTTTTGTAGCATTCCTAGTTGTTTCTTTCCTTTAGGGAGCCCTCATTGCATCATGGATGTCCTCTAGACTCATTTCGAGTCGTGTTGAGCATTTTAATAACCCTTGTTATTGTTTGTGGACTAGTGAGCGCATCTACCAGGTCTTATGACAAGGGGGTTTCTGCATTGTGACGTGAGATGATATTTCTCACACATGACTTGATTTCACCCCTTCTCTTGTTTTTTAATCTTGTTGTGCTTGTTTACGGTGTCAATTTTCTATGATCAATGAAACTTGATTATGGTATCCTCTCTTGATAATTTTTAAACTAATTGCAAGGTGAGTGGCCAACTATTTCACGACACACACTCGCACCAGATTTTATTAAACACACTAAAATATAAAGTGTCGAAATTAGGGGGGTTATAATATTGTCCCGGGTCATTACACTAGTTATTTGTACTTGTACTTTTCACACTAAAGTTATAAAGTGTCATCTAGGATCTTTTTGGGGGTTTATCTCATCTTATAGAGTTTCACCGTTACGTTGTTATACTCGATTCTGAGAACTATTCAACATGGAAGGAAGGCATCATCAGACACTGCATTGTGCATGGTTTGTTGCCCTACCTCCATGGTCTCGTTCCTAATCCTCTTGAGCCTTTGCAGAAGGATAAGTGGTTTAACCACAATGATGAGTTCTATGGATTTCTCGGTCGTACTATTTTTAGGGATACATTGCATTTGATCGAGCACATTGAGTGCCCTTTCACTTCCTAGTACATTATCCGATAGTTGCATGGTGATAATGCTTCACCATCTAAGAGAGACGCTTCCCTAGACCACTCTTATACCACCATGGCCTCTACCCTTTCTCACATCCCTTCCAATGCTGAGTGTTCCTCTATTCCCGTTGTGTCTTGGGAGTCCCTTGTTGATCGTCTAGATCGGGGTCTTACTTTTGAGACCAATCACACTATTGCTGCAACTACAAAGCTCATTGTTGACCATGTTCATGCTTATATTCACTCTTTGCACTCGTGTTCCATTGGAGACCGTTTATCTGAGAAAAATGTGACCATTTCCCCTTTTTTCTTCTTGATTTCTCAATTGACGACACTTTCCCTACACTTGTTTCTTCTATTTAGTGCCACGTTACTTCACCTCAGCCTTCTAGCAACTCTTCGCAGTAGTATTATCCTCCTACTTAATGTGTTGCATTACATATCTTTGAGGACATATCTATCTCTCACGTTGGGATTGTTTCCCTAAGGACACTTGTCACTTCCACCATTTCAGAGATTCTTCATGATCCACCTCTTCTTGTGGATCCCTTTCTAAGGGTTATTATCCCATCACATTCTTCTTCTCTATCTCGATATGCATAATATCATGACAATACCTTTGTATCATGTGCACTCTTTTTCCGATCAATATCACCTTGATTGTAGATCAAAGTCATATTTTAAAGTATTGCAAGCTTATTCTTCATTCATGGAGTGGGCCGACTTCTAGTGCTCATTTTTGTCCTTCCCAAGGAAAGATCATTGTTTGATGCGGGAACATTCTCTTCAATCTTGGCGTGGAGGACCACATCATCGACACTTCCTAGAGGAATTTATTTTCTCTCTTCTTTCTCTCTCTACTCTAGAGTATGATTGTATTTGGGTACCTTATTAGGCCATGTTTCGAGACCCATTTCTTCTCCTTCTTCTCCAGTCTTCTTGAGTGATTTTGTCTCTCTTTTGGGGGAGTTTTTTTCTCACTGGGTTTTCTCTTTCACTCCTCTTTTCAAGAGTTTATTGTACACGGGTACCTCATCAAGACTAGTTGTTGGGACCTATTATTCTCTTCTTATTTTCCAGGAAGATGTTATTTGTACATGGGTACCTTATCAGGCTTAGTATTTGAGCCCCATTGACACATCTTTCTTAGTTGTCTAGGGGAGTTCTCTTTCAGTTATGACTTTCCATGACCTCTACCTTAGCTTCGATGAAGGGGGTGTGTTGGTGTATATGACTAGACTTGTCATCATTCAACATCTTATCCACCTAGTTGGTTAGTCATCTCACTTAGTGAGAATATGTCATAGTTGAATAGGTCAATAGGGTTAGTGTACACGTGTCATGCACAAGAGTTACACAACACTCCTATATGTACTTCTTCTTTATGATCTATGAGCATTCCAAACACACTTTGTTGTATTTTCTATACTTGATTTTCCTTGTGATTCATTCTCTTATTAATTACGTGAAGTGTTCTCATCTCCATTGGAAGTGCAACCCTCTTCGATGTGCATGAGGTTCTAGCATTGATCCTCATGGAACAATCTGATAGTACTCTCTCACATAGTTAGGACTTCCACATTTTATCTCTCACATTTTGAGTGGCCTCTTCTCTTTCATCATATGACATGATTCTATGTTTCTATTGGCTCCACACCTTCATAGTTATATTTTCCATACTATATAAGTGCATAAAGTTCATTGATAATAAACAAGTGGCTATCATTAGGGTAACTCCATTCAAAGCTACTTTATTGCCACAAATTGGCTCAACACATATGACCACTACCTTTAGTACCAGTACATTTACAACTTCATCTTCCATTTATCATGTTATGCCTCATCATAATTCCATGTATAGGCCTCCCAGGTTGGTCATGTAGAGCACATACTACTTATCACTAGACATAGTCTCCTTGATATTTGACTCGATAATATTTTACATTTATTAACTCTCATGGGTCTTACTACCTTGGATCTCTTATGATACATACTATAGCTTCTTCAAAATCATACATGAACATCCTTCATATCTTTTAAAACTAGTGGATCCCACACCCCTCTACCCATTGCATGTAATATACTCTCTGAGGCCCTTATCTAGTATCTCTTTTCATATTCCCTTTCGTGTACATAACTATATTTTAAAAACTTCAATAATATACAAAAAAACCACATATGTGAAAAATATCCAAAACCAAGACATGTTTATGTTATTTATTGGTTGACTTGAACTACATTATACATGTTATTTTTCATGTTGGTTTGATAGATAACATATCTACTTTGTACACACATGCATTCATGAGGTATATTGAGCTTGATACAAGATACACACATGTTGATAGATGCTGATTGGAGTTGGATTGGTTCCTAACACCACTCTTCTAGGGCACCCCTAATAGACACATGGTTTTGTTTCATTATATGTTACTTTACACATTCCTCATCACACTTGATTCTCGCACATAGTTCTTATTACCATTTCTTGAGATAACATGAATAATACATGTATCTTGTATAGTTCTAACTTATCTTGTTATCTCTATTTTATTATTATTATTAGATGTAATTGTTTCACATACTATTGACAACGCTTATTTTTATATATTTTTTCCTTGATTGACTACTACGTGCTTTGACTAGATTATCTTGTTTGATTGTGATGTTATGAATATTTTCATTATATGGCCTAAGGGCCTTGCTTGTCTTATGACACCATGGATGTCTCATGTTTGTGGCTCCATGTTTTTAGTGTATACACTTGTTTCTATGACAATCACACATTTTTCCTTCTAATGTGATTTTTATGACATTATAGGTGTTCCATATTTATGGCGTCATGCTACATATGACTATAATTATCCATACTAGTGCTTACTTTAACGGTGTTATACTACTATTACAAATGTTATATTTTTGTTGTCTTATGACACACCTAGCATATGATCTAATCATTACACCGATATTTTTACTATGGCTTAGACATGCTTGATTGATACTTCATTGTCTATACTATGGAGTAGGGAATAATTGTTATTTTTTTCATGTTGTTAATAGTTTCTTTACAATGTATTCCTACTTATTACATGTTACTTTTTCTCCATGCCACGGTCTCGACCATGTGCAACCCCTTTTGTAGGTAAATTTTTTCAAAGGTGGCCACCATCCCAACCTTATAGTGATCCTACATAAATTATCAAACATATGGTGCATGGGTACTGTACGCACCCGAAATTGCATGTGCTACATTGTCGAAAAATGGTTACAAAAGTCCCTAATGATGATTCATGTCCTTTCAAAAGGTGTTCAAGTTCCTAAACCCATTCATAGTGTATATTTGTAGCATATACATCCTTATTTAGCTTTTCCATGCTTTCTTCCAGCTTCCTGCTTCATTTTGTACATGTTTTGGCCTTTAGTGCCAGGACCCCGCCAGGAAGGGTGGCGATCCGTGACCACCGCCCGGAAGGGCGGAGATCCGTGACCACCGCCCTATGCGGGCGCAGTCCTGTGCACTTTTTCCATAATTCTTCATGCGTGGTTTCACTTAACTTGACTTCTAGGGTGCGTTTCTAAACCAAATTGCCTAAAAATAGTCTTGATTGCTTAGTATTCTTTCCCTCTTCTTTTTTAAATAGATTTAATTAGTTTGAACTGCCTCTTCACCCAATGATTTAGAACTCCAAGGTTTCCTTGTGTATGAAGGAACATCCTAGCCAATTCCTATAAATTCCATGCTTGTATTCAAGCAAAAGGCACGAGAATTTTGTACATATTGCATAGTATTACTTGCCACAATCCTGCTGGAAATTACATAGCCAAGCTCTGTTCACTTATGTTATCTCTCTTACATCTGCATTGTAACCGATGGCCTTCAAGTTTCCATTTCTCGAGAACCTTCTCCTATTGTTGCCTTTGCATTCCCAATTCCTTGGACTCATATGGACACATAGAGAAAGAAAGGGACAAACTGAGGGGCCATATATAGATACAACTAGATTTTCCAAATCTCTTACTTATCTAAGTTGAAATTATTTTTTTATTTGCTTCATTTGTCAAATTGTCAATTCTGAGTTATTAATTTCAAATACATATCAAATAGAGTAGCAAAATTATTCATTTCAGTTTATTAATCAATTAAAAATAGAGAAAATCATTAGAAAGCTTGCTCTTTGACATTACCGAGAAGTAGTGGGGAACAATAGCTCTTCTAGGGTTCGATTTGTTCTCCACCTCCGAGGTAGGGTTTGAAGGGTTTTGATTAAATTAGTTTAGTTTTTAGATCTAGATTCACATACTTGCATAATTAATGAACTACAACCGGTTGATTACTTGTATTTAATTTTTTTGTTAGATTAGAATTATTTTTAAAAACCTAGAAAGATCAAAAATATTTAATTTTATCGATTAGTTTACTTCCATTGTTTTGTTCAAATATACTTTGTGAAAATACCAAAAACATAGATTAAATATCCTTTGATAGTTAGTTTGCTTTATCAAATCAATTCAATTCATTATGCATGACCATCAAAGGTCCATAACAAGAGAAAACGTTCAGTTGTGATAAATTGGTCCCACAACCCAATGAGCCAGAGTTGTTGACCGACATTGATATGGGTTTATGCTTGTTAGTTTTACACACACCTATTAGGTATTATGAGAAGATAGAACAATTAAACACATTAAAAATTGCATCTAATCAAGCCTATGATTATTGGAATGCTCCTGGAAATAGGGTTTGATTATGCACATGACCATATAAGGACCACAACCTCCACGAGTTCACGGTTATGATCCCCAGGTCCCACAACCCAACGGGCCTGTTGACCAATTAAACATCGACACTAGTTTGTGTGCATTAGTATTTATATCATCACCACTTCCACCTGATATCATTGCATAACTTTTAGTATTGAACATAGCAACGATCAGGCTAGGGATTTCTGGATCAGATTAGAAAACCTCCCATAGTCCTTGTGGTTTCATTACGCCTCTCGTTCTCACTTCCATGACCTTGTCTGGAAATCTATACGAGGCACCCACATGTCACTTTCCGCGTGTTCCACAACTTGTAAACAGAATCTTGGGAGCTCAATATTGACTGGAGCCTCCGAGTAGTTATTCTATCTGATCGATCCATCACACCACTTCAGCTTAGGACAAATTTCTTTGCCTTAGACTCGCAAATCCTCGATATTGTGTGTTGAAGATATAAGGTTTCCTTGTTAGCTTTTTCATCGTTACCACACTCACATCCATTTCTATTCTACACCGGCTATCTTGCACGACCTCGGGAAGTCGATGTGAAGAAGGTCATGTGTTGATTTTCTTTCGTATAAATTGGTGAACCCAACGTGAAGAGCTAGTCTCTAAACATTTCCATTTTCTTCATCCATCTTCCTCTCTCCCTTTATTCTGCGGGTATTCTTATACCCCCCGAATATGTCGATACGATGAATACGGTCGACCCCTCCCGAGTTTTGATATGTACAATTATCAAACAGGTAGACAACAATAATCACCTTCGCTCTCTACATGGGAAGATAACCATTCAACTGTTTAGGCTCAAAATCCTCTTCTTCAGTAGGGAAACAATGTTGGTTCCTATATATGTATCAAGGAGCTTGACCAAATCACATAGACACATCCTCATGAACAATCAAATTCTAACAACACGACTTTCACTGGGGAGGAAATTTCGTCTCCTTGGGTTTTGTTTTGATAACCCATTAGCATGCAATTAGACCAACTCCCGCCTCTAGATGAGGATTACTTAGCACGATACGCCAAAAGCAAACAACATTTCCAGAATATAAACCGGGATTTTGATAGGTTGCAAGGACATGTTGATGTCTTTCTCCAAAACAATAACACTACCCCTCCAACAATGGAAAACATTGCCAACGAGGGGTGGCGTAATGCGATGAACAATTCACAAAGTGAGGATACCACATTCCTCAACAACATCCAAAATTTCAACAACAAGCACCACCCCATCAACGGGTGACATCATCTCGGCATTAGTAGACAAAGTCAAAGAGTTAGAGATTTCCCAAAACACTCAAAATTCATACGCAGGGCAAGTAAGAGTTTCTCACTATCCACATAATTATGGACAAGTACCTACTACACAGAGCTTCTCCGGTTTATACGGGTGCTCCAAGCCCTGGAGATTTGTTAACTAGGATGGGCACCTTGGGTATGCCCCCTCACACCACATATGGATATCTACAATAGGAACCATTCGGAAGTGTGTTCTCAAATGCCATACTAGCTGGAAATGCAACATTCTCTTGGCTTTGTGCCTTCAAATCCATATCAAAACAATCAACCCCCCTACATACACATGTACTCTAAATCACCACAGGGGATATGTACACTTACCCAGTCCATATGGTTAGCCACAGGGGATTCCATATGCCCCAAAAATGTTTATGTTGTACCATTTCAGCAATCGATGCAACCTCCACCTCCCCAACAAGGATCTTCAATGGTTGAAACATATGCAATGGGGACCTATTCTGAATATCTTAAGGAGCCTCTAGACTTCTCCATCCAAAATGTCATGCTCCCAAGACCCTTTCCCGATCTTCCAAAGTTCAAAGGGGAGGGAGATCCTAACGCTCACATCAAATCTTACGCAATGGCCATTCAAGAGCTGCTCCCATGGGATGCAGTTGTTACAAATATTTTCCCTAAGACGCTAGAAGGTATCACTCTTGATTGGTACTATAGGATATCGGAGGCTTCGATACACTCCTTCAAGAAACTCGTGTCATAGTTTATTAAGGCTTTTGATATGAAAAAACTTTTAAGGACATGAATCAGAGAATTCCTTCATATCAAACAAGAGCACAATGAGTCTCATGCCCCACTTCATTCAAAGGTGGTGAAAGGTTCTCTATTCCTCTGTAAGCACTCCAAACATGGATTAGACAGAGCTTTGTGATTTGTTCCTCCACTCCCTCAATAGAGAGACAAAGGAAGAAGTCCAAAATTTCCTACTAAGGAGCTACAAAGAGGTGTTAAAGGGTGCTCTCCGAATTGATCAAGCATTTATTGACAGTGGTCATAATACTTATGGAACAAATGGGAGGTTAGTCACTCCTAACCAAAATAACCCCGGTTACTCCAACAACATGAACAATAATCAGGGACCAAAGGTCCTTAATATGAATCGTGGGGTTATAATTGACGGTGTTATTGATCAGCCCAAGAAACCCAATGTTATTAGTTCTCCTAATATAAATACTACCAATAACAACAACAATGGCAATAATCAGAGAAATAATAACTTCTCACCCTCAATCAACATTGTAGATTTTAATCTTCCTCAACAACAATAGAAACAATAACAACAACAACCTCAATAACCAAGACAAGCGTAGACCCAAGGCCCTAAAATATACCCAGGCGGTTATCCAAACCAATTCCAAAACCAAGGGCAGGGGTTCCCAAATTTTAACTATAACAATCAAGTAATTGAACAACAATCGTAATTTCAGACTGCAACAAAGTGGAAACCAAAGGCCTCAAGATTATGATCCCAATTTATATTATGGTTTCCATAGGATTCACAGGCATGACACAAGAACATTTCGTGATTGCACCACATTTCTACAACATTTTCCAAAGGATCAAAGACAATTATTTTTTGACATGTTTTTGGAAAACCCAACAGCACCAATGTAGAACACTTACATGGGACCAATATCCCACAAAACACACCACTTAGGATATTTAGTAATCCTCTCCCCACACACCCAAAATATGGTAGAATAAATCCCAACGGTAAAATAAAGCCATTGAAATAGGAACTAATGATCATGAAGCCTCAACTTCATCAAACTCATAGGTGGTACCTCCTTTGGATAGTCACCAACAAACATAAATTGTGGGATTGATAGAGTTGGACATTGAACCTTAGATTAACGTTGTCACTAGAACCAAAGATTATTCTTCGCAGCCTATCTTGATCTACCCAACTATATCAAATGACATTCGTGATACACTAGGCAAGCCAATAGGATCTTATGACTTGATCAATGACCTAACCAAAACATTCTCTCACATTTCCTTCTTGGATTTGTTAAATAATTCCCCGCTCATAGAGCCACTTTATTAGAAGCACTAGGTCTTGGGAATTTGATTAATGTCACCCCTCCTCTAGAAGTGTAGATAAATCATATAGAATTTGATGTTTATGCTCAAGGGTAACCTAAAAGAGATGTGTGATTTGTGTTTGACATCGCAAGATGCCCGTTGGTTGCTCAAACATGCACCCGTGTCTCGGATCTCGGAAAGGGCCGAGGTATTTGAGACCAAAATGGAACCATCCTCAAGTTGTGGGACCTTATGAGCTTGGGACGGATCTCTAGAGAAGACCAGGTTCCTCTATCTATTTCTACTGCTACTGCTACTCCTAGTGCTGAAAGGGGAAACTAAGCTAAGAATGCCAAGGGACCAGGGAAAGAAGGATAACATGAAGTAAAATACACTAAAATGCAATAGCACCAGAAAAGAGGGGTGAACACTATCTTGCAGAGTGAGATGATAGGGAATGCATCAAAGGAGGATAGGCATTAGTAGCGCAGCAGTGAAATACGCATTCACCAGATCGTTCTCATGGAACACAACTAAGTATGGAACTGCAGGGGACTTGAAATAGCACAACCATCATAAAATGCAAAAGAAAAGGTAAGAAGAAGGAATGCAAACATGTTAGGACAAAGAATAGTCACAAAATGATGCTTCTATTACTTCCAGAAATACACAGAGCTATTATAATGATGAAGGAGGCCGATATCCACATGTAAGAGCCATACATAGAGGTTTGCAACTCAAAATACAAAAAATATGGTGTCCTTAGCAAAACGCGTAAGGATCCAGAGTGTCCAACCCTTTACAATGAGCCCCGACCCTTCTTTTATAGATTCAACATGAAGGGAAGAAGGAGAAAGAGGCGGGAAAATTAATTCAAGGCTCAGCTACTGCCATTAATGCCTCCTACAAATCCGCCCCAAATTTTTCATGTCTACATCACTTACTTGTTCGGTGCCTTGAAGGAGGAGGAACAACGGATCAGATCAAATCTGATCCGGTTGTTGGGGGAAAATATAACCTATATTAATGTCCTGAAGATGTTTCTTCATTTTCTCCCCACCTAACCTCTCCAAAATTAAAGTTTTAAATCTCCAAGGCATAGACGAGGCTGAGATCTTTCCAATGGTGCCAGATTTTTTAGATGTCGAGCACTAAGTCAAAAGATATGATCATTTGAAATTTAAATCGGGTCTATACAAAATGTTGGGAACCAGCTACCAAAATGGCCCCCTTTTGAAATTGAACACGTGGAGGGCTGGTGCATGTTTGAGGGCAGCCTTTATATTTTACTTTTGGAGTTGTGCTAGGATGACATGTGGCTTCTTCCATGGCTCACTTAGTTTCTTCATGTTTTGGCTAAGTTTTTTGCTTGGCAGGGTCATATATCTGACTAGGGACACGCAGCAGCCTGACGCTTGTTTGGAAACCCTCCCCCAATTTTTCTCTTGAATTAGCACCATGCTGACACTTGGCACCCTCCGTTGGCATGTCTTAATGCTTTGAATATTCAACCCCGACCCTGTCCTTTTATGAAACCAGAGATGCATGGAGGCTCTATACTCATTTAGAAACCCGCTTAGGATTTTTCCTTTGAAGGAGCATCGGTTGACACGTGGGATCTTCCGCAGGAACTTCTATACTTAGTATTTCTAGGCCTACCCCATCTGCTTTTTTTTTTACTTTTAGTCGTGACTTTGTCCCTCTTTGGGCCTAGGACATGTGGGGGCCTGACGCTTGTTCGAGTCTCCCTTTTGGATTCAATCTTTGGAGGTGCACTTTGAGATGACTAGAAAGAAGGTGAACGCGCGGAATGTGGGTGCAAGGGAGAAGTGGAAGGAGAAAAGGAAAGGGGCACATAGGTAAACTACGACCAAGGGAATGTGCCAAGTGATTTGAGCACGTGCAATTCTTCGATGAATAACTTAGGGCTATAATGTGTATGCAAGTTATCCAAATTGCTAGGAGAGCTATTTGGATAACAGTTTTGGTGACTTTCGACGCCATCTTCCTGCTAGATGAAAGAGATCAGTATCTTGAAGTATCCATTAGGCATGGAGTCTACTTGTTCAATCATGAAAATGACATTGCATCACTAGAAAATTATATCTCGCACTTTGTTCTAAATCTCACAACTTTGAGAGAGAAGCTCTACATTTTGGAAGTAACAAAAGAGCATGTGTAGGAAGCACGCGAGGGAAAGAACTATGTACAAAAACAATGTGTGCAGAGCACACTTGGAGGAATTGAAACTAATTTAATATATACAACATGATGCAACAAACCTAATGGAAGGGTTTGAGATAGATCCCATTTATTGGGATTTGCAGTGCGCTTCCATCCAGATGAGTTAACTTGAAAGAGTTAGCTTCTTTGCAGAACTGATGATGTATGGGCCACTCCAAAGTGCATCAAACTTTGAATGACACCCTAGTTTAGCTCTGTCAACATCCCATTTTAGAACCAAGTCCCCAACTTTGAAAGCTTGAGGTCTAGCCTTTCTGTCAAACCATTTCTTTGTCGATTGTTGATGTTGTTCTAGCTTGATCATGGCAGATTTTCTGATCTCTTCAAGATGAACCAACTCTACCATCCTAATTTCTCTCTGATCCATGCCCTCAAATTCCAGGCTGTTGGCAAGCGCCAATGAATTTATTTCGAGTGTCAAAGGAAGGGCAACCTCCTTGCCATAGACAAGCTTTTAAGGAAAATTTCCTATTGCCTTTTTGATTATGATTCTATCTGCCTGAGCACGCACAAGAGCTTTGTATGCCACTGTATTTGGCTGATGTTCATTGTGCACTTCATGATTCTAATCGTGTTCTTGTTTGCTGATTCTACCCGCACCATGTCCCCGAGGGTAATAGTTGGAAGAAGTCTTCAGGTAAATGCCTAGATTTAGAGCCCAATAAGTGATTCTAGCACCAAAGAAGGCATTTGCATTATCGAGATAATGGTTTGAGGAACACCAAACCTTATGATCGAACCCTTGAGAAAATCAAGGATGAATTCCTCAATTGATTCCTTAAGCGCAACAACTTCTGTCCATCTGGTGAAGTAATCTGCAAATGTCAACACCCACTTATGTCCAAAGACTTGAAGGTGAATTGATCATGCCTATTAAGTCATTACCCCATTGCGCAAAAAATTGATCCACTTGGATTGGTTGGAGGGGAAGCGCTTCCAATATTTTCTTTCCTGTAAAGAAAGCACATTCTTTGCATTTTGTGACCCATCTGTGTGCATCTGCAAATAGGGTAGGCCAAAAGATACCTTCCATTATGATCTTCATTGTTGTAGTCTTGGAAGAGAAGTTTCCACCAGAGAATCCATCATGAAATTCTACTATCATTTTTTTAGTCTGTGCACCATTGATACATCTTAACAACATGCCATCTAGATTTATTTTGAAGAGAAGTCCATCAATCAAAACAAAGGGGATAGATTGTAACCTCATATTCCTTCTCTTTTCTTTTTTTTAAACCGGAGGGTTCATCCAAATCCACGCGTGCTAGGGTCTATATTTTGTTCATGTTCTACACACGGAGGTCTTCATCCAGAAATAATGAAGCCTCAGGTTCACTCTGTGCATCCTTAGCAATCTACTTGCAGAGTGCACTACCTCTTACTAGCTTTTTGGCCTTAATAGTCACATCATATTCCATGATTTTTGTCACCCATCGCACTCTCTTCTCACTAATTTATGCTCCCATGATGAAGTCTCTGATAGATGAGTGGGAGACTAACACCTTGATATGATTTGTGGTGAGCATGCTCTTGAATTTCTTGAGCGCGTGCATGATGGCGAAGACCTGCTTCTTTGTGTGACTATATTTTAATTCATAATCCTTCAACGTCTGGCTGAAGAAGGCCACTGGCTGTTCCAGCCCTTGTTCATTTTCCTGTGTTAAGACAACAACAATGCTTGCATCAACGCCATAAGCATAAAGGATGAAATCCTTTGAATATTCAGGTTGATGAGTGTTGGCTCACAAGTAATCTCTTTCTTGATATTGTTAAAGCTTTCTCTTCCTTCTGTTGTCCATCTGAAGGCTATGTCCTTTTTGAGCATGAGGGTGATGGGCCAAACCAGTCCCACAAAGTTAGGGATAAAACACCTAACAAAGTTAATCTTTCCAAGGAAGGACTGTAAGGCCTTTTTGTGTACCGGTAGGGAAAGGGCTAGGATGGCTGAAACGTGCTCAGGATCAATCGTGATACCATCTTTCAAAACCACATGGCCCAAGAGATTTCCCTAAGCCACCACAAAATTACACTTCTTGGGATTAAGAGATACCCCAAATTCTCTACATCTCTCAAAGACCTTTTCCAGGTGCGCCATGTGATCCACACTCTTCTTTGAGAAGATAGTTATATCATCAAGGTAAACCAAGATGAACTCATTGATGTAACCTTTGAAGGCAATATCCATGGTGCGCTAAAATGTTGCACCCACATTTGACAGACCAAAGGGCATTTTCTGATATGCATATGTTCCCCACTTGGTTGTAAATGTTGTTTTGAATTGATCCTCTTCCTTAACCAGGATCTGGTTGAAACCCGAATACCCATCTAACATGAAGAATGTCTCGTATGCCATTCTGGTCTGTAGAATCTGCTCCATTGAAGGCAAATGATAATGATCCTTTAGAGATGCCTTATTCAAATCTCTGAAATCAACATAGAGTTTGATTTCACCATTTTTCTTGTGCACTGGAACCAGATTCGCGACCTAGGTGGAATATTTGATGGGAAAGATAATATTTTCCTCAATGAGTTTGGATAACTCCTTTCTCATGAGGGGCTCTATTTTTGGATTGATTGGCCGATGCTTCTGTTTGACAAGATTTATACTAGGATCAAGGTCAATGGAGTGTTGAGAAACACTTGGATCAAAAACTTTGAGGTATTCATACTCCCATGAGAAAATGTCACTGTATTTTTGACAGAGAGATATGAAGGCCTATTTTTCTTCATGCGCACAAGTCTTGCTGAGCAGCAGCTCCTTTCCACACACAATAGTAATGGAGGAGAAATCCTCTTACGCGGCGTGCATGTATCTTTCTTCACCCTTGAACTCATCATCAGGGATGAACATTTTCTCTAAGGTGACCAGCCCTTTAGGCAACTTATTTGTCTTTAGTTGTATTACTTGGTCACCATAGCTATCATGCAAGTCAACTTGCATACTTGATGAAAATTCAGCTTCATTTTAGATAAACTGGACAATCATGCATCACTATCGAACACTTTCCAACTGGTGTTATTATCTGGAATGGATGGCCTGATTACCATCTTGATGTGTTGAGTGTCGCCTTAGACAAAGTCCTCAACAGGAGAAAAGTGTGAACCAAGCGTGGCCATTTGATCAGCTTCTTTGTTTATTCTATGCGGGACTACCTGCAAATTAAGGGCATCAAAGCTCTCAAGTAGGTCCCAAACTCTATGTTTATAATATTTGAGAAGCTTATTCTTTGTCCGGAATTTGTTGGTGACACAGTGGATGATCAATTCTGTGTCCCCAAAGATCTGCAGTGCTTTAATTTTCTTCTTTTCAAAGAATGAGCAAGCCATGCCCAAGTGTTTCATACTCTGCCACATTATTAGAGCATGCAAACCGCAACTGTGCGTGAAGAATAATTTCTCATCCATAAGGGAAATGAGAACCACTCCTACTCTTGCATCATTTTTGTTTTTGATCCATCAAAGTATAACTTCCATAGACCAGTTTGAACTTTGTCTTCTATGAGCACGTGCGGAAGCGTGTTGTCTTCTTCTAGAATATAATAAGTACCAAGCCCGGTTTCATAGGCTTCCGCTTCCTCAACATAGAGATCAACTTTTTGATGCCTCTCCCGCCATTCATCAAGTACTAGGTCTAGAAACGGAGGGTGGAAAAGACTACTCTTTAGGAATTGAAACTTGTTCTTCTTGGATAAGACAATTGGCTTGGAGAGGGGACAGGACATATGGCTCTACATGATAAGAAAATATAGGCTCAGATTGTATGGTAAACCAGTACCATAAATTTTCTTGAGTAACATATGAGACCAATTAGAAGACAAGTAACCACCCACCTTGGCAAGAAATTCTCTTAATAGACATAGGTCAAACAAAGGAGGTAGGTCAATGATTAACACATCTTGAGTAATTGTCGAGGGCTTGGACATGCACGGAGAGTTAAGTCAAGATCCTTGATGAATCCTAAGGTGGTTACAATTGAGCCATCAAGTTATAGGATCATTATCCATATTTCACCCATGTGCCAAATATTGGATCGACCATGATCCCGCATGGGAGGAAACAGCAGTGAAAAGGCTTCAAAATTGGCTAAATATAAAGGTGTAAGCGGAGAATGCCAAGTGTCAGTATGGCGCTGATTCAAGGGTGAATAGAGAAAAGGTTTCTAAATGAGTGCCAGACTTCGCGTGTCCTAGGGGAAAGTGGATCATCAGGGAAAAGGTTGGTTCTTTTCCCCTTGTTATCTCAAAAGGGGTAAAAGTTACAAAATGGCCCGCAACTCCGCCCAAGGAAAAAGTCAGCATTTGGGCCCGAGTCAAAGCCAAAGCAGGAATCGGAGGAAAGGGAAAAAGATAAATTGCGGACCCATAGGCCTGATTTTTGTTCCAATCTAGCTGCCACGTGTCCCATATCAAAAGGGGACCCATTTTTCAAGTTGTTTTCCCGCTCTCCTGTATAGACCCAATACAAAAATTCAAAGAGCCATAAATTTTGAACCAGTGGTCCAAATTTAGTGAATTTGGTACCATTGGAAAGCTCTAGACCTCCACTACGCCATGGAAGCATAAAATATCATTTGTTACATGCCTTAGTGGGTGGAAAATAGGAAAACAGATTTCATGCCATTAAAGTGGATCTGATTGCTTCCACTACCCATTTTTGATATTATCTAGCCATCCTTCCCTCCCTAATACGCCAAAAAACAAACATGGGAAACTAGATTTGGTAGATTGTGGGCAGATTTGCAGGGACATTAACGACTGGTGGTCGAGCTGTCAATCATATTTTCAATCTTTTCCTCTATTTTTGGGTCATTTCTGATATAAATGCCATGGCTTTGTTCTTGCAAAAGGGTTGGACATTTCTTTGTTTTACAGGCTCCCTCCTCCTTCTAGCAAAGGGATCTGTGGGGTTCAGGCCTTCTATCAAAATTACATTACTTTTCTACCTCTTAGATACTTTGTAATGGACTATATCAATCGTGAGCAATAAAACATGTCTGTGATCGATTTTAAATCCTCTCTTGTCTCTTTTTGCTTTCATCTGGTCTTCCATTACATATCTGGCTATCTATGCTTGTTTATTGTATGCATTTTGTTGGTTTGTGTCTATTAGCAAAATAAGTGTTCATCATTCCTTCGGTGCATCACCTGGTAGTTTAGTTATTGTTTATTTCTTGTACCCCTTTCTTATCCCTGTCTCCTTGGCAAGTTTTAGATTAGGTTTAGAGATAAATCCTCTGCAAGCTCCCATGCATGCACCTGAATAGAGGAATAAGGAACCAGCCTTTAATCTGGAGAGCTTTTCCATTTTGCAAGGTCCCACACCTTGGGGAAAGTTCAATGTTATGCAATCACACCAAATGATTCTACCTTAGAAAAGCAGATTTTTAGAACTCATTTGGGGGTGCTATGATTTTGCATTAACATTTTTGGCACGCCCGGTGGGACTAAGAAGTATCCATCTTATTACAGTAGGGATTGATGTACACTTGTTGTGATTTTGGATTTTAAGAAGCCTTAAAATTGTACATCTAGTGACTCCAAAAGAAACAAATCTACTCGGTTTCAAAGAGCCCAAGCTTAGGATATCCATGAGAAAAACCCAGTCTAGAGCAAGGAAAGAAAGTATATTTGAATACTTGCATCTATCCCCAGGTAGAGAAAGGAGAGGAAGAAGAATTCAGAGGTCTCCAACTCCACCAAATAGAGCCTTATCAACACCTCCTCCTAGTAGGCCATTTTTTCAACCAAGAGGGGTTCTCACGCCAATCAGAATGGCATAGCCAAATCCTTATGTCAACTTCACCGGCAGTAGTCCATTCACCTTGAATGCACAAAACCCAGTTCCGATTGCATCATTAAAGAACATCCCATATTTCACTAGGGAAAATTAAACTTCTCCTGGTGACCACGTTCAGGACATTGCAAATGTCTGTACAATCCACGAGATCCATGAGATGGACATTGTAGTCAAGTTGCTCACCTCTTCATTCAAAGGGAAAGCTTCACAATGGTTCAGGAGTCTTGAAGTAGGCTCTATCTAGAACTGGAACCAGCTGTGCATGGCTCTTCACAATTAGTTTGGGGAAAAGGTGATAACTTGTCTTTGTTGGAGCAACTAACAACAATCAAGAGAGCCCCAAATGAACAATTGATGACTTCAACCTTAGATTCTAGCAGACCTGGGATAGAATTCCAACAAATAAAGCCCACTAATGAAGGTGCCTTCTTATACTTTCTTAGGGCTTTAAATTCTGATATTTCTCTGATGATTTAGTCAATGGGGGCACAACCTTACCTGCAGCTTATAGACTTTCCATAGGAACTGAGAATCATTTAATTCAGTTGGAAAAATCACCCCTAGGCCATCCATGCCTCTATACCCTGAGTTAGGAAGCCCAGATACTAGCCAAGCACCTACATTAGCTCCTATACCCACCCCCAGGAGTCAAAGCTCAACTAAAGCTTCCACTTCATCATCTAATACCTCTAAAGAGTTTCAAGAAGCGGTGATGAAGCAACTTCATAACTTTGGGAATGAGCTAGTGACCATCAAAAGACAACAAGCTCAGAGTTCCAGGCCATACCAACCCTAGGCTCAATATCAAGCTAGACCCCAATATCTAGAATAGGCCACCACCTCAGACTATGAATCAGATCCAGAACCAAGGACAACCCCAAGCTACTAGACCTTTCAGGCCATATGATCATAACATAGCTTCAACATCAAGAACATTGGTCCCAGAGCATAGAACAATATGGTATAGGAATATGATTGGTGTTTTCCATGTGAATGACCACATAACTAATCAACGTGCTTTAATGGTGCAAACCAATATGGTGCCACAAGAACCTATTCAAGAGGAAGATCAGCAACAAGGAGCTCAACAAGGTGGACCCCCAAACGAAACTATGCTAGTAAACTGTCAAGCCGGAGACTTCTGTGGGATGAATCAGTTCCTTTCTCAAGGTGTGGCTGCTAACAAATAGTCCAAAAGGAGAAATATTCGAGAGATCCAACCACTGAGCTCAGGTGACCCTCAACCTTCCATCGCTCCACAAGGTCCTGGTGCTCCAAGTACAACTCCCAACATGCTTGAACCAATCCTGGACCACCTCCCAAACCCAGTCAAGCACCGGTTGTAATAGCCCATGTGCAAGAAAGAAATGTGTCTGGGAAGGGGCAGCAAAAGGACAACACATTCAATATTATTGAGTAGATGAAAAGGACAAGTGTGAACATTTCACTATGGGAGTCACTAGCCATTCCATGGCAGAGGGATCTATTATAGACTGCCATGCAGAGTTGGTCAAGTTCAAATCACCCCCTAACCAGCAAGAAAGAGTGCTTGCCAATGCAGTTCAGCCTGGAGGAACCATGGAGAACAACAAGGTAAAAACATGAGACCTCCTCCCTTTTATGTCTCATTAATTATTGGAGACAAATTAGTACACAATTGTATGAATGATTCTGAAGCTAGTAGTTCTGTGATGCCCAAACAAATCGCAGATCAGTTGGGTCTCCATTATGAGGTCATCTCTAGAGGAATAGTCCAATTAGATGGGACAACAAAGTGACTACCGAGGGAATCATAAAGGATTTGAGTATCACTCTACATGCTTTCCCTAATGTGAGTGTTTTGCAAAATGTGTCAATCGTAGACTTACCACCACATTTTTCTTTATGTCTATATAGGACTTCACCGCCAAAATTGGAGGCTACCCATCTCGCTTATTGGTCACATATGCTCTTTAGGACAAGGTATGGAGAGAAGGCCACAATCAAATTTGAACCTATTTATGATTATCATATTGAATCCTATGTACCTATCCCAATCAATGCCAATTACTTGGCTTTTGATCAAGAAGACCTCCTAAGATTTAATGAAACAGATACCAAGGTGGGATGTATCCCAGACTTGACTCTCGATGAGTGGGCCAACAAAAGTCATGCTTTTGACCTTTATAAGGAGATGGAAGAATATGAGTTGGGTGTCTACTCCTACATGAAGAGAATCAGCCTCTTCCTGACCTAATTAAGCCAGAATACAAAGACAACAATGGGGTATGGCAATTTTTCTTTGATGGCTCAAGGAGTAGACAAGGAGCTAGAGGAGGAGCTATGATTGTGTCCCCCAAAGGTATGAGATATTATTCAGCCTTTAGATTCCAGTTTTCTTGCTCAAATAACACTACTGAATATGAGGCTTTAGTCCAAGGTCTTCATTGGGCAAGGAAGCTGGGAATCAAGAACTTACAAGTATTCGGTGACAGTGAACTGGTTACCAATCAAGTTAGAGGACTAAATGTTGTCAAAAATGACCTGCTCAAGAACTACAAGAGTAGGGTATTGGATCTCATGGAGGATTTCGAGGCCTTCAGTATTGTGTCCATACCCAGGAAAGAGAATGAAGCTACTGATAGACTTGCAGCAGTTGGAGCAACGTTTGATGTGGTTTACAACATCACTAGGGACAAAGAACAACCACATATCATTAAATTTTTGCAAGAAGAAGCTGAATTCTCAGCTAGAAACCGAGCAAACTAGAGCGGCAAGACGGGAATCGAGATAGTATAGTTGCATACAAACAAGCCTCCTAAAGGCTTAGTGACATTGGAATCCATTTTCAATCCTAATGATCATTCAAAAGGAGAAGGCTAACATGCAAATCAAAGGAGAAGATTCAAAGTCAATCCTAGTTGGACAAGACAAAACACTTCAAATTGGCAAAGTGGCCACCAAGCAAGAAAGGTATGAATTTATACAACTTTGCTAAAAATTTCCAGATGTGTTTTCTTGGGGTTATGAGGACCTAAGAGGGTTCAATCCAAAACTAGCATAACACACAATCGAACTGGATCCAACTACCCAACCCATCGGGCAAAAGCAGATCACCAACCCACATATCGAGCCTCTAGTGAAGAAGGATCTCGAACAAGATGATAGAGGTAAGCATCATATTTCCAATCAAACACTCAAGCTAGGTTACAAATCTAGTCCCAAATAAAAGAAAATTGAGAAATTAGGTTGTGTGTCGACTTCGTAGATTTGAACAAAGCCTCCTCAAAGATCACTACCCACTCCATTCAATGGAGTAGATCTTAAGTAGTGTATAGATCAAAAAGGTTCTCCCTCCTAAATGGCTACTCAGAGTACAACACAATCATGGTGAAAGAAGATGAACAGTTCAAAATAGCTTTCACCACTAAATGGGGCACCTATGCCTATAGAAAATGCCATTTAGATTTTCCAATGTCAGGGCCACTTTTCAAAGGGTAATGGATATGGAATACAAGGGGTCATTGAATAAAATAGTACTTGATTTATCCGGATGACATTACAATGTTTTCCAAGAATACAGTAGACCACCTTTCCCATCTAAGGTAGGTGTTCCAAAGATGTAGGAGTTTTGGGGTGTAATTGAACCCCAAAAAATGCATATTCTTGGCCCATGAAGGAAAGCTTCTAGGCCATATCATATCAAAGGAAGGATTGGAAATCGACCCAAAAAGAGTTCAAGCAATAAGAGCATTGCCATTGCCAAGTCACAAGAAGGATCTTCAAAGCTTCTTGGGAAAAATCAATTTTGTCCACAGGTTTGTTCCAAACTTTTCTACCCTTGTTAAGCCAATAACGTTGATGTTGAAGAAGAGCTTAACATTCAAGTGGACAAACTAAAGGAAAAGCAAGTTTTGAGGCTATCAAAGAAGCCATATCACAAGCCCCAACTCTTGTGAACCCAGATTTTTCCAAAGATTTCATATTGTATGCCTTTGGTGGCAGCGACACAATTTCTGCAATCTTGGTGTAGCAGAACAAAGAAAGTATAGAACAACCAATTGCTTTCTTCAACCAAAGTCTGGAAGATTATGAGGTGAGGTACTCCTTCATTGAGAGGTAGGTCCTAGTGGTAATCAGAGGATTGAAGAATTTTAAGCATTTGGTTTCAAATAACAAGATCCAACTATTGGTCTCCTATGTGGGAGTTAAAGAATTCCTTCTCAGCAAGGACCTGAATGAGAAGCGTGCAGATGGATCACTCATGTCATGGAATATGACATTGAGATCAAGGTCACCAAGCTGGTCCGTGGGAAGGGGTTATGTGAACAACTAGCCTCAAGTCAACAAGATGAAACAGACAGTGAAAAGGAGGTTGTTCTTATTCTACAAGATGATCAAGAAGAAGGGAGAGATGATGTACCTACTCCTTGTTAGACCCAAGACATGGTGCACTTCCTTCAAATAGGCATGTGTCCTCATGGGATGAGTAAAGAAAAAGAAGGCATTTCAGGCTACAGGCCATCCCATATGTTCTTATTGATGGTGTCTTGTTTAAGAGGGACATCAATGGCATTCTGCTGAGATGCATTGGGATAGATCAGGTGGAGAGAATACTACAAGAATTCTATGTTGAAGGAGCTGGATGCCATTTTTCTCTAAGAGTGACAAAACTCAAAATCATGAAAGTAGGATATTATTGGCCCAGAGTGTTTAGTGACTGCTACACATGGATCAAAAGGTGCAAGAATTGTGCATTCTTCAAAGGCAAGGAAAGACTAGCAGCACTTCCATTGCACCTAATTTCAATCGACCAACCTTTCATGCAATGGGGATTGGACTTCATTGGAGTCATCAATCCAAACTCAAGCCAAGGTCACAAATGGATCTTGACAGTGACATATTATTTCACCAAATGGATCGAGGTAGTGGCACTCAAGGAAGCAAATGAGTCTAGTATCCTAGATTTCTATGAAGGGATAGTGACCAAATTTGGAGTGCCAACCACCATCATATCAGATAATGCATTAGCATTTATAAGTTCCAAGATCACAGGATGGGATGTTAAGAATGGGACTTATTTGAGTACTTCATCTAACTATTACCCTCAAGGTAATGGCCAGGCTAAGTCCACAAACAAGAACCTGCTAAAGATCATCGGAAGAACTCTTGATGAGAATCAAAGGACTGCACACAAAGCTTAAAATAGCCTTATGGACTGATAGAATAATGCCCAAGGGATCTACAGGCAGCTTTCCATTCAAGCTCGTCTATGGGAAAGTGGGAGTGTTTCCTATATCACTTGAGTTGCTAGCATTGGAGCTCGTGAAGCAACTAGAGATGTCTAAATTTGGACCAATGTAGGCCAGGTATGCAAAGCTAATAGAATTAAAAGAAACTAGAGATCATTCTCTCCAAACAATAGAGAAGAATTAGGCTTCAATCAATAAATTCTTTGACAAGAAGACAAAAGAAAGGACCTTCTAGGAAGGAGACCTGGTTTTGAAATGGGATGCAGATCGAGAAAACCAGAAGGCATTCCAAATTTGACGCCATCTGGAGTGGCCCCTATATGATCACAAGATGCAAAAGTAGCAATGATTTCCAATTGTCTACATTGGAGGGTGAAGAGTTGTAAATTCCAGTAAATGGGATCTATCTTAAGCATTGCTACTAAAAGGGGAGTTCTCACCCTGTACATATTAGTTTAGTTTTCTCTTTCCTCTAAGTGCTTATGCACATTGTCTTGCTGTAGCGTAGATTGCTTTTCTCCTAAGTGCTTTACATGTTCCATTTAGAGCATGTATGATTTCAAATTTTGTATATAGTGTGGTGCTATTTTGTGGCTCTTATGCAGTCCATTCGGAAAGACAGATGAAACCCTAAGTTAAAACAATTTTATACTCTCGAAAAATTCATTTCGAGATTTCTTATGAGAATGGAGAGTGCCACCACCTCAGACCATGAATCAGAGGTAGAATCAATACCAGACCATCTTTCTCAACTCCATGCCCAATGGATATGACAAGGCAATTGGTCTTTTCATCTAGCAAGTAGATACCCCTGTGAGTCACCAAATTGTTATCCATATTTCACCCCCGTGCCAAATATTGGATCGACCACGATCAGCATAGGAGGAAACAAAGTGAAAAGGCTTCAAAATTGGCTAAATATAAAGGTGTAAGCAGAGAATGCCAAGTGTTAGTATGGCGTTGATTCAAGGGGTGAATAGAGAAAAGGTTTCTAAATGAGTGCTAGACTGCCGCGTGTCCCAGGGGAAAGCAGATCATTGGGGAAAAGGTTGGTTCTTTGCCCCTTGTTATCTCAAAAGGGGTAAAAGTTACAAAATGGCCCGCAACTCCGCCCAAGGAAAAATCAGCATTTGGGCTCGAGTCAAAGCCAAAGCAGGGAATATGAGGAAAGGGTAAAAGATAAATTATGGACCCGTAGGCTTGATTTTTGTTCCAATCTGACTACCACGTGTCCGATATCAAAAGGGGACCCATTTTTCAAGCTATTTTCCCACCCTCCTATATAGACTAGATACAAAAATTCAAAGGGGCATAAATTTTGAACTAGTGGTCCAAATTCAGCGAATTTGGTACCATTGGAAAGCTCTGGACCTCCACTACGCCATGGAAGCATAAAATATCATTTGTTGCATGCCTTAGTGGGTGGGAAAAAGGAAAACAGATTTTCATGCCATTAAAGTGGATCTGATTGCTTCCACTACCCATTTTTGATATTATCTTGCCATCCTTCCCTCCCTAATACGCCAAAATACAAACATGGGAAACTAGATTTGGTAGATTGTGGGCATATTTGCGGGGATATTAACCACCGTTGGTCGAGTCAATGTCAATCATTTTTTAATCTTTTCCTCTATTTTTGGGTCATTTCTGATATAAATTCCTTGGCTTTGTTCTTGCAAAAGGGTTGGACATTTCTTTGTTTTATAGGCTCCCTCCTCCTTCTAGCAAAGGGATCTGTGGGGTTCAGGCCTTCTATCAAAATTGCATTACGTTTCTACCTCTTGGCTACTTTGTAATGGACTATATCAATCGACAGAGCAATAAAACATGTCTATGATCGATTTTAGATCCTCTCTTGTCTCTTTTTGCTTTCATCTGGTCTTCCATTACATATCTGGTTATCTATGCTTGTTTATTGTATGCATTTTGTTGGTTTGTGTCTATTAGCAAAATAAGTGTTCATCATTCCTTCGGTGCATCACCTGGTAGTTTAGTTATTGTTTATTTCTTGTACCCCTTTCTTATCCCTGTCTCCTTGGCAATTTTTAGTTTAGGTTTAGAGATAGACCCTCTACAAGCTCCCATGCATGCACCTAAACAGAGGAATAAGGAACCAACCTATAATCTTGAGAGCTTTCCAATTTTGTAAGGTCCCACACCTTAGGGAAAGTTCAATTTTATGTAATCACACCAAATGATTCTCCTAGAAAAGTACAAAATAAATCATCATATGACTTCTCTCTATTACCCTCAAGCCAATGGATAGGTTGAGGCTACAAACAAGACATTAAATTCCATTCTCCTTAAGACTGTCAAGGAGAATAAACGAGATTGGAATTTAAATCTCTTTCGGCCTTATGGGACTATCAAACATTGGTAAGAACACCAATGGGGAAACCCCCTTTTCTTTGGTATTTGGTGCAGAAGCGGTTTTACCGCTTGAGGTCGAAATACCTAGTCTCCATATCTCACTGCAAGGAATTCTGGGAGAAGAAGGCTTTCAGGAGTCGCGACTCTCTCAATTAGAAATCCTTAATGAAGCTAGGCTCAATGCTTTGAGTAATGGCATAGTGTTTACGTTGACTGAATGACTCGTAAATAAAATAATAAAGTCTACAAGCGTGAAATGTCTAAGGGATATTTGGTTTTATGACTCGACAACCAAATAGACAAAAAGACCAGCAAAGGAAGGAAATTCAGGCCCAGGTGGTTGGGTCCATATTAAGTAATAAAAGACTATAAAAATGGGGCATTTCTCTTATGTACACTAGAGGGTGAGGAGTTTAGCGAATCTGTAAAATCTCTTCACCTGAAGAGGTACTACACATGATCTATTAGCATTTTCATATGTATATTACTGCATCTACATTACATTTTCATATGCCAGTTCATTTTGTAAAATTTGTGATCAAGGGACTTATTCTTATAGCAATTCCTAAAAACTTTTGAAAACATTAGCAAAACATTCAAATCATGTCTCTTAAAATATTCATGATGTCATCAATTGTTTTTGAATCATTTCATCAATCCAAGCAAGAGAAGAAAAAGTTTTGACAGTAACCATACCAAGGTCTACATACTTGGTTCTACTTATAGTTTCTTCTAGATTAGGTGTCTTTGCCTATAGTCTATTCTAAAAGCTTCATGGTGTCACATTTATCCCATATACATATCTTTGGAAATAAGATTCTAGACACTTTTCTTAGATAAATAATTCAAATGCAAATCCATAAAAAAAAATTATTTTACACATTTCTTTTCCCTACCAACCTTCGGTGTTGAGCCTGTGTCTCTTACTAGTGATGTAGGGTTGGGAAAGGAGAGAAGTTCCCTTGCTCGCCTATCCATTGTCCATGGTGATGAGCCCATACTTCCTACTGATAGCATGTGGCAAGGTGTAGGGGGTCTCTTTGAAAAACTTTGAAGTTAGAAATAGTTCATTCAAATGCTGTGAAATCATAAATCAAAACAAAGTGAGTTATATGTCCAAAATTCCAAAAGGAGTTTTAAACCTCAAAACCATATTTTGTCAACCAAGTGGCTATCTACAGATCTAAGTCTAGATAAACTGGAAATAAATTCACATTCTAAACTATGAAGTAAACTTGAGTAGAATTAGGTTGTAGTATCTCAAAAAAATTTCCAAATCCCCTGTCTTTCTCTCATCATTACCATTCAAGAAATCTCTATAACTTGTGCCCTTTCTAGTTCTTGGTGTTGAGCCCTCGTATCTTACTCGGTTACGTGGAGTTAGGATCAAGGAAATTTCATTCACTAATCATATCACTCTTTCGCCACATTCTACCAAAACAATACGAAGTACCAAAATTTGTTTAGAGAAACTAAAATTCAACATTACAATGTGATTGCATTATCATATATCAGCATTACCAAATTAAAAAAAGAGATCATTTTGTTAACTTTCATACCCACCGCATACATTTTGAAAAGCATATAAGAATGGAATTTCTAAACATCTAGAGTGCACATGTGAAATAAGCCAAGAGGAATTCAACTCAGATACGATGAATTACCGAACCAAAAAGAAGAGTCTATATATATCATAATAAATCAAGTTTGTATACAATTCCATCACATGCTAGGCGTGATCAAAATGCTCACAATGAGCCCAAAATATACAAAAAATTCATATAATTCCCGACAAAATTAAAACCAAGCAATAAAAATCCCACAGCTTATCAATCCCCTCGTGGATCCCCGAGATGGTGCATGGTCATGTCAAGGACTCCTAATGCAGCTATGGTGACAAGGATGCACCGAATGGTGGGAGTGCTCATTGTGTCAACCATTGGCTTTGGTCTCACTATAAGAGTGACTCGCCACATTAAATTCTCAATTGTCTCGTATGTAGTCACCTAATTATGGAGAGAAGTTATAACCTTTGTTTCCCTCTAGATGGGCGTAAACACATCGGTGTCTCCTGGCTGCAAGTGGATGTCCTATATCCTCGCCATCTCTGCTTAGTCTTCCTTGAAGGGATCAACAAGGTGTCCATGCAGACCCATCGAATAAGCTCTCGTCACTCATGTGTAGTCACTGCAAGAAAAAACAAATAAGAAACGGTGATTTAGAAATTTACAAAACCAAAATAAAAATAAACACCAACTAACATTGTCGACTGACAAGGTCAAGATAAGTGGATCAACATACTTAGATCTCCATGTATCCATGTAGGATCATTAGATGATGCTGATGGATGTGGGGCCTCCCCAAAACTAGAGGAAAGACATTGTCCCACCACAGACTCGTCATCCCCCGCTTCATCATGAAGAAGTGGTCCTTCGGAGACAAGTGTCTCCTCCTCTATGGCTGCCTCCTCCCGCTCCGCTCTCAAAACATCCCGAGTATCATGCCACTCGGGATCACTCTCCTCCTCCATGTGAGCTTCCCCACTAGCCTCACCACCTAACCCTTCATCATTAGTCTCCTCTCCACCAATATCCTCTTTGTTGGTCTCCTCTCCAAATTGAATCCTCTCTAGTCTCATTCCCTGCATACTCCTCGCAGTCGAGTCTATATCTATGGGCTCGTCCTCCTCTCCACTATGAGTGGGTGCAGCCTCAATCTGGAGTAAGGGTGCAGGAGTGACACAAGCTTCCCATTGCATATGAAAACTCACTTAACCACGATGGGCACTCCCGTAACCACCACTATCCAACCTCGGATCTCCGCAAGGCCCCTTTCGGGCCTATTCACTCTCCTATACACAAGTGCCACTGAGGGAAGCATATCAATGTAAGGAAGGCCGAACTATTGAGGAACTCGACCAAATGGGTGAATCTCAAGATTTCATGTCCCGACAACTATCTAACTAGACTGAACAAGCCGCCACCGTGGTCGCCTCCTATCCCCACAACCATGTCATGTTATAGTATGAGGTAGCCACCATGTTTTTTGTAGTCAAAGAAGTACTTTGCATGGATGCGAGCCAAAATAGATCTCACATCACGCTTAGCTAGTAGTAGTCTATTATTAGCACACTTGCATGTGTGGCTAGTGTTGTAAAGGTGTGTGGCTAAGAATAGCATGCGACCTATTATTGGAAAGGATAAGTGGTGAAGGGTAAGTCCCCACCCTTATATATATATGGAGTAGACTATGTAATAGATAATAACATAATAGATGAGATCAGGACATACAATGTTATGCTACTACGCGCATACTTTTGATATTATAATGAAGCTTCTGTAACTTAATGCATTGAATATAATGAAGGATATTGACTGAATCTAAGTATTAGTTCTATGAGTACCTGACTCTAGTATAATTTTTCTCTCATCATGGTTAGTACTTAGTTCTGTTTTTCCTTGGGTATAGATCTGGTATGCTCTATAGAATGATATATTAGTAACGGAACTATATATGTTAAGTCTTCATCATGCTAACATCCTGCTACAGTAACCCTAAAGAGAGACCTGGTACCTTTACGTGCTTCGGGTGAGCACTCAGTCTAGGCTGAGTGATGTCCCAGTGCACATAGGGTTTAATAAGGTTTTATAGGGTTTTATTGGGTTTATGTCACTCAATTCTAGGGCTGCATCATTAGTTCCATTCTTGGGACCTCTTTTTCAATTATTTTCAGGATGGTTCACAATGAATATGTACTTTTAGTTGACCTTAGTAAGTATTAAAGAATGGATATGCGGTCTCGCAAGAAAAAAATATGCATGACGGTTCAACACTGGATCTCGAGTTCAACACACGCACTTGGGTAGAAATCAGAATCTATATGACAACTTATATGAGAGATTTTTGCTATCTTTCTAGTAGAACTGTATGAATGGCTGGTTGTTTATGCATCTAAAAATAGTTGGAGGTATCGCACACTTGTCTGGATACATGGAGAATTTCAGGCCCTTTATGATGCTGATCTGATTTGGACTTGAGTTGTGGATACGTTGTTTTGTGGTGTCTTAAACATTTATATCTTGAATACTCAATTTCCACTTATTCGTGTCCGCAGGTAGTTGAATTCAAGTTCTTACGACATCCACAGGGAGCTTATCTACAAGGAATTCCAATGGCTATTAAGATCCTGATGGTAACTTTGAATCTAGAGAGTAAACCAATGGCTAACTAAAATTCACCATGCGTTGGGGTAGGAAAGAATTTGTGAAAGATGAAAGACATAGTGGTAGAGAGGCAGAGAGAGGAAAGGTGGCTTAAGTATAATTAGGCATGTGAGAGGGAGATAGAGAAGTAGTGTACCATTGCAGAAAGTATGGCATTGAGAAGAGAGATAGCTCATGAAGGATTTGTAGCTGACATAGAAGACATGGAGCCAAAGCATCAGGAACTCCCCTATCTTGGAAAGCATGATAGGGATTCCCCCTCGGCCTCACAATGAAGCACACTAGTAGAGATGGCCGGGATGTAGGCACACATCTGAATCCACTTGGTAACCTAGCCCTTGCGCTTGGTTTTCCAATATCTAGTATGACAAGTAATCAACAAGCAAGTTTGGGAAGTAAGAGAGCAAGTACATTAATGGTAGGACAAATGACTTCATTTCTATTTGGAGGTGTGTTTTTAGGTGCATCATCCGCACAGAATATGAGTGCACCAAATGTTGGATTCACTTCTAGAAGTGGAACTACTTCACAGACCATAGGGGTTCAGTATAGTACTACTATCAAAGCACATGGGAGTACATCTACAGGACCTATTCTAGCTACAGGTTCAGGATCAGGAGGCATGGGAAGTTCTAGTTTAGGTGGATTTGGAGGCTCTGGGGGCAGGGGAAACACTAGAGGTTTTGGGTCGGGTGGGCAAGGTCCACCCCAACCCCAAAATATTTATATGGAAATGTCTCTACGTCTTCCAGAGTATATGGGCATAGAAGATGCTTCGAACATGTGCATATGTGTGAAATATTGTGGTGTGTGAAAGGAATTACTACTTCGAGTGTAGGAAAGCCAATTTTCTACTACGTTACAAGGAGCGCACACAGATGGTATAGGAAGTTCGACCCGATTAGACTTGCATGGATTATGTAGCATTTAAGGATGTGTTCTTAAAATATTTGCATATCGATGAGTTTGAGGAGAAGAGCATAAGTTCCCTCAAGGATATTAAGCAAGGCACTACCGAAAGTGTTAGAGAGTATGATGCACGCTTTAAAACGTTGTTATAAAATCTTTCTTATGACATACATGCAAAGACAACATGAACTATGGTTTATTGGGGGATTGATTACACCATTTAGAGGGCACTGTTACATAATACATATAATGATCCACGTGAGGCATTAGAAGTAGCCCTACATACTAAGGCAGTTGGGAGTATTGACACTGATGTTAGCCCATTCTTAGAGGAACAAATTGTAGCTATGCAAAAACAACTAGAGAAATTATCGGCGAACTCACGGCCATGAAATGCACTCAAGAATTTGGTGTATAGATTGTGAAGTAGAGGGTCACACAAAGGATAGTTTCCCTCACGTAATGCAAGATGCTGCTCATTGCTAATGGATTGTGAGATATGCTATTTAAACCATGATGTTAGCTGCTACCCATTATTGCAATGCGTGATAAGAAAGAACGTCTCAAGCTATTGTAAAATATGTAGGTCCACAACACATGACATGGAGGACTACCGACTGATTGGACAGATCCATGATGTTATTAATATTGGTGTACGACAGACAAGAGTTTTAGATAACTCTAAGGGAAATAATGAGCATCAGGACCGAGAGCATAATCAAGTGCGCTATGATCGGAATGAGGGGTGTTTTGACAACATCTCGTGGGCGAGAGGTCGAGGATACCATGGTGGATTCAAAGGACAAGGCCATAGTGGTGGAAGAAGTGAGTTTCCTTGTGGAACATGTTATACATGTGGATCTCCTAACCACTATAGGCGTGAGTTTCCTCAGAATATTGCATGTTCTTTTTGTGAGAAGAACCATAGCTATGAAGAGTGCCCAAACTTATATGAGCACCTGAGTAAGCAACATAAACAAGAAAACAAAGGCGTGGGGATGGTTAGGATACAACACGCTATGGAGAATCAATGGATGCCCAAGATGGGAGAATAATTTGAGGCACTACAAGTGAAGATCATGAATCGAATCGAGGCAACGTGTGTCGGGGAGGCATTATAGCAAAAACCTACCGTCACTAAGGATGAGGTTCTTCATGCACTGTGTCCGATCCTACCTATCAGAAGGAGGTTTATCAAGATACCATGGAAGTGTTAAGGAATCTTCAAGGTGAGATACAATATCTAAAGGAGAAGAAGAAAACATCGAGAGACAAATCAAATTGATATAGATGACCTAAGAGAAGTGTGCAAAATGTTGCTCCAGGAGAACATCATTCCACTATTAGGAGTTGGTGAAAGGGAACACTTTACATGCAAGCAAGTACGAGACCGAATGTCGATCCTTCATGTAAATATCCCGCCTCATAGCCTAGATTATGACAAGTAAATTACTATGAATGCTATTGTGGATGGATGGTCATTGAGTAATATATTGATTGATATAGGCGCGAAGTCAATGTTCTTACCTTGATACATGGGTGTAAATGGAGAGACCCCCATTGCAGCCATCAACTAATGTATTATTCATGGCTAATCGACTAAGGCCACTCCCATAGGAATTTTAAAAGATGCATCCATTACCATAAAAGGAGAAAAGTTCACTGGAGACTTTGAAGTTTTAGCGCTGGTAGAATCAGATAGTTTCCCAACTCTATTAGGATGTCCTTGGTGCTATGAAAATAATGTTGATCTTCGGTTCAAAAAGGGCTATATCAGTTTTGAAAATAAAGAGGAAAGGGTCATTATCCCTTTAACAGATGGAAATTCCACACCCTATGTTGAGCCCTTAAGTGAAGAAGATCTTAATAGGATTTATGTACGCGTTATCCGAGATCCAAAGATGATTGAACCAACCAAAGAAGGACTAATTTAGTGGGAGGATGCACAGTCTATTAGTGATACTATGAGTATTTCTTGTTATAATTGGGCCCACAACACTTATGATTTGGTAGGGTGCAAAGTAAAGATCATATCCCCTCGAGGCACCGATAGTAAAAACTCGCACTTGTTACATAGAGAAGGCGATCCCATGGTATTCCTACGCGCCATGGAAGAAAAATGGATAGAACCATTAGAGAGGAGAAATATGATAGCATATACACTATGTAGGATAGTAGACACCGGTGGGGGTGGTCCACAGGATAATCTAGTCAAATCGAATGAAATCGGGGTTTCTCTTGCTACTAGGTTCTTTAGGAGCAATGCGCCTACACAAATTTGCAATTATCACGGTGATCAACCTGTTCAAAACCATGTTCGAAGTGTGAGAGACTCTAGACAAAAGGGCGGAAGCTTTATCACCTTCACTATGGGCACACCGGTTTTATTCCATGTTACAAGTATGCGCGCGTGTTTCGTATGTATATGCGTAACTCCATAGAGAAATTGGAAATTGGAAAAAATTAGTTGCAAGAATGGCACAAACATTTTAATTCTTCTCTACCAAACCTCCTAGTAGAAGAAGCATTGAGAGTTATCAAGTGCTTAACTATGGAGATAGTGCAAAGGTGAAGAACTCCTCCAGGAATTATTAGATAAAGAGGACTCAGGAGTGCATCTTGACAAAGAACCAAGGGCCGATGCAATATAACTTCAACGTGCTTGCATTGAGAAAGAGAAAGGAAAAATGGTCTACTTAGTAGATGATGAAGAAGTAGATAATCTGGATGTAAACCATTCAACACGAAGGCGTGAGGTATTGGATAGTTTGGATAAAACCACGTGCACTTATCATGAACCTATGAAGACAAAGCAAGTGAATATTAGAACATATATTGATCCTAAGGAAGCTATAATTGGAGATTATTGGTCAGACTCTAAAGTGGAAAAAATCATTGAGTTATTAAGGGACTACTAGGACCTATTTCCTAGGGGGTACCATGAACTTAAAGGTGTGCATGATTCATTAGGGGAGATGAAGATAAAGCTTAAAGAGGGGGCATGCTCAGTTAGGAAAAGGCCTTACAGAATGGACCATAATTTACGCAAAAAGGTCAAAGAAGAGATTGATAACATGTTGAAATATGGAATTATCAAGCCCCTTGATGAGTCAGAATGGGTTAGTCCAATGGTGATTAGTATCAAGAAGGATGGACGAATTAAAATATGTGTGGAATACATGGAGCTGAATGTTGCAAAGTGTAATGATCCATTCCCTACACCATTTACTGAGGAAATATTAGAAGGAGTTGCAGGTGCAAAATCTATTCATTTACAGATGGATTCTCTAGGTATCATCAGGTTAGGATTGCCCAAGAAGATCAAGAAAATACTACATTTACTACTGAATGGGGTAGCTTCACCTATACTGTGATGCCTTTTGGTCTAAAAAATGCGCCTGTTGTATTTTCACGCATAGTCATCCAAGCATTCAAAGAATTTATTCACAACTTCTTACAAGTATATTTAGACAATTGGACGATGTATGGATTAGTTACTGACCAATGTTACAATCACCTCTTGATGTTTGAATGGTGTGGGCACAGTTTGAGTATATCTTTGAACATCAAGAAGTGCATATTTGCTACACTGTCGGGATACTTTTAGGGAACATAATCAGTAATGAGGGTTTATTGGTTGGACCAGGGAAGGTTGTAGTCATCATAGGCCTAGGAGAGCCTACCACCAAAGTGAGGTACATGGATTTTGGGACATACAAGATATTACAGAAAATTTATCAAAGGCTATGTTAAATTTGTTGCAACTTTATAAGAGTTACTTGAAAGGGAAAAGTACATTCTACTTGGGGTGAATAACAAAGAACGCGCATTTGAGACATTGAAGGATAAAATTACTACCATGCCCATTCTCGTGTTTTCCTTTGTGGGAAAACCATTCCATGTACATGTTTATGCCTTTGGCATGACCATTGGCGCGGTGTTGGCTCAACTGTGGAAGGCATTATAGATCATCATATCTGTTTTGCTAGTATAAAGTTGAATCCCGCATAATAAAATTACACAACTACAGAGCACAAATATTTTTCCATGATCTATGTGTTGCATAAATTTCATCAGTACCTACTAGCTACACCATTCATCTTTTATACAGATCACATGGCATTGAAATATTTGGTAAATAAGCCTTTGTTTTACAAGGGTGCATATGTCGATGGGTACTCCTATTTCAAGAGTTTGATTTCATAGTTGTGGTAAAACTAGGAAAAAGTAATTCTGGACTAGACCATCTATCAAGAATATAGTCAAGAGAAGAAGCACATGCAATTGAGGATACCATGCCAAATGCACAATTATACAGGTTATAACGCGTGCCATCAGAACTAGAGGACATTGTTATCTTTTTACGCATAGGGATGACACCAAAAGGAATGAAATCCTTAGAGAAGAAACAACTTGCTATACGACCGCACCTTATATGTTAATTAGTGGTGACTTGTACAAAATGGGATGGGATGAAATATTATGTCGTTGTGTATTGGAACAAGAGTGCATGGGCATTATGGAAGAAGCTCATGGTGGAATTGCAGGAGGTCACTATGCAGGTGATGCCACAACGTGTAAAATTCTTCTCGTTGGATTATGGTGGGAGACCCTCTATAAAGAATGTAAGGAATTTTGTAAGGCATGTCATCATTGTTAATGTCTTGGAAGACCACGTCAATGAGATGAAATGCCTCTTAGACCTATTACTAGCACAGAACCATTTGAGAAATGGGCTATATATTTGGTGGGTCTTATTTCCCCAATTGCATGCGAAGCGGATCACGTTATATTATAACTTGCACAAACTATCTAACAAGGTGGGAAGAAGTAGCACCTACCAAGGCCTCAGTACAGGTGGCAGAATCTCGGTTTCTATGGGAACATATTATTACAAGGTATGGATGTCCTTTGAGTTTGACTAGTGATAGGGGCACCCATTTTCTTAATGACACAATAAGAATTTTATTGGACGATTTCATGATTACACACCATAAGACTACACCCTTTCATCCTCTCGGAAAATGGGATCTGCTGAGGCTTTCAACAAATTTTTGGGCCACACACTAACAAAAATCTATGATGTTGGAAGAAAGGATTGGGATGATAAAGTATCTCGCATTACTTTGGGCATATCGAACAACATATAAAAGGTTGAACAAGGCCACACCATTTCGGTTAGTTTTTGCACAAAAGTCGTTCTTCCTATAGAGTTTATGTAACCTTCTTTATGTATTGCACACGTTAGAGGTCTAGCTGATGAACAAGCTCTAGAACAACGGATTGAGAAGATAATTCAGCTAGATGAGCGACGAGCCATAGCATGTTGGAGTCAAAAGCAAGAAAAAGGCCGGTAGAAAGTATGGCATGAAAGAAAAATAAGGGATAAGAAATTTGAGATTGGACAAATGCTACTTCTTTATGACTCTAAGTTCTTATGCCATCTAGGAAAAATTAAGGTACATTGGTTGGGGCCGTATGTTATCACTTACATCCTTGAAACAAGTGCTTGCCAGTTAGAAGCACTTGATGGAACACGGCTACTCAAGCTACTTCAATGGGCATAGGATGAATCCCTACTATAAATAAGTCTTCTTAGTGTTTGTAATAAGGCAATATTTCCATTTAGATCAGGTTTTCAATTTTTTATGTCCTTAATGTGTTTCCTTCTTTGTCGTTATGCTTTTTCAATTTAGTTAGTGTGTTGAGAAATAAGCGTGCTTACGCACATGAAGCTAATTACTACATGAAGTATGTTTATGTGTAGAGAACTACACATACTTTTACTATGGGGTGGTTATTGATATCCGTGTACAAGATTGTGGGAATTGAAAGGAGAAAAGAATAAGCTTCTATAAGTGCTCTTCAAGTCAAAGGATTTCTCTAAAAAGTGCCCAAAGATGAAGATGAATGAAGAAACAAGATAACGCGAGGTAAGTAGAGGCCATAGCAATCGCCAGGTAGAAGGTGCGGTGACAAGGTACTCAGTCCAAGGACACACCCTAAAGAGAAGTCTATGACTAGAGGGTAGGAATGCACGCTAGAAGGTTATAGATGAGGCACAAGGATGTAACACACAGAAAGGATGGAATTGTCGCTTAATTAGAGGATATTAGGTAGGTGAAGGAGAAATAAATGCATAAAAATTTTGAGAATCTATATAAGGATGGGATGTGAGTTCATTTTTACCATTGCGATTAAGAGTATTTGAAAAGGAGCCAAGTGCAAAGAGCTAAGTGATCGTATTAAGGTGCGACAAGTGTAACAAGTCGTGAAGAAGAGATATGTGCGCAAAAAGAGCTTGTGTCCCTGTGGTGAAGGGTTTGATTGAAGCAAGGTGACAAAGAGGAGCTAGGGCACATAATTTCACCCAGGGCATGCTTTGAATCAAACTAAGGTTTTCTTTGTACATTGCATAATTTGAGCGGCGAAGGATCTAAAACGGATTGCAAGGTAGAAATGACACCTAAGAAATCAGTTGCAACAAGAGTGAAGGGAAAGAAGAAGATGGTAGAAGAAGAAAAGATGGCTCAGAAAGCAATTTTTATGAGATAAAAATATCCAAAAGGGGTTATCGTCGGCCAGAGTGGGATTCTCACATAAGGAAAAGTAAGGTGAGTGAGTACAATCACCGTACCACATAGAATAAGAAGGATCTTGACGCATTGATGAACACAACGACAAATAAACGCATGCGGAAGACATGTCGGTGTATGATGATGTTGGTGAGAAGATTTTGCATATAAGATAGGAGTTTACCAACTATCTAAGATCCCTTACTATGGAAAATATGATCCCTTGTACCAATGGCTCATGAGTAGAGTGCATGAGGATTTTTTCTACTTTGCGGGTTGCGAGTCAGTCAAATTTCAGCCGCGCTCATCTCCACAAAGAATGTGGGTTGAAAGGCATAGGAGATGATTTGCGATATGATCTGACATACAAGACTACAATATTGGAGACTAGAAAGGAGTTAGGGTATAAAAAGGGTCCGCGTGGTATGGACATTGAAAAACCGAGTATATAGTTGTGCAAGCGGCCACGCATCTTGTTACAAAGCCGAATGACCAAGAAAGGTGGTCATAAGTAAACACCATGTGGCGCATATTTCCAAAAATATGTCTGAAGGAGTAGTCTACAATATTTCATGTTATATTGTAGAAACAATAGTTCAGAAGTGCACATAAGAGGAAAGATCAGCTTTGGAGCTGTTCTATTATCACCGGTGTCGAAGGAGATCGGAGTACCTAATGGACCAAAGGAGAAGGTATAGGAGCATCCAATGGAACACAAATGACATGCAAAATGCTTTAAGAAGTACTTGTGTGAGGGATCCATGACATGCAAGTTAAGAAAAGGGTGAGAAGTGGTATGATAGGCTTCACATGGCTTTTGAAGAAGAATGGCATATTCCCAAAGACTTTCCTTCCGTGGTTGGAAAGGCGGTCCAGTTATTGTATACCAAAGATTTCTATATAGTGTGGTTCGCCATGAAGGATGGAGCATGGAGTCCTTGGTGTAAATTACCATATGCCTTCACATCAAGGTACTTCTAGGCTTCAGATGACAGGTTCACGGATGTGCAACGACTAATATTCAACGCAGATAAGGTAGATTACAACTACCACACACTAAGGAAGAAATATGTGTATCTAGGGTGGGGTACATATGTTGAAAGACTCGTTTCTGATGTATTGAGCATTAAACCAATAAGTTTGGTGTTGGGAGATATTAGAGCAGCACCGGTGTATCTCTAACTAAAACCAAATATGGAGAATAACAAGTATGTGGAAGATGAGTTCGTACTTCCAAAGACCACCAAAGGTAAAGCATACAATGGAGAACATCCTAGCGCCTAAGCCCACAAAGCCAATTAAAGTGGAGGATGAGCGTGAAGATAGTGGTGGTTTGGAGCATAGAGGTAGAAGACATCCTATGAATAAGGATGAATCTGAGTGTGCCACTATACCGCCTTAGCCACAAGAGGGGGATGATGAGGACTTGAATGCAGTCCAAGGAGAGCATAGATTTAAGAGGGTGTTTAGGAGAACAAGGACCCAAGGTGCTACTCCACAAATAGTGCAAATATCACCCAAACTATCTCCATAGAAGGAGGAAACCATGTAAAGGAGGAAATTAAAGTTGAATGAGGAGGCAGAAGAGTCTCGAGGAAAGCATGCCTAATTCTCCTAAACTTTCGAGAATGTAGAAGAACAAAAGAACGAGGAATCGAAGGAGAGAGGAGAGGAGGAAAAGGGAACAAAGGATACATCTGTAGAGACTACTCAGGACATGGAGACACAAGTCCCAAATTTGGAAGCTAAAGTTCCTAAGCAGCAACGATCTAGAAGAACAAGTGGAGAACACATTCCACCACCATGGGTTATGTAGAGGATGCAGGTAAAATTGTCTATGCCCATTTCCAGAGCACACTAACACAGAAAGACTTATATGGTTGGGAGCTCATGGATGAAGATATGGCCACAATGCACATGAGGAAGCAGGTGTCATGGTCCATGCACACACACATGGATGAGCCATATTTTTATGTATGTGATGAGTCATGTATATCAAGGAGGTTGAAGAAGACACCTCTGACAAAACACATGACAGTAAATCCTACCTTCATGTCGATGAATAGGTGAGTAATGCATTGGTAAAAGTCTCAACATCAACATAGGTGGCAAGGATGAATGTGGACCGGTGCCACCATTAGGGTTCTTAGGAGGAAATTAAAACTAAGGATGGAGAAATAGCACTCCTAACGTAAGAGAGGGACTTAGCACAGAAGAAGAACGTTGTATTTATTAGCATCGTAGAGGAAATTGGAGAGAATTTCATAAGAGCTAGGCCACACTTGGAGCCAAAAGTACCACAAACGCTTCCATGCGCAATACATTATATAGGAAAGTTGGAGGACCTAGTCCTTTAAGATGAGCCTCTACGCATGCTAGCGCCAAAGGATTCAATAAAAGAGGTAGAATGAGAGAAGGATTCAGTGATGCAAAAGATTACATCCTATGAAGGACTGCTACAAGTGCTACAAGAAGAATTAAAGAAAGCAGACAAATCCTTAAACATCTGCACAGATCCAGAGGCGCTTATCAATGTAAAGACCTTGGAAGAGAACAATGAGGTCCAGAGGGAAATGAAGGATGAAACATTGGGCCACACAAAAATATTATCAATGGTTAAGAAGAAGCACGAGGCCCTCGCAACAACACAGAGCCACAAAAGGATCAGCTTGAAGATCTTGGGAAGCTCATTGCACAGAAGATGGATTTACTAGAGGGAAGAATGAACTCAATGTCCAAAGATTGTGTTAGTCTTGCAAAATGAAAAAGGGGAGATTGCACAGAGATGAACTGGAGTCCATTGCTGTGGAAATTCTAGAAAAAGCAGAGCAAGAACTTGCTAAATGCCGGAGACTTGAGGCTAAAATAAAATAGGAATATCCTGAATTAGTTGTTCATGATGAAGAGGAGAGACTGCAGGTAAAACATTCTTTCATTCTTTCCATTATTTACGTTCTTCTATTCTTTACCTCGGTTTTAGAGATAACCATTATCGGGGTGATAATGAAATTAGTGTGGGGTAATGTTGATCGACGGAAACTTGACAGAGAAAGTACACAAGAAATCCTCATGGGAAAGCAAGTCATACGCAAAGGTGTGAATGGATAGGGAGAACACACGTGCGGAATAGAAGTTCAATTTTTCGGGACTTGGCCATTTTCACTCATAAAGGTCTATTTTTAGAGATGGCGTGTAGAGCACACAAATGAGATAGAGACATGCACACCACACATTGGCTATTTTTGGAGGATTGGATACAAAGCACTTTACATGGACGCAGGCCGAAAATAGATCTGCTATTGTTAGTTAGCTAGTAGTAGTCTATTATTAGCGCACTTGCATGTGTGGCTAGTGTTGTAAAGGCGCATGGCTAAGAATAGCATGCGACCTATTATTAGAAAGGATAAGTGGTGAAGGGAAAGTCCCCACCCTTATATATAGATGGAGTAGACTATGTAATAGATAATAACATAATAGATGAGATTAGGACATACGGTGTAATGCCACTACGTGCATACTTTTGATATTATAATGAAGCTTCATAACTTAATGCATTGAATATAATGGAGGATATTAATCAATATAAGTGTTGTCAAAATCCCCCTTTTTGAAAATAATCTTGGGCCAGAAAAAATCATGAAAATCGGCTAAGTCCTAGTCCAGCGGTCCTTGGGGCCAGTTGGGACATCTCGGGCGTGAATCGGTCGAAAGGCCGCGAGCAATCTACAAAGCAAAAGGGACGTCCCGGCCGTGAGGACGCACGGGACGCTGAAATCTAAATCGCCGAAAAGCAAAAATTGACTAATCTGTTAAACAGTGATGCAGGACATCTGGGCGCTTAGTACGCGGAAGACACGAATCGGCCGAACTGAAGAATTTGTCCCAGCATACCGGGACATCTGGGACAAGAAGACGTGAAGGACGCGAACCGGTCGGTTTGGCCGAATAGAAAACTTCGGCCGGGACAAGTAGGACAAAGGGACGCGCGGACGTGAACATCCGAAGGAGCCGAGAGCCAATCAAATCTTGCCACGTGTCACCAGGCAAAGAGGGACAAGGAAGCCCATTTCGGGCGGATCGGAAGTTTTTGTCCCAGCATACAAGACCGGGACATCCGGGACAAATGTACGCGAAGGACGAGAAAACCTCTGTAGGCCCGAGAACCAATGAGAAATTTCTGCATGTCTACATTAAGGAACATGTAGGAAGGCTTAGAAAACCCGACACAAAAAGCAAATCGGGTCTCGGAAGCGGGGAAGCACGGCGCAAAGGCATGTCGGGGAAAAGGGAAAACCCGACAACAAGAGATATGTCGGAGGGGTTGATAAACCCGACATCAAAGGAAAACTTGGATAATCTGGCGGAAGCGGGTTTCAGGAAAACACAAACATGAAACATGTGTCGAGCCATCCTCCAAGTCTGATGCAAATGCAGAGGAGAACCCCGAACCCGACAGGCTGAAGACCCTGTCCTCCAATCAGATCATGCCACGTGTCCCAAGTGGCGGGCGCGGGGAAAAAATGGAAAATTTTCCATTTTCATCAAAAGGTAAAAATTCTCAAGGAAATCCCGTGAAAAGGTGGAGGAGAGAGAATTTCTCAGCGAATCAGAGCCTGTCATGTGTCGTCTAGGTGGCAGAGCGCGGGAAAAGATTTTAAAATCTGTCTTTGTCTGTTTTGTGCCCTAAATCTTCAGATCGCCATAACTTTCGATCCAGAGCTCGGATTTGCACGTTCTTTATATCAATGGAAAGCTGGTGAAATTCCTTGCACGATTGCAAGGTCAATATTGCATTTTGGTTCAGTTTGGAGAGAGAAAAATCAAGAAACGTATCTAGCGCGTAGTAACGGCCGGAAGTGACATTTCAACAACCAGTTTAATGCACATGGGTCGCATTCTTCTTCATGGCCGGTGATGTTTCAACCACCAATTCTAATGAAGAATGTGTTTTGGTCAATGAGGAATGGGCTTGAATGTTTTCCCATGTTTCTCTCTCCAGGCTCGACCCATGCAATGTAAAAAACCAGATTTGGCTCATTTTTAAAGGATGGATTTTACAAGTGGTTCATCTTTCAACTCTGCCCTCCCTCCTTTTCTTCTCCGGGTCAAAAATGGAGTTCGAACCTCCTCCCCGCTCTCGTAATGGTGTTTTTGCCTCTTACTAATGAATTGATGTTCTCTGCAGGTAAACTTCTGGAGCAACAAAAACGTGTTTTGTGATGCATCTGTCCATCCTTGCTCATTTTTTTGCTTGTTTTCTTCTTACCTCTCTTCATTACAGGTATTTGTGCAAGTTTGAACATTCATTGCAGGCCTGGAGCTATGTTCATGGAGTTTTGGGACATTTTCTGTGTGAAATCTATCCTTGGGTTTGTGATGCATCTGTCCATCCTTCCCATTGCTCACCTCTCTTTGTTCCATGGCAGTTTTGATAGATGTTCAACATTCTCCTTCTCTGGTGTATCACCGTTTTAGTGTAGGATTTTGATGTTTTTCCCTTTTCTCTCTCTCCCTGTCCCCTTGGTGGTTAGATTAGGATTAGATTAGCTTGCCTGCACTAGAATAGCTTGTGGCAGGTAGTTTAGGAGTAGGAACCAGCCTTCTCTGGAGATTCCTCTCTCGGTTTTACAAGTCCCACGCTTAGAGAGAGGTTTCCATGTTGTGCAATCACACTGGATGCCTGAACATCAACCTAGAAGCCTGATGTGCGTCCAGGGGTGCTGTGATTCTGCATCAATAGTTCAGCACGCCGGTGGGACCTTAGAGGTCTTTCACTTTATCTTTGACAGTCGGTGTGTTCTGTTAAAGATTCACCTTTGGAGGCACTTTCAAAAGCACATCCGCGACTCCATCCGGTAAGTAACTCATTCTCTCGAGAGTTGCGACTGCTTTTCATCCATTCCCACCCATCTTTCTTTCCATCCCTTTCATTCTTTTCCATTCCATGAAGTTGTGTAATCATGACTTCATTTCCATCATGGAACTCACATTTACAACAAAGCAAGAGCAGATATCACACCTCCAACATGTTTTACAAATCCTCCAAATCAGCATTTTGAACAAACTCAAGATCAACATGCATACCCATATGAGCAGCAATGCAAAGTCGGTTTGGATATGAAGCATGTCAAGACAAGGGTATGTTGGTTATGAGGGCGAAGAAGAAGAAGATGCTAGCTTTGTTAGAAAATCCAAAAGATGGAGGTAAAGATGGTGCGATCGAGCAACACTCAAATGAGAGCTTTCAAAATTGGTTGTAGGACTCCTTGTCCATGGGGAGGCCCTTTCCAAGACACTTCACCCTCGGGAGAAGCCGGACTTCATGATGAAGATGTTGTCCCAACTCGCACAAAGTGGGCAAGCAGAAATAGAGGCCTATACACTTGGTGTTGAACAACCTTGTCAATGGGTAAGTTCTACACCATCATTTGGTCTTTCTCTTCCCATTACTCAAGCAGCACCATCTCATTTGGGATTGCAAGTTTTAAACTCTCCATCTGCTGTCCCAAATGTTGATTCCATTTCTCCACCCCCTAGTCTTCCATCTCATCTTGATTCTTCTTTCCTTTTCCCTTCCAAGCAGTCATCCCCTCCACAAGGGCTAATAGAAATACCCCCTCCTCCAAAGAAACAAGAGGTTTCACCGCTCCCACCACCACAAAAAATTGTAAAACCAGTTGAGGTACAACCCATCCCTCCTCTTGCATTCCCAATCGCTTATCAAGGACAGCAAAGAGGAAGAGCCAAGAAAAGGAGAAACGATTAAGAGCTTAGTAAGTTTGGCTCTTAAATTTGGAATTGAGAAGATCCCTTTCTGCTGGTAAAGCCTACAGAAGAGGCTAAGGTTGAACAAATGGTGGTCAGGACTGATTTTGTTGCAGCAGAAGAAGAAGATCTTGCAGCCCCAACTTGTCCTCTAGAGCAGCAGATCGAAGAGTTTGACTTGACAAACTTCATGCTGGAGGAAGAGTTCAATCAAGAGCAAGATTGTCTTCAAACATTGGAGGAAGAAGCTGCCCCAAATCCAAAAGAAGAGGAGCACATTCTAGCTGTGGAGGAGAAAAGTGCAGATCCAAGGGCTTTGAGCACAAAGCAGGCTACAAGAGAACCTTCAGTTCTTCTTTCTACTTCATCTCTCTCAAGTTCTAGTACTGAAAAGGAGTTTGATCTCTCAAACTCAATATTGGAGAGTGAAGGAAACCATGGTGGTTAGGTTGCAGATCAAGAAGACACCATGGAGGAAGTTGAACACGAGCAGCAGGACAGCAATGAGGTAGTTTACCTATCAGATTTGGAGGATTGTTTTGACGGAGAGGAGCCGGTTGAGTTTCCACCATTCTCTCTTTCATCATCCACATTCCAAACACTAGAGCCTGTTGTCATGAAGGAGAGCATTCATTTGCAGCAGCCTGCATCTTATAGCAGCTCTTTGGAACCAAGATTGGAAGATCTTAATCTTCCATGTTCTTCATTGGAGGAAGAGAAAGGACAAAAGAATTCCACCATTTCTTCCACACCATCCATTCAAGAAGGTCTACAAGAAGACTCCATTTTTGGAGTTGAAAATCAGAGCTATGGGCATATCAAATGGATCAGACCTTGCCCAATCAGGTATTTGGCTTCATTGGAGCCAAAGGAGAAGCCACAACCACTCACGCTTGCTTCTAAGCATGAGGGTGAGCTAAAAAGTACCAAGGATCAGCGGTCATACCTCTTTCAATCCAAATGCGAGAGCAACTAAAAGAGGTATTGGATTTTTTCATTGACACCTTGATGATTTGGGTGGAAGACCAGCTTCTTATTGATTTTCCACTCATCCTAACAACCATGATCAATGCCAAATCAGTTGCATGGCTGCCAATTTTGAAGAAAGGAAGCTATTTCTCACAACCAGTTGCAAGGTTTGTTTATCTTTCCTTTGCTTCCAGCTTAGAATAGAGTAGGTAGGTTTGCTTTCAGTAAAAGAAGTGCTTATGCACACACTGCATGTTCCATTTGGAGCATGTATGATTTTTAGTTTTGTACATAGTTTTTTGGTGTTGCTGGTTTTTCTCTGGCACAGTTCATTTCAGTGGCATTTTGGTGAGAACGACTCCATATCAGTGGGTTTCCAAGTGGCTCAGAGGGGAGGTTTTCAAAGTTTAGATCAGTTGCAAGTTACAACTCATGACTCCATGCCCAATGGATTGCTTCAGGCTACTGGATCATTCATCTAGTAGGCAGATGACCCCGCTGAGTCATCAAAACTGTTGTCAAAATCCCCCCCTTTTTGAAAACAATCTTGGGCCAAGAAAAATCATGAAAATCGACTAAGTCCTAGTCCAGGCGGTCCTTGGGACAGTTGGGACATCTGGGCGCGAATCGGCCGAAAGGCCGCCAGGCAGTCTACAAAGCAAAAGGGACGTCCGGGCCGTGAGGACGCGCGGGACGCCTTGCAGAAAAGGAACATCGAATCGTGCCGAAAGCAAAAAATTGACTAACTATTGGGAAAGACTAGTCTAGGACATCTCGGCGATTAGTACGCGAAGACGCGAATCGGCCGAATCGGCCGAAGAATTTGTCCCAAATAGTCCGGACATCTCGGGACAAGAAGATGTGAAGGACGCGAACCGGCCGGTTCGGCCAAACAAAACTTCGATTCGGGACAAGCGGACAAAGGGACGTGTGGGGCGTGAAAAGCCGAAGGAGCCGAGAGCCAATCAAATCTTGCCACGTGTCACCAGCGCAAAGAGGGACAAGGAAGCCCATTTCGGGCGGATCGGAAGTTTTTGTCCCAGACAGCACTGGGACATCCGGGACAAATGTACGCGAAGGACGCGAAAATCCGGCAGGCCCGAGAACCAATGAGAAATTGCCACGTGTCTACATTAAGGAACGTTTGGAAGGCTCGAAAACCCGACAAAAAAGCAAATCGGGTCTTGGGCGGGAAACACGGCGCAAAGGCATGTCGGGGAAGAGGGAAAACCCGACAACAAGGAATATGTCGGAGGGGTCGGAAAACCCGACAACAAAGGAAAACTTGGATAATCTAGCGGAAGCGGGTTTCGGGAAAACACAAACATGAAACATATGTCGAGCCATCCTCCAAGTCCGATGCAAATGCAGAGGAGAACCCGAACCCGACAAGTCAAGACCCCGTCCCTCAATCAATCATGCCACGTGTCCCAGTGGCGGGGCGCGGGAAAAAATAGAAAATTTTCCATTTTCATCAAAAGGTAAAAATTCTCAAGGAAAGCCCATGGAAAGGTGGAGGAGAGAGAATTGCTTAGTGAATCGAGCACATGCCACATGTCGTCTAGGTGGCGAGCACGGAAAAGATTTTAAAATCCGTCTTTGTCTGCTTTTGTGCCCTAAATCTTCGATCGCCATAACTTTCGATCCGAGCTCGGATTTGCACGTTCTTTATATCAATGGAAAGCTGGTGAAATTCCTACATGATTCTAAGGTCAATATTGCATTTTGGTTCAGTTTGGAGAGAGAAAATCAAGAAACGTATCTAGCGCAGTAAGAACGGCCTTCTTTCAACAACTAAGTGACATTTCAACAACCAGAAGTGACATTTAATGCACATGGGTCGCATTCTTCTTCAAAGATGGCTAGAAGTGATGTTTCAACCACCGATTCTAATGAAGAATGTGTTTTGGTCAATGAGGAATGGGCTTGCACGTTTTCCCATGTTTCTCTCTCGGGCTCGACCCATGTAATGTAAAAGCTAGATTTGGCTCATTTTTAAAGGATGGGTTTTACAAGTGGTTCATCTTTCAGCTCCGCTTACTCCCTCCTTTTCTTCTCCGGGGTCAAAAATGGAGTTCAAACCTCCTCCTCGCTCCGTAATGGCATTTTTGCCTCTTACTAATGAAATGATGTTCTGTGTAAACTTCTGAAGCAACAAAAAACATGTTTTGTGATGCATCTGTCCATCCTTGCTCATTTTTTTGCTTGTTTTCTTCTTGCCTCTCTTCATTACAGGTATTTGTGCAAGTTTGAACGTTCATTGCAGGCCTGGAGCTATGTTCATGGAGTTTTGGGACATTTTCTGTGAAATCTATCCTTGGGTTTGTGATGCATCCGTCCATCCTTCCCATTGCTCACCTCTCTTTGTTCCAGGGCGCTTTTGATAGATGTTCAACATTCTCCTTCTCTCGTGTATCACCGTTTTAGTGTAGGCTTTTGCTATTTTTCCCTTTTCTCTCTCTCTCCCTGTCCCTTGGTGGTTAGATTAGGATTAGATTAGCTTGCCTACACTGGGAATAGCTTGTGGCGGGTAGTTTAGGAGCAGAACCACCTTCTCTCGAGATTCCTCTCTCGCTTTACAAGTCCCAAGCTTGGAGAGAGGTTTCCATGTTGTGCAATCACACTGGATGCTCCGAACATCAACCTAGAAGCCTAATGTGCGTCCGTGGGTGCTTGATTCTCGCATCAACAATAAGTATTAGTTCTATGAGTACCGACTCTAGTATACTTTTTCTCTCATCATGGTTAGTACTTAGTTCTATTTTTCCTTGGATATAGATCTCGTATGCTCTGTAGAATGATATACTAGTAAAAACTATATATGTTAAGTCTTCGTTATGCTAACATCTTGCTATAGTAACCCTAAAGAGGGACCCGATACCTTTACATACTTCGCGTGAGCACTCGGTCTACACCGATTGATGTGCTAGTACATATAGGGTTTCATAGGGTTTCATTGGATTTGTGTCACTAAACTCTAGGCTGCATTAAGCACCCATGAAATCCTCCATATGCCCTCTCTCTGAAAATTATAAATATCAACCTCGAGTCAACTGATCCAATATCATTGGGATCAAGTCACACTCCCTCTCATGACTCCAACGGATATACTCTTCCTTCTTCTGCATCCACCAAAACACAAAAAAATGCTAGTGACATATTTTGAGAAACAAGCTCATCAAAAACATAACAAAATATTAAAAATCCAAAAAAAAATTAAGTTATCATGGAGTTTTGGTCATCCTGTTCGTATCCTCTGCATGCAGTGCAAAGTGTGGTGGTTCCAGTACCTCCACCTCGCCAAGGCGGTGGTTCTGTGACCGCCACCCTGTTTAGGGCGATGGTCCTAAACCAATTCACCGTAAGGCTTTGTTTCCCTAAAAATGCTCCAAAATGCAAAAATGACCATTTTCAACGATATAAAAGATTACCCTAAGGACGCATCCCTAGAGACTCATTTAAGAAAAAAATTTCAAAAATAATCCCCCTAGGCAAATATTTTGACATTTTGACATTTTAGGTTTAAAAACACACAAGTGAGGAAAACTAACTCTGAGACCACGTTGGTTGATCTCCCACTCATGGAGGCATGATCACGATCTCGCAACAAACATTTTGACTATTCTTTCGATGAAAAACAGTCACCATGGGCCCAGAGCTCAAAAATCACCAAGTCGATATGCGTAAATGAATTTGAAAATGAGTTTATTTTGATATATATATATATATATATATATATATATATATATATGTCAGAATCTTCATTTTGAGTTCATATGTTCGCAAGGCTAGATATTTGGTGCAAGTATACTTCTATATCCCCGCACAAATGGTAAGTCCTCTTGTTGTTTTAATTTAGTGTTTATTTTTCGATATTTAATCTATTTACACTTGAGTCTTCTCTTCGTTTTGTAGGTAGTGGGAGTTTGGATGACGACATTTCAACACACGGGTGTGTCAGGTATAGATTCTAACCCCCCATTTTGGGAATGCCATACTCAGACTCTACATTTTATGCCTCTTCATAGATAAGACGCTTCTCCGAGGGGGCAATATGTACGCACCCGAAATTACATGTGCTACATTATAAGAAAACAGCTACAAAAATCCCTAATGATGATTCATGTCCTAAGTTTAGAAGGTGTTTGAGTTCCTAAACCCATTCACGCTTTATATTTATAGCCTAGACATCCTTATTTAAATTTTCCATGGTTTCTTCCACTTCCCGCTTCATTCTCGTACATGTTTTTGCCTTTAGTGCCAGGATCCACCACCTGCGCGTGGGTGGCGGTCCCGCATGATTTTTCCATAATTCTTCATGCATGATTTTAACACATGTGGTTTTACTTAACTTGACTTCTAGGGCGCGTTTGTGAACCAAATTTCCTAAAAATAGTCTTGATTGCTTGGTATTCCTTCCTCTTCTTTTGTTAAATAGATTTAATTAGTTTTAATCGCCTCTTTACCCAATGATTTGGCACTCCTAGGTTGCCTTGTGCGTGAAGGCACATTGTAGAAAATTATTATACATTCCATGCTTGTATTCAAGTAAAAGTTCTAAGAATTTTGTGTATCTTCAATAGTATTGTTGCCACAATCTTACTTTGGAAATTACATTGCCAGCTCTATTCACTTGCGTTATCTCTCTTCCATCTGCATTGCAACTAGACTACCTTCAATATGCCATTTCTCAAGCACCTTCTCCTACTGCTACCTTTGCATTCCCAATTCCTTGGACTCATATGGACACACAGAGAAAGAAAGGGACAAACTAAGGGGACAGATACAAATACAACCAGATTTGCCAAAGCTCTTGCTTATCCAGTTGGAATTATTTATTTGTTTGCTTCATTTGTCAAATTATCAATTCTGAGTTATTCATTTCAAATACATATCAAATAGAGTAGAAAAATTGTTCATTTCAATTGATTAAGCAATTACAAATAGAGAAAATCATTAGAAAGCTTTCTCTTTGACATTACCAGGGGAAGTAGTGGGGAACAATAGCTCTTCTAGGGTTATGATTTGTTCTCTACCTCTGAGGTAGGGTTTGAAGGGTTTTGATTAAATTAGTTTAGTTGTTTTAGATCTAGATTCACATACTTACACAAGTAATTAACTATAACTAGTTGATTACTTGTATTTAATTTCATTTATTAGATTAGAAGCATTGTTTAAAATCCCGAAAAGATAAAAAAATATTTACTTTTATTAGATTAGTTTGCTTTCATTGTTTTGTTTAGATATACTGTGAAAATACCAAAAACATAGATTAAATTTCCTTTGATAGTTAATTTTCTTTATCAAATCAATTCAATTCATTCCGTATGACCATCAAAGGTCCACAACAAGAGAAAAAATCTGGTTATGATCCATTGGTCCCACAACCCAATGGGCCAAAGTTGTTAACCGACATTAATATGGGTTTACAGCTTGTTAGTTTTACGCACACCTGTTAAGTATTATGAGAAGATAAAATAATTAAACACATTAAACATTGCAGCTAATCAAGCCTATGATTATTGGACTATTCCGGTAACATGGTTTGATTACACACATGACCATACAAGGACCACATCCTCCATGAGTTCACAACAGTGATCCACATGTCCCATAACCCAACGGTCCTACTGACCAATTAAACATTGATACTAGTTTACGTGCATCGGTATTTAGTTCATCACCACTTCCACCGATATCATTGTCAACTTTCGGATTGAACATAGAAGTTTCATCAAAGTGCTAGGGATTTCTAAACATATATTCTTTTGAGAAAAAATATCAAATACTTTTTCACACATGCCTCAAAAGAGGGGGCATTCATCGAGGCATTTCTCATTCTATAGATAAGATACACAATACATGAACATATTTTCATAGGAGTGCCGATCCTCGAAAAGGACACAATACTAAAATTTGGTAGTATTAAAGCAAATGAAAAACTATACAATACAGATTATAGATTCTATAGTTTGAAAACAGAGATTTGTTTTCTATATTTTTTAATTTCTATAGATTCTATCAACTATTTATAATTTTTATAGAGTTATAGATACAAATGACATAGTTCGAGAGAAATTTATATAGGAAATGAATACTCCATTCCCTCTTTACGAAACTATTCATATCAACTAAAATTAGGGTTTGGGGGAATGGGCCTCCTTCTCCCCTTAAAATACTTAAAATGCTACATGATTAGTTCATTACAATAAACACCTTATGGGGGATGACAATGTTAATGCCTTCTAAGTTATGAGTTTTCAATTTGTTAAAAATTTAGGCCTAGATCCATCTACAATGGTATGGTTTGTGGGTTGATTAGAATGCATCAAAGAAAACATAAGAATATTTATAGATTGAGATTTCCTATTCTCTCATCGATTCCTAATAGAAGGAAAGTTTCAAAGTAAAATTGAAGGTTGTATAGACTAATCACTTATCTCCTATGCCTGAACATAAAAGAATGATCACCCTTAGTCCTCTAATATATTTGCACTAAATTATAAGTTTCCAAGGCATAAAAACAATGAGAGATCTTCCCCTCTATAAAATGAACATGTGTATTAATTATTTATTTTGATTATTCTTTGCATACTTTTTCAATATTCAAAGTTATAAACATTATCTATATTTTTGAGTTAAAGTTCAATTTTTATCATAGACATTAAATACATATTGTTTTGTAGGATTCATCATGAAGCATGCCAACACCAAAACATCAAGAAAAACTTTTAAGAAAATCTATTTTCCTTTAAGCATGAAATTTTTAATTACACACTTAAAGAGGGGGAGTGTAGACACTAAAATTTGGTAACTTTTCCTTGTGCAAAGCAATGCAAATTTTGACAATCTTTTCTTGCTAAGAAAAATTCTCAAATTTGGAATCTAATATCCTCATCTCTCTAGCTCTTCTACAACTTGTTTATCTTTACACTTTTCTCTATCATCAATTATGAGAATTTTATTTTATCAAAGCAACATTAAACCTCTACTAATGCCTATAAATTTTGGTTTCAATTTTTATCTCTCTAGTTCAAAAACATATAAAAGGGTCAAGATGTATGGTCTAGTCTCATACGACCTATAAGGTCCTACCCCTTCATAAATTCATGGACTATGATTTTAATTTCAAATTCTTATTTGTGTTGATTCATCTTCTTGAGGTTGGCTTGATTAGAATATTTAAGTTATGCAAGGCTAGAAAATAAAGTTAATGTCACTTTATATCTCACATGACACTCTTACAAGATACCATTGAAAAGATCATTCCAAAAGCACAAGAAAGGTTCCTAAATATTCCCAAATCGGATGCACATTATATAGAGTAGTCCCTACTACAAGTTTGAAGCACTCAATCAAGTCAAATAGGATAACTTCTTCTATTTCAAAGAATACGAAGCTCATACACACACACACACAATCCATTTATTTAGTATTTAGATATGGTGTACCTCAGCTTTGTTACCTATCCCTTTCTCTATTGAAAACCTTGTGTAATGCTTGGAGTGACTTTTCTCTTACTAAAGCATATCTTGGTGTCAAGAGATGGGAGGAAACTCGTGGTGTTGATTAGTTATTCACAGTTTGAAAAACACCTAGGAGAACTATATGATACTTGATACCACAATGAAGGCATGTAGTGCATCACTTGGATTAGTTCCAATAGTTGGGATTTTGACCACTGATGGTAGTATAGCCTCATCACACACACATATTTTATCCTTCTAGTTTGTTAATACTTTGATAAAATGTTTTGTAGGTCTCTAAGATTTATTCTTTGTTGTAGGTGATTATAGGTCATCATAAAGCCATGTGAGTAAGAAGAAATATAGTGAAGATCATTACTAAACTATCAAAGCACACAAAAAGTTGTATGTATTGATTATAAAAGGGTCCAAGACCATAGATTTCTATGTTATGACCTTAAAAATTAGGTATAGACCATACATAAGTTGTATTGTCCCTAACCTATTAGGTTTCCAAATTTAGAACTCTCACTAAAGAATTTGTAGTTCGGATCATCTTTTTCACTACCATGCACATCTAAATCATTCATGAATTTTCCTATATAAATAAATTTCCATAGTTATAATATGTTATCAAAAATGATATGATTGGATGAATTGTTTTGAACTTTCACCTATTTGCAATTCCATTTGTCACTCGCTACCTTAGTAAGAGTTACAATAGCCTCCCAATTATAAGCATCTGTGATGGAAGAAATGAAATTGAGGGTAGTGATGCAATTGGAGACACTTGACACAAATGTATACTTTGAGTAGAGGTAGAAGCTTCTACTATTGTTTTGATGTTCTATCTATTGGAGAAGTGGATGGAGGAGAAATAATCAAAATACTTATCTACAAATAATCCATTGTATTTTTAAGGAGATCTAGGAGGTGATGATGATTGATATTTTTCCTCATGTGGATCCTTCGAAATCACAATACATTTTAGTTTATCCAATACTTCATCCATTCTAGCTAGGTTCATATGATAATAGTCATATGTTGAGGGAGTCCACATATGAGTTAGGATATATGTAGCTTAGGGTTTACCAAATTTTTACCAATGTTCCTTGAAGATCATGTCTTTTGAAAGGACACACTTCAAGGTCATCATATGGCCTGTGTTATCTATAAAAGTTTTGTAATGCATGATAAGATATAAATTTTATTATTACCACTAAAAGGGAAGATACATATAAGGTATATGTGAAATATTTTTACACCAACCTCCAATACCATTCTCAAATTTTCAAGTTATTTTTGTTCTAAAAATATTTTCAGAACCTTTTGTAGAAATTTTAATGGGTTTGTTAAACATGCTTCAATATTAATAATGGCATAATATTTGTAATACAACTATGATCAAATGTGTTTAATTAATTCTTCTACAATTGAGAGAAATTTAGAAATTTTGACTCCATGAATGGATGAATAGGTAGTGGGGTAAAACTCTTCATAAATATCTCTAATTGTAAAATCATGATTAAGATTATATAATATAGAAAATATAACATACACCAAGGGTGGGGTTGGTAACTATACGATGGAAAAGCGATAAGTGAGCGTGGGAATCTACAAGTAACTCTTTCTCTCACCCGACCTCTCGAGGTCGTGCTTGAGACAAATGGCGATGGGGATGGAATATGTGTGGGATGTAGACAAACTAGTTAGGTAATTTGATGTCTTCAACACACACTAGTGGAAATTGCGAATCTAAGGCAAAGAAGGCCCTCCTAACTTTGAACTGGTGTGATAGATCGATCGGCTGAATGACTGCTCGAAGGCTTCAATCAATATCGATCTCTAGCGTGATTCAGTCTATGGGTTATGGGATACGCGGAAAATGACCTGGGATAGTCTCGTGTATATTTCCAGACAGGGGTCATAGGGTGGATGATGGATATAGTGGACTCTATGGGTGATTATCTGCCTAGTCCGGAATTCCTTAGCTTTATTAGTTCTTAAGTCTAACAAGGATAACTGTTCGATGATGATAGATGGAAGTGGAGTAGATCTGAATACTAATGTGTGTAGGCCAGCATCTATGTCTAATTCGCCTATGGATTCATTGGGTTGTGGGATATGTCGATCACAACCATAGATTCGTGTTTGTTGTGGTCTTGTTATGGTCATGTGTGGACTCAACCCCTAATCCCTAATATCCAATAGTCATATGCTTTCTCAGCCTCTATATTCAGAATTAATAGTTGTGTGATCTTTCAGAGTATCTCATAGGCATTCGTGCAACCTAAATTCTTAAGCTGGTATCTATATCTGTGAGAGTGTCTCTTGCGTCTGGTTGTGGGACCAAAGGATCACAACTGAACGTTTTCTCTCTTTCAAGCCCTTCTACAGTCATGTGGATATATATCTAGGGTAATCTGTAGTTTGGTTGATTTGACCAAAACATGTGCACTTTGTCGTCTTATATGTTTAACCCGCTTAACTGGAGGTTGATCTGTTGTAAATTTGTCATTGTTTGGAAGACTTGGATCCTAAGATTCTGATCTATATCAGTTATTGCTATGACGAGATCGGGTTGGGAAACGATTGGCTCTCTAGGTCTCGTGATTGTCATACAAAAACAACAATGTAAATCCAATTGCAGAAAGTAAAATTAACTATGTGAAGTGTATTTATAGCATATATATGCTTCTCTATTTTTGTATTTGTCTAATGAATTTATATGAATGAAACGAAGGAGCAACTATTTTAATATATCTAGAATTTGAAAACTAATCTAATAACAAATTTAAAACAAAAAAGCAACCGAGTATAGCTACTTGCACATGCGATTGTAAATCTATTCTAAATAATGAAATAATTGATCTATTCTATTTGAAAGACTCTCGATTCTACCTCGTGTGAGGAATGAATCATATTTTCTCGAAACTATCAATCCCCACAGCTTCCCTGGTAATATCGAAAGTAAAATTGACTGAAATAAAGTGATTGGCTACTCTATTTGATATGCTTCTAACTAGAACTTTGAAAGCTAGAACCTAGATTTTGCAGAACAGTGGTGAATTCGATGGTGTGTGTGGTTTTTCCTGGTGTGATCTCCTCGTTCCTTCGTGCTCACGTGGATCCGAGAAAATCATGTAATGCTAGCATCAATGAAGTAGATATTGGGACAAAGGCAGAACTTAGGATACATACTAAATACAATGCGAGTAGGAGAGAGATAGCGCAAGAGTACAGAGCTTGGCTTATGTAATTCCTAGCGGGATTTATTACGAGTCATGCAACATAAAACGTCAAGAACCTAAAACTATCTTGTTTTAAGAACAAAACCTACAACTTTAATGGCTTCTTATTGAAATCGAACTGTCCTATTCCAATTGATTAGGATGAAGTGATAACACACTTTTTCGCACAAGGTGGATATGTGGCTTCCTAACAACAAAACAACACTAACTAGCATGCAATGAATGCAACTAAGAATTCTAAGCAAAATGAAAGACTAATCTATTGCAATGAGAAATTCGAGGCAAATTTGAGGGGCCATTTGTTTGAGAACAAGCCAGCTATTTATAGAATTCCCATTTACCCAAAGGTGAAAACCAAATTGATCTCTTTAACCATAAACAATGCAAAAACACTATTCTAGGGAACCAGAATCATAAATACAAGCAAAGGCGGTGAAAAAAGCTGGTAAACGTTGAAATTTTACGTGAGTCGCGTTAAAAGAGCATTCTGGAAAACGCATGAAGGACCGCCGCCCGAGCGGGTGGCGGTTCTGAGCAGGACCGCCGCCCGGAGTAGGGCGGCGGTTTAACATCAAGAAGAATAAAACGCAAAGAAAAGGAGGGGAGAAGAGAAAACAAAGCATGCAGGGGCTAAGCGGGGCATGCGGGATGTTAACGCATACTTGGAGAGCTTTTCTGGATCCTGAATACCTTGCGAGGAGACCTGTATCATCATTGGGGCATGTGTTACGTTGACCTCGCGGTGCAGTACCCTACAATTTTGGGTATGTACATATTGCCCCCTTGGAGAAGCGTTTTAGCCATGAAGAGGCGTAAAATGGTGGGTCCAAGTATGGATATCCCAAAATGGGAAGTTGGAAGTTATACCTGATACGTCTGTGTGTCGCAATGACGCCATCCAAAATTCTCGCCACTTGCAAAATGAAAAGACGAATCAAGTGCAGATAGACAAAATAGATTGGATTTTATCCTCATTTCTATTTAAAAGAGGACTTGACATTGTTTTTATCAATGGTTCAGCATTTAAGGATACCATGAAACGGGTATCCTCTAACTTATTGTTTGGAGTAAAATGCAATGCTGAGGTTGCTATTGAATTGGTGAGAAGATTTTGTTCTCGCGGGATTGCTTCGATGTCAAACTCCTTGCTTAAATTCAAGACACTGTTTCAGAGAGTTTGTAAGTGCTCGGCTCTAGTTTCATACACCTCAGAGACTTGGTTTACTACTAATTGCGAGTCTCCTAACACCCTAATGTTATCGAAACCAATCCTCTTGGCTAAGATGAGGCCAAGGAGGAGGGCTTCATACTCAGCACCGTTGTTCATACATTCAAAATTCAGTTTAAAGGCGAATGGTAGGATTCTTCCCTTGGGAGAAGTAACAATTATATCGGCCCCAGCTCCGTAACGACATTTAGCTCCATCGAAATGGAGAGTCCAATACTTAGCTAGGAATATGGGCGTTGGGATATTTGTTGTGTTAACATCTTCTACCTCTACCATGCAGAGATCTACTGTTGGGAGAGAACCGACACCTAGGGTGTATCCCATGCCTACAGAATCAAATGGTAGGAACATTGGTAGATCCTGTTCTAGCAAGTCAACAATTTTTGTAGTAGTTCCTAATGATACTGATTCTATAATCTTAACCTCATCTTTGAGGGTTGGGATTGTCTTGGCTAGGCTCATAGTTTCAAGATCTGTCGTAGGTACCAACTTTTCTTCTGGTTTATTAAGTTGGTTTGTTGGGAGTTCAAACTCTGAGTGCATGCCTAGTCTTTTTTTTAGGTCAGCCAGGTGTACATCAAATGGTTTTGGATCACCTTTGGCTATGAGCACCTTTCCTAAATGAAATAATCTTACTTCTTGAAATAACATACAAGGAATTGCCTTCATACGATGTATCCATGGTCGGCCAAGGATCATATTATAGTTGGTTTCCCGATCTATAATATAAAACTCAGTCAGGATTGTTTTGGGCCCTAAGGTGACCGGTAATATTATAGTTCTGATCGAGGTGGCTTTAAGGCTATCATATCCTCTTAGCGTATTTCAAGTTGTGGAACAATTCTTTTCTCCATACCCTAGCTTTTGAAGGAAAGAGAAGGGGACTATGTTAACTACATGCCCCATCACAACCATTGCGCATTTCACATAATTGTTATAAACCCATACTTGCAAATGTAAGGCTAGATCACCTTGGCGTGCAATCTCATCGTCTCTGTTGGCATTTTGTTTATTTCGAATATGAATTGATATCCCTATCCGGCTGCCCTGAGGGGGTGGATATCAAAGTCTATATGGTTTACCCGTGTTTTGGGAGGTGGAGTGATGTTAATTAGATGGCCTAAACCTAATGCCTCTAAAAGAGCATCCTGTGGTGGAGAATTCTTTAGTAAGTCCAAAAATAAATGTGCGAGAAGGTTTTGTTAGATCACTAATTAAATCGTAGGTACCTACGGGTCTTACTAACATTTGTTGGATGTTATCTGTCTCCGGTAGGTAACTTGGATTTGCTAAGAGGAATACTCTCGTGTCCTCATTATAAGCTTCCATGGGTAGTTCGGCGTCTAACTCAACTAAGATGACTATCTTAGGTCATGGTTGACTTCCTAATTGTGGCACAACTAATGGATTTAATGAAGTCGAGGCTTCATGATCGTGGTTTCTGTCATTAAACCCTTGTTTGTCCCATTTGAATTTAACTTGTTGTTATTGTGATTTGGGAGCGGATCACCAAGATCTTGAGGGGTGCATTTTGTGGGGAAACCGCCCTATAAAAGCATTTGGTCTTTGGTGACGTAGGATCTGCCAAGAAAATATCTATGAAAAGTTGTCTTTGTTCCTTTGGCAAACATTGCATGAATTTATTGTAGTCACGGCACGTTCTAGTGTCATGGCCTCGGATTTTGTGAAAACCACAATACGAGTTAGGATTGTAATTCCTAGTTTGTTGACTTGGTGTATATTGTGGCCTAAAACTCTGATCAAACTGTTGCCTATTAGGATTAAAGTTTTGCATTTGTTGTTTTTGGTTTTGGCTTTGGTTTTGATATCCAGTTGAGTTTTGGCTTGGACCCTGTGTAGGGTTTCACCGTTGTTGTTGTTGTTGTTGTGGATGATTAAAATCCACTGTATTGATTGTTGGGGTAAAATTGTTGTTTCATTGGTTGTTTATTAGCGGTGGAGTATTCACAACATTTACCCTTTTGGCCTGATCAGTTACTCCATCTGTTGTCACTCCATGATTTCTATTAAGGATTTTAGGTCCTTGATTGACGCTTGTGGTAGTAGGATAAGCCGTAGTATTCTGGTTGGAGGTGATTAACCTCCCATTTGTTCCATATGTCTTACGACCGCTATCTATTGCCGCTTGATCTATTCGGAGAGCACTCTCAAGTACTTCATCATAAGTCCTTAGTGGGAACTTCTGGACTTCTTCCTTCACTTCTCTACTGAGAGAATGAAGGAATAAATCACATAGTTCCATTTGGTCCATATTTGGAGCACTGGCTGAAGAATTAAGAACTATAGGCCACCTCTGGATGAAATGAGCAATAGATTCATTGTGTTCCTGCTTAATGTGCAAGAATTCCCTGATTCCTGTTATTAATAGTTTTTTCATGTCAAATGCCTTGATGAACTCTAAAACGAGTTGTTTAAACGAATGGATGGAAGCCTCAGGTATTCTATAATACCAATCAAGAGTGATACCTTCCAAGGTTTTGGGAAATATTTTAGCAACAACCCCATCCCAAGGGAGTAGTTCTCGAATGGCTATGGCGTAAGCCTTGATATGTGCATTCGGATCTCCCTCACCTTTGTATTTGGGTAAATCAGGAAGAGGTCTTGGAAGCATGATGCTTCGTATGGTGAAATCTAAGGGCTCCTTCAAGTATTCTGAATATGTCCTTATTGTGTAAGTTTCGACCATCAATGGTGCCTACTAAGGGGGTGGCAGTGGAATATGTTGTTGATATGGCACAACTTATGCATTGGCAGGAGCATAAGGTAGCCCCGTGTTTGAGAAAACATCTTTGGGAGAGGAGAACGTGTCCCCTTGTGGTGATTTGGAGTACATGTTTAAGTATGAAGGGGTACTGTCTAGGAATGGATTATTCTGTACTAGACTGGGAGGTATCGGAGTGGTGTTAGAAATGGCGGTTCTTGTTGGCGTTTGTTGTGAATACTGAGGAGTCATGCCTAAAGTGCCTATTCCTGTGAGGAGGTCTACTTGGCTAGGATGGCATGGAGGTTTAGAATTTTCTGCTTGCATGAATTGAGAATGGTGATTTGCTTGAGCAAGTTCTAACCCCCTCACTTTTTCTACTAATGTTGAAATGACTTCATTTGGCGAAGTCACAGTATTTTTCCTTAGTGGTGTTTGTTGTATATCCTAGTGTTGTATAGGCATGTGATATCCTACTATGAAATGATCATTATCCTACCAATTTTCCATGAGCGCATTTCTTATATGACGTGGCATGGAGGTATTTTCTTGAAAAGAGACATAGGGTTGTGTGTGTAAACCTCCTATAGGTGGGTACATACTTTGAGAACGTTGTTCATTCTTGGCATAACGTACCGAATGTTCATCATCTAAAATCAAGTATGAGTCAATTTGTCTACTAATTTGTGGTCTAAGAAGTACTCGAGGAGACGGGCTGATTCTCCCGTGAACGTCATATTGTTCGAGCCCAAGGCTCTGTGTGTGTTGTGTTTGAGTGAGCTGATCCAACTCCTCTCGTTTGGAAAGATGAGCTATATCCGATCCTTGGAGATGGAGTTTGTGTTGACAACCGGTTAGTTGAGTATTTGTCACTCCATACCGAGAGTGAGGGTGATGATTATCTATTCGATTGAGCGTAGTATGCCTCAAGACCTAAGAGAGGCCTACCATACGCATCGAATCCCGACATATTCGGGGTATATGAATACCCGCAGAATAATGGGAAAGAGCGAAGGTGGATGAAAGAAGGTGAAACACTAAAAGAGGAAGGTCAAGAGTGTCACAATTGTTCCAAGTTCACAAATTTTGTAGGTGAAGTTGATGCAAAAACCGATGAGGTGGAAAAGATGAAAATGCTTGCTTGGTTCACGTCAGTTCACCAATTTTGTACGATGGAAAAGTGACAAGTGAGCGTGGGAATCTACAAGTAACTCTTCCTCGCACCCGACCTCTCGAGGTCATGCCGAGACAACCTATGGGGATGGAATACGCGTAGGATGCGCAGACAAACTAGTTAGGTAATCTAATGTCTTCGACACGCACTAGTGGAAATTACGAATCTAAGGCAAAGAAGGCCCTCCTAACCTGAACTGGTGTGATAGATTGATCAGCGAGGATGACTTCTCGAAGGCTCCAATCAATATCAAGCTCTGGCATGATTTGGTCCATGGGTTGTGGGATACGCAGAAAATGACTTGGGATAGTCTCGTATATTTCCAGACAGGTCATAGGGTGGATGATGGATATAGTGGACTCTATGGGTGATTATCTAGCCTAGTCTAGAATTCCTTAGCTTTATTAGCTGCTATGTCTAACAAGGATAACTGTTCGATGATGATAGGTGGAAGTGGAGTAGATCTGAATACTAATGTGCGTAGGCCAAATCTATATCTCGATTTACCTATGGATTTGTTGGGTGTGTCAGGATTTGTGGGTCACAACCATAGATTCGTGTTTGTTGTGGTCCTGCTATGGTCATGTGCGGACTCAGTCCCTAATCCCTAATATCCAATAGTCATATGCTTTCTCACCTCTATATTCGAATTAACAATGCTTGTGTGATCTTTTTCGTAGTATCTCACAGCGTCGTGCAACCTTTGAATTCTTAGTCAGTATCTATATTTGTGAGTGTCTCCCGTATCCGGATGTGGGACCAAAGGATCACAACCCAACATTTGCTCTCTTTCAAGCCCTTCTACACCATGTGGATATATATCTAGGGTAATGTAGTTTGGTTGATTTGACCAAAATGTGTGCGCTTTGTCGTCTTCTATGTTCAACCCGCTTAACTCGGAGGTGATCTCATTGTAAATTTTTCATTGTTTGGAAGACTTAGGTCCTAAGATTCTGATCTATATTAGTTATTGCTATGACGAGATCGGGTTGGGGCACGATTGACTCGAATACATATTCTCTCGGCTCTCTAGGTCCCGTGATTGTCATACAAAAAACAATGTAAATCCAATCACAAAGAAAGTAAAATTAACTATGTGAAGTGTATTTATAGCATATATATGCTTCTCTATTTTTGTATTTTTCTCGATGAATTTATATGAATGAAATTGAAGGAGCAAATATTTTAATATATCTAGAATTTGACAACTAATCTAATAACAAATTTAAAACAAACAAAGCAACCGAGTATAGCTACTTTTCAATGCGCTTGTAAATCTATTCTAAATAATGAAATAATCTGATCTATTCTATTTGAAAGACTCTCGATCCTGCCTCGAAGTGAGGAATGAATCATATTTTCTCAAAAACTATCAATCCCCATAGCTTCCCTGCAATATAGAAAGTAAAATTGACTGAAATAAAGTGATTGGCTACTCTATTTGATATGCTTCTAACTAGAACTTTGAAAGCTAGAACCTGGATTTTGTAGAACAGTGGCGAATCCGATGGTGTGTGTGGTTTTTTCCCCTCGGTGTGATCTCCTCGTTCCTTCGTGCTCACATGGATCCAGAAAAGCGTGTAATGCTAGCATCAGCGATAGATATTGGGACAAAGGAAGCTTAGGATACAGATCAATACAATGCTAGTAGGAGAGAGATAGCGCAAGAGTACAGAGCTTGGCTTATGCAATTCCTAGCGGGATTTATTGTGAGTCATGCAACATAAAACGTCCAGAACCTGAAACTATCCTGTTTTAAGAACAAAACCTACAACTTTAATGGCTTCCTATTGAAATCAAACTGTCCTATTCCAATTGATTTGGATGAAGTGATAACAACACTTTGCACAAGGTGGATATGTGGCTTCCTAACAATAAAAAAACACTAACTAGCATGCAATGAATGAAACTAAGAATTCTAAGTAAAATGAAAGACTAATCTATTGCAATGAGAAATTCAGAGGCAAATTTGAGGGGCCATTTGCTTGAGCACAAGCTAGCTATTTATAGAATTCCCATTTACCCAAAGGTGAAAACCAAATTGATCTCTTTAACCATAAACAATGCAAAAACACTATTCCATGGAACCAGAATCATAAATACAAGCAAAGGTGGTGAAAAAAAAGCTGGTAAACGTTGAATTTTTACGTGAGTCACATTAAAAGAGTAGTCGGAAAATGTGTGAAGGACCGCCACCCTTCCCGGGCAGCAACATGAGACCGCCACCTAGGCAAGGCGGCGGTTTCACATCAAGAAAAAAATGCAAAGAAAAGGAGGGGAGAAGAGAAAAGAAAGCACGCAGGGGCTAAGCGGGGCATGTGGGATGTTAACGCATACTTGGAGAGCTTTTTCTGGATCCCGAACACCTTGCGAGAGACTGTATCATCATTGGGGCACATGTTACGTTGTCCCGATGTGCAAAGACCCTACAATTTTTGGTACGTACGGTAACCTTTTAGAGAAAGGAGAATTGATCATGACGGAATCACACAATTGGTCCACCAAGTAATACAACAAGTTAAACTTACTCCATTTACTCGTATGATTCCAACACACCTTAAAATTGAATTCTAATGGTTCTAAAAATATTATTTTTTTATCTTTAAGGATCATCCCTAATAAAATAACCCAGTGCCTAATTAGCATGGTCATCCTTATCTGCTCTATATAATCTATTCAATAATATCATGGTCACACTAACCCTTGTTCTAAATAATGCAATCTATAACAATAATATATTTTTCTATTTTATTCTTTTGTGATCTATTTCTCAATATTTTAAATCTTTAAACAAATTCCTCTCCTATATTTACTTGTTAAAAATATCATAATTGTAAGAATAAGGAGGTTCCATTTTATATATATTATTAAAGGTTTCATTATGTGTTAGGGATATAAATGATTGGGTTTCCTTAGAGACAATTTTCCCATATTGAAGAGTACATTGATAGAAAATATCCCCAAATAATTCTCTACATGGGAAAACCTCTTGTTTAGAAGGGATTTTGTTGTGCCCATAGTCCCATATTCATTAGATATCTTGATAATAGATTTGATATTCTTCCAAGAGATCCTTCCTCTATAAACTAAATCAAAATAATTAATCTACTATAAAATCATTGTTGAGCATGGAAAATGACTAACTACCTAAGAAAAAGGTTAGCGAGTGCAAGAGGAATTACGGAAGAAAGGTGCATGAGCATGCACACACGAGGAGAAAATTTTTACGTGCTAATTTTGGACAAGAATGTGTGCAGGAGGAAGAATGGACAGACTGAACACTTAGCTAGTTTTGGAACGAAAAGATAAATATAGACTTGGAGTAGCAGACAAGTAAGGTTTTGAAGATAAGATTCAAACAAGAAGACTTGAAGATCAAGTAAATTCTATTTTGGGAGAAGATCTCATGTAGAGGAATATAAGGCGACATGTATAGTGTGGAGCTAATAATAGGATCTCGAACTAGAAGTTAACTAAATAAGATATATTATTAAGAAAGCTTGCATGCTTTTAGGATTATCTTATAGTGGCACATGGCTATGCTTAACATGTAGCCTATTTTGAGGATGCATAGGCAGTGAAGGGAGAGTCCCCACCCCTATATATGTATTGATTTGTATGGTTTAGGAATAATCATCCATGTTTTAGTAGAGTTATGTTGTTGGTTTATGAGCTGCATAGGACTTATGGTGACATTACTATGTATATATTCAGCTATTATACTATTTTTGGGTTAATATAATGGAGTTATGTCAATGGATTCTCGTTATGAATAGCGGTGTTAATGGATCTGATTGAGTAGATCTGATTATGGTTCTTGTTTAATTACTCATGCATAATAGTTGAGATCTAGATCTAGTTTCGTTATGCTTTATTCTAGAATGGATATAATGGATTTGGAATATGTGTATGATCATGATAACTCCTTGAACAAGCTTCCATAAAAGAGGAACCCGTACTTGTGTGTGCATTAGGTGAGCGCTCAGCCTTCCATTTGAGTGATGTGCCAACGCGTGTTGGGTTGTTGGTGAAATAATAAGACTACATTTTGGTTCCATTTTTGGACCTCTTTTTCAGTTGTTTGTCAAGATGTTGCATGATGAAGATGTACCGGTTGACTTTGGCCAGCATTGAGGATTGGTTAGAAAATTTAGAGGAAGAGTATGCTCATAGATTTAACACAGGACTTGATTTTGATGCATGTGCATGGGTTGAACATAATCTATATCATGAGCTATATGAGAATTTTTTACATGTTTTCCTATAGAGTTGTATGAGTGGTTGGTAGCTTATGCATCAAAGATAAATTAGAGGTTTTAGACAATTATTTGGACACAGAAGAATTACGGGTTATGCATAATGCTGATTTGACTTGGACACGTGTTGTAGATCATTAGTGGAGTGGTGTTTTGAATAGCTACATTTTGGAGTACACAGTCTCTACTTATTCTTGTCTAGAGGTTACTGATTTTCAGTTCCTACGTGAATCCAAGGGATCTTATTTATGCATCATCCCTTTAGTGATTAAGATCTTGATCATGACCTTGGATTTGGAACAATGTCCTATAGCTATCTAAAACCAACCACGTGTGAGGGTAGGAGAAGGTGTGGTAAAAATGGTGGAACCGGCGAAGAAAGGAAGAGATAAGAAATGTAGTTCAAGTTTAATGAGGCATGCAAGAGGGATTTGGAGAAGCAACGTGAAGTTACTGAAATGAATGACGCATTGTGGAGAGAGATGGCTCATGAAGGATTTGGAGCTCACATAGAGGACATAGAGCCAAAGCATCTGGAACTCCCCCATTTGGGTAAGCATGGAAAAGAACCCTCTTTAACCTCAAATGAGAGGACAAACGATGGAAATTTAAAGGACCGCAAGCACACATCTTATCCTTCTTGCGACCTATCCTCGCTCTTGGTTTTCCAGTTTATGATAATAAATAGTAAGAAAGCTAGTGTGGGTAGTAGAGTAGCGATAGATAGAGTTAATTTACCATCAATTTTAGGATTTAATCAGGTAGCTTATTCATCTATGGTGGCACAATCATCATCTATGTTATTTGGAGGTCCAATTGGAGGTATATTTTCGACATGTCATCAACACGAACATTGGCACATGAAACGTTGATATTACGTCTAGAAGTAGTAAATGTTTGCACAGACCGTGGGATTTCATTATAGTACAACTATTAGAACACAAGGTAAAGCACATCCTCTGGTTCATTTCCTACTACAGGAGGAGGGTTAGGTGGGTTGGGATCTGGTGGTTCTCAGTAGGTGGAGGGAGCATAGGAGGTAACACATGTTATGGATCCGTGGGCACGGTCAAGACTAACCCTAACAAGTCTATTTAGAGATGTATCTTCATCTCCTATAATATATAGGGATTGAAGATGTTACTAAGCACATACATATGTGTGAGACACTATGGTGCATGAAAGGGATCACAACTCTCGAGCATAAAGAAATTCAATTTGATACTACTTTGCAATGACGCGCGCATAGTTGGTATAGGAAATATGATATGAACAAGACTTGTGTAGATTATATCACACTGTGTGATGCTTTCCTAGTAGAGTTTCATATACCTGATTTTGAGCATAAGAGCATCATCACACTAAAGGACATCAAGTAGGGAATGAATGAATGTGTTAGGTAGTATCACATGCTTCAAAACCCTTTTATCAAATTTATCTTACGACATTCACCCGAGTCAACATACTCAATGGTTCATTGGAGGTTTGATCACACATTTTTGAAGCTTGCTCTCATACAAGACTTATATAGATCCACGTGAGGAACTTGAGCCTTGAGGAAACTCCGAGCACCGAGGTAGTTGAGAGCGTAGACAACTCGGAGTTATCCCATTTTGGAGGCTTAAATTGGAGCTATGTCAAAATAGTTGGAGAATTTGTCCACTAATTCATCTCATGAGACTCGCGAGTGGTATTTGCCGCACAAATTGTGAAATAGAAGGAAATACCAAGGATATTTTCCTTGTAAGTCGGTGCGTGCCATGTTAATGGACTGTGAGATCTGTCATTTGGATCATGATTCAAGTAGGTGACCACCGCTACAATACATGATAAGAAATAACGTGTCTTATTCATATCGCAAGATTTTAGGTCTACCGCACATGATACAGAGAAATACAGGTTGATTGATCAAATTCATAATCCCATAGATATTGGTGTACGTTAGACCAAAGTGTTGTAAATAAATCTAAGGAGCAAGGTGAGCATCATGATAATTACAATGAAATGAAATCATAGAAGTGGTAGAGGTAGAGATAGAGGATACCGTGGAGGATTTAGAGGCCAAGGTCGCGACGGTGGAATAAGTGAGTTCCCTCATGGGACATGTTATACATGTGGGTCCCTTGATCATTATAAGCGTTAGTGCCCTCCGAATGTTATTTTCTCCTTTTACGGAAAGAACCACAATTATGAAGATTTTCTGGATTTGTATGAGCACCTGAGCAAGAATCACAAACAAGATAAGGGAGTGGGAATGGTTAGAGTACACCACGTTATGGGAGACCAGTGGATAATGAAGGTAGTGCCTGATCCTGAGATGTTTCCTGTGTTAGTCACTACACACATTAAGGTTGTGCACGCCAGGGAAGTTCCAAAGTAGAATCCTATTATCACAAAAGAGGAGGTATCACATGCAAAGTATCCAGACCCTACTCATTAGAAGGAAGTTTATCAAGAAATCATGGAAGTTATTAGAAATTTACAGGGTGAGATACAATGCTTAAAAGAGTAATCACGGAAGCTAGAGTAGGAAAATGCATTTAAGCTCCTCGAAAGATGTTGATGACTTAAAGGAGGTATGTAAGCTCTGCACCAAGAGAACATCATTCCTTTATAAGGGGAATGGTTAAGGGGAAAATGTCGCACATTTTAGTTGAGCACAAGATAGAATTTAAATGATAACTTACCTCCTCACAGCTTGATTATGACAAATAAATTTCTCTCGAATGTTGTTGTTGATGTATGGTTTTTAAGTAAAATTTTGATTGATACAGTTTCAAAAGTGAATGTACTCACTTTGGGTGTGTGGAACCAGATGGGAAGGCCACCATTACAACCATCTTCAAATGTGTTGTTTATGGCAAAGAGTACTAAAGCCACACCCATTGAGTCTTGAAGGATGCTACTATTACTATACAAGGGGCCAAGTTTATTGGGGATTTTGAAGTCTTGGGCCTTGCGCTTGCAGAGGCGGAAATTTTTGCAACATTTCTTGGGTGCCCTTGGTGTTATGCGAATAATGTTGATCTGCACTTTAATAAAGGATATATCAGTTTTGAGAACAAGGAGGAGAGCGTTATTATACCTTTAAAAGACAGAAAAACTACACCTTATGTAGAACCTTTGAGTGAAGAGGATTTGAATAGAATTTATGTGCACACCATTAGAGATCCTAAAGTACTTAAGCCATCAAAGGAAGGAGTTATTCAATGGGATGATGCACATTCTATGAGTGATACAACCAGCATTGCTTGTGACAACTAGGCACATGGGACTTATGAAATGGTTGGGCGAGTTGAAAAGTGCAATCACATGCATCAAGAGGGTCACGCAGTGTGTTAGGTAGTTCAACAAAGAACTAAGTACCAAGGTACATCGCGAAGGAAATCTCAAGTATTTCTCAGTGCTATGAAATTCCAATGGACAAATCAAGTGGAAATAAGGAATATGTTAGTGTATACCTTACATGGGATAGTAGTATACCGTGGATGGTACACATAGATGGTATTTTAGAGTGGTGAGAAGTGAGAATCACCTTCTCTCGCTAGATTTCTTTGGAAAAATGCACCAACCAAAACATGTGAGTTCCATGGGAAGAGTTATGCTTTGCATCACATTTAGCAATGTAAGAAACTTTGGATAGAGGGGAAGGATGCCTTATCACATTCACTATGGGTGCACAAGTTCTAATTCACCTTGCAAGCTACACGCGTGCATAGTATGTTTATGCAAAATTGAATAGACACACAGGGAATTGGAAAGAATTGACTAAAGTATGATTTAGACCTTTGACTATTTTTCCACTAAACCTCTAGATAATGAGGCATTACAGTTATTAAATTCTTGACTATGAGAGATAGTGCAAAGGCTAAGGAACTTATTCAAGATTCACTAGGTGAGTCGATCCGGAGGCATGTTTTGAAGAAGAAGAGATAGATGACAAATAACTTGGGGCGTCTAGCTAGAAAAGAAAAAAGGAAGATGGTTTACATGATTGATGATGAAAAAGAGGAGAATATCGATGTTGATCATACTATGGGTACGTGTGAGGTCTTAGACGGTGTAGATGAGAAGGCACACACGTATCATGAGCCTATGTAAATGAAGAAGGTCAACATTGGGATAGGTGCTGAACTAAGGAGGCCATCATTGATGATTACTAGTTTGAATCATATGTTGCAAAGATAATTGAGTTGTTACATGACTTCCATGATTTATTTCCAAGAGGATATCATGAGTTGAAAGGAGTGCATCACTCATTAGGTGAGATAAGGATCAAGCTAAAGGAAGGTGTGTGCCTGGATAGGAAGAGGACCTATAAAATGAATCCTAATTTGTGCTTCAAGGTAAAGGAAGAGATTGATAATATTTTGACATTTGGGATCATTGAGCCCATTGAGGAGTCAAAGTGGGTTAGCCATATGGTGATAAGCATAAATAATATGGAAGGATACAAATTTTTGTGGATTATAGAGATTTAAATGTTGCATGTGTAATATATCCCTTTCCCCACCTTTTACCAAAGATATTTTGGAAGGCCTTGCAGGCACGAGATCTACTCCTCATTGATGGATTTTCTAGATATCATCGGTGGGGATAGCTAAAGAGGATCAAGAGAAGACAACTTTCACCACTAAGTGGGGAAGTTTTTCATACACAATTATGCCTTTTGGATTGAAGAATGCACCTACAGTATTTTCACGAATTGTTGTGCAATCAAATCCAGACTTTATTCATAAGTTCTTGCAGGTTTATTTGGATGATTAGACAGTTTATGGGCTAGTGAAAGATCATTATGATAATTTTAGGCTTATGTTTGAGAGGTACCAATAGTTGAGCATCTCCTTAAATATTAAGAAGTGTGTTTTTGCTACACCCTTTGTGACTTTGTTGGGGCATATTCTTTTACAGAAAGAAGGTTTATTGGTAGATCCTGCTAAGGTTGTTGTTATCTTGGGCTTAGAGGAACCTACTAACCAAAGTGAGGTGCATGGATTCTTGGGGCACACAGGATATTATAGGAATTTTATCAAAGGTTATGCCAAGATTGTTATGCCCTTAGAAGAATTATTGAAGAGTAAAGGAAAGTTCCATTGGGGTGAAGTGCAATAGCACGTGTTTGAGACATTGAAGGAAAGGCTTACTACAATGCCTATTCAATGCTTTCCTTCATGGACCAAACCTTTCCTGTGCATGTGGACACCTATGGCATGACCATTGGCATAGATATTAGCCCATCCTAGAGAAGGTATTGTTGATCATCTTATTTGTTTTGCAAGTAGGAAGTTAACCCCAACTGAACAAAATTATATAACTATAGAGCGCGAGGCCTTGTCCATGATCTACGCACAATTTTAGACAATACTTAATGGCTACCCTATTTATATTCTATACATATCACATGGAACTTAAGTACTTGGTGAACAAGCCCATTTTACAGGGCACATATGTCATTGGATTCTATTGTTTCAAGAATTTGACTTTATAATGGTGGTTAAGCCAGGAAGAGCAATTCTGGACCAGATCATTTATCAAGGATTAACTTAGGTGAGGACATGTAGATCCTTAAGGATATAATTCCATATTCCCAACTATTCATATTAAACTATGTTCCCTCTAACTTAAAAGATATTTTTGTATTTTTGCGAACTAGTGTGGCGCTTGAAGGGATGAAGATTTTAGAGAAGAAACAACTTTACGTACACGCGCACCTTACATGTTGATTAATGGAGACTTATACAAACTAGGCCAAGATGAATTTTTGTGCCATTGTGTACTTGAGCATGAATGCGAAGCTATTATGGAGGAAGCTCATGGTGGGATTGTAGGTGGACATTATGCAGGAGATGCTACCACGCGTAATATTTTATTGGTTGGTTTGTGGTGGGAAACATTGTATAAGGATTGTAAAGAATATTGTAAGGCATGTGACCATTGTCAGCACCTTAGAAATCCTAGGCATAGAGATGAAATGCCTTTGAGGCCTATTGCTAGTGCAGAACCTTTTGAAAAGTGGGTAATTGACTTTGTGGGTCCTATTTCCCCACCCGCGCCAAGACTAGATCATGCTACATTATAACTTATATAGATTATCTTACAAGGTTGACATAAGTGGTGCCTACAAATGATTACACAACAACTACAACAAGAATATTTATGTGGGAGAACATTATCAGTAGGTATGGATGCCCATTGATTTTGACAAGTGATAGGGGTACTCATTTTCTTAATGAGACTATCAAGATATTATTGGTAGAATTTATGGTGGCGCACCATAAAACAACACCCTATCATCCACAGAAAATGGAACTCTTGAAGATTTCAATAATATTTTGGGACATACATTGACTAAGATTTGTGATGTTGGAAGGAAATAATGGGATGATAAATTCTTTGTTGTACTTTGGGCATACATGACAACTTATAAAAGATTGAACAAAGCCACACCATTTCAGTTAGTTTTAGGCACTGAGGATATTTTTCCCATGGAATTTGTGTTACCTTCTCTATGTATTACATGTGCAGGAGGTTTGGCTGATGAGAAAGCACTTGAAGAGTGCATGGATAAATTGATGCAGTTGGATGAAAGGCATGCTATAGCATGATTAAGTCGAAGACAAAAAAGATTAGACAGAAGGCATGACATGATAGGCATATAAAAAATAAAAAGATTGAAGTTGGAAAAATGGTTCTTCTATATGATTCAAATTTTTTGTGCCATCCTAGGAAGTTGAAGGTGCATTGGTCTGGGACCGTATGTTGTGACTAACATACTTGATTCAGCCACTTTCCAGCTTCTGGTGTTATATGGGACACGGTTACTGGTTATTTCAATGGGAGTAGGCTAAAGCCCTACTATAAATAAGTATTCTTGGTGTTTGTAATAAGGCAATATTACCAGTTAGCTTAGATTTCCTTAATGCATTTTCTTTATATGTTTTTCCTTTCATCATTGTTATGATTTGTCAATTTAGTTCAATGTTTTTTGTAATAAGTGTGCTTGCTCACTAGGAGATGATTACTATCTTATTAAATTCATGCACTGAGACCGCACATACCTTCAATGTGGGGTAGGTCAAGGAACAAAAAGGAAACCGAGTGTGTGATAAGAGTCCTAAGTACCAGAGGAGTGCATGTAGTGGTGGAGATAATGGTTGTTGGAAAATGATAAGGTGTCATAAGGAATATGATGATAATAAGGATAATGCCAAAGGAAAAGTCCACATACATGAATGAACGTGTAGGGAAACATAAGGTAGGCAACGGCAGGAGAATTACTTGGAATAGGATGTTGTGGTTAATGTACTTCGATGCTTAAGAGCGCACGTAAGGAGGTCTGCAGTCAGTGTAGTTTTGTGTGCTAGAAGATTGTAGAGGTCATGCACGTTTGATGCACGGAGGAAACACGTTTGGACAAGAAGGAAAGCTAAATTTATTGTGGTAGTGGATTGTAATTAATGAGGTAAAAATCAAAAACCTATAAATAAGGGGTCATAGTAAATCATTTTTACCTTGTGAAAATTTGCAAACAAGCTTATGCAAACTAAGGCATCCTTGAGAGTATTAGCGAAAGATCAATTGTGAATTTAAAGGTTTGACAACCAGATTGCGAAGAAGAACATGACCGCATGTAGAGTGAGTTTGTGAAAGAAATTCTTCGGGTTTGAACGATGTTGTATGAAGAAATGAAGGTTTTCTAGTTATGGTTTTGAAAACTAGGGCACGGGTTGCAGAATTTGCATAGGAGAGTTTTGGTTAAAGGTATGAGGCATCGAGGAAATAGAAGCACATGGTAAAACTAACAAGTACCCAACCAAGAATGGCACCAAGGAGGGCAAAACTATTTCACCCAAGAAAAGGGGTAAGGGAAAGGAAAAACCAAGTGCAAAAGCAAATTTCAATGAGGAGTGGTATTCAGAGATGCAATACCTAGATGGGGTATTGATGGGGATGGAGTGGGTGTCCCATGTAAGGAAAATGGTTATAAGTGATTATAACCATCAACCAATCGACCGAGAAGGACATGACTTTGGAGCGGGTTCAACCTACAGAAAGAGAACGATCGATGATAAACCAATGTATGATGACTTGGTGTAGAGGACTTTGGAGAAGGCCGAATTATTACAACTATATGAACTACCATTTTTCAAAAATCCTGAGAGATTGTACTAGTGGCTAATGTCACGCGTACATGAAGATTATTTTTACTTCACTGGAAGGAGAATGCGCATAACCCCACAGTTAATCTCAAAGTTCACTAGACTCATCTAGACTGGGAGTCATTTGATGATGACTTGGGTAATAATGAGGATGTCAAAGAAACAACTAAGGAATATGAGTATAAGAAAGGTAGGTGTGCCTTTTATATCTCAAAGATCAGTAATCCAATGATGAAGATGGTCACATGTTTGCTTACCAAATTGAGTGGACAGGAAAGGTGGACCCAAGTTAATAAGAGGTGGTTGAATGTATGTAGGAAGATAGCTGAGGGGACCATCTACAACATCTCGGCCTTCATTGCAGAAGATATAATTGATGTTATGCAAGATGGAGAAAAGATAATGTATGGAAATATCTTTCTCTTGATCATATTCTCTGAGATTGGGGTGCCCGATGGGTCGAACAATAACATATGGGAGTACCCTAAAGAATACCCCTCCCCTACTAAGAGATTTGTGGCTTATACTTGTGATACTATGACACCAACATACAAGGCGCGCATAGATAAATGGTACAATTAGATGTGTGATGCCTTTGACGTTGAGTGGAGGATCCCAGAGAAACTACCACCACCTTGGTAAAAGATGAGGCTGAATTTACAATTTACCAATAATTTTACATTGGCAGGTTCACTCTTACTGATGGCACCAAGAGCCCATGGTGTAAATTACCATTTTCCTTTACAACGTAGTACTTCCAAAGCGTGGTTAACAGGTTCAAAGAGGAAAAGAAGTTGAGATTTGATCTAAGTATGTAGATCAGAGCATCGAGTCTTTGCATCAAACACTTGTCTACCCAAAGAAGCGCACATATGTGGAAAGGTATGTCTCACATGACATACATATGATTAAGCCTATTACAATACCGATTGTTGGGGCCACTACAACAAGGGTGTATATTTATCTATGGCCGAAGTTTTAAAAATGCACATAGCTAGAGGATGATGTAAGTATACCAGAGGAACCTTAAGGGAGAAATAAGGTAGAGATAAAGAAGAAAGATAGAGATGAGAATCCTACAACAAGAAGGGCACCGAGTGCACATGAAGACCAGGCCATAGGGAAAAAGGAAATAGATGTAGGTACGAGTACTTATACTCAAAGGAAGAGGTCCCTAGTAAAAGAAAATTCTCCAGAAGAAGAAACCAAGGGTAGTTTGGATTTCTAACTCAAGAAATGAATATCTTGAAGCACAAAGAGACATAAGGGGAGGAGGAAGAATAAGATCCTGAGAAGAACCCCCATGTACAATGTGCATGAGTCTGATGAGGAGCAGAGTGTGCCTTTGGAGGAGGTTAGAGAAGTAGAAGTGGATGGAGAAGAAGAAGTTGGAACAAATGTGCAAGATACTACGCATGTCTCAAACTTGAGGTAGAGAGCATTACGGAATGAGAAGTCACAGGATTATACAAAACTTTGTCAATCGGGAGGTGAAGTGCAACACTAAAGAGGAAGAAGAAAAAGAGAAATGTGGGAGTCTGGGAGGAGAAACAAGTTTGGTGATAGGTTTCCCAAAGAGTGTGCACATGCATGGTAGACATGTGTACATCCCACAAGGGCCTATTATGTCCTATGATGTGGATCCTAATAAATTTTTGTGCACTCGTTACTAGAGTATAATACCTATGGACCAAAATTTCTATTGGTCATCTTTTGATAGGGAAGGTGCATTTCCACTCACAAGAAATATGTTGTCCTAGGAATTTGAGTCCCACGTTGATGAACCTAAGTTTGAAGTCAATACAGGGGCATTGTTGGATACGCGCACTTCACCAAGCTCCAAGGAGATGAATCCAGTAGTGGATTCTCAAAAATTCACTGATGAAAAAGCTTGTAATGCACTTGAATAACGTATTGGTGGAATTAGAGGTTGGATTGTTTGGAAGGAATAACATAATAAAAGCATTGGAAAAGGAGTTAGAAGAGAAGAATAAGGATATTATCGAGAGAGATAGGGAGATAAAGGGAAAAGAACATATTATTGTGCAGTTAAAGGTTGAGTTGTTGGAGGAAAAGGAAAGTTATGTGAGGTGTATAAAAAGGTAGAGTTGATAGAAGATTCTATCATACTAGTGTCCTTGGAGTTAACCACCCCTACAAAGACGTATGAGATGTTCCTCCATTGTTTGGAGGATTTAACGCGCATAATCATGATGGAAAATAAAACCCTGACACTAGAGTTTGTGGAATAAGTTATGGCGTGATAGAAACAATAGAAGAAGGAATAGATCGAGGCGACCATAACTTAGTACACTAAGCTTTTTGTGTTAGTTAAGACCGTAGCTCATATGGCCGAAGTTGTCTATGACAACTATGAAGATTGGGATCGGGTGGTAAGCATGTTTATTTCCACTCATGAGGTATATTTAAAGGAGTTCCAGACCAAGAACAAATAAAATTGGTAGAACGAGATAGGATCCTTACAAATTTCAAGAAGAAGAGTGACGTTATTGATATATTAAGGACCTTTATAAAGAATAAGCTTAAGGAATTATATCCTCAAGTAATGCACAAAATGGATGCACTGACAGACCTTGGAAAATAGTTGGAAAATTTGGTTGACACATTCAAAGCCAAGGGTGAAGAGCTCACATTTGAAGAAGTCGGTCTGAATGATGGGGGATATGTTCAAACAAGCGCAAAGTGAGGTCGAGAGATGGAATGCAATTGAAGCATCATTGAAAAATGATTTTCCCATCCTCTTTACATAAGTAACAAAATTATTTTATTATTTGGCGCACAGCATACATTATTTTATTCTTTATTCATGGAGAGATTAATCAGATTACCCATTGTCGAGGTGGCAATGAAGTAAGTGTGGGGTAATGTTGAGCATGGAAAATGACTAAGTCATCGAGAAAAAAAGTTAACACGTGTAAGAGGCATTGCGAGAAGAAAGGCACACAAGGATGCACGCATGATGAGAACAAGGTTTGCATGCTGAAGTTGGACAAGAATGTGTGCAGGAGGAAGAATGGACAGACCAAAATCTTAGCCAATTTTGGAATGAAAAGGTAAATATAGACTTGGAGTAGTGGCCAAGCAAGGTTTTGAAGATAATATTGAAACAAGAAGACTTGTAGATCAAGCAAAGTCTATTTTGGGAGAAGATCTCATGCATAGGAATATAAAGCAACATGCATAGTGTGGATTTAATAATAGGATCTGAACTAGAATTTAACTAAAGAAGATCTATTATTAGGAAATCTTGCATGCTTTTGGGATTATCTTATAGTGGTGCATGGCTATTCTTAGCATGTAGCCTATTTTTAGGATGTATATGCGGTGAAGGGCAAGTCCCCACCCATATATATATATATTGTATTTATTTGCATGGTTTAGGCATCATCATCCATGTTTTAGTAGAGTTATGTTGTTGGTTTATGAGCGTGCATGACTTATGGTGACATTACTATGTATGTATTCAACTATTGTATTGTTTGTGGGTTAATATAATGGAGTTCTATGGATGGATTAAGTTATGAATATCATTGTTAATGGATATTTTAGAGTAGATCTTATTATGGTTCTTGTTTAATTACTCATGCATAATAGTTGAGATCTAGATCTAGTTTATGTTATGCTTTATTCTAGAATGGATATTATGGATCTAGAATATCTCGTATGATCATGCTTACTCCTTAAACATGCTTCCATAAAAGAGGGACCTGGCAGTACCCTTATGCGCTTCGAGTGAACACTCGATTGGATGAGTGATGTCTTGGTGTGCCTTGGGCTATTGGTGAACATGAAATAATAAGACTTCAAGCACATTATAATTCTTAATTTTAGGTGGTAATAATTTAGTGAATTGAGTGTCCCTAAAAATTTTCTTTGCACCCTGAAATAGATTCGTCTTTCTTCAAAGGGGCATGAATTTTTATTGGTTCTCTATTCGTAAGCATATTCAACTCTCTTGTGAAAATGTAATTGTTGGAACTCAAAATTGCACTCATCCCATATCGGGGTGATTTGGGGATTTGAGGCAACATGGGACTGTCGCCAAGTTGTGGGACTTGCAATTGAGATAGACCTCCGAAGAAGGATGACTTCCTATACCTATTTTTATTGCTAAACCTACTCCTTGAAAGGGAAATGAAACTACCTAGCATTAATCTACGATTCCAAGGGATTAAGGTGAGACAAAGATGCATGAAATGAAAACCTAAGCTAAGGGGGAGTGATAGCACCAAAAAGAGGGGGATGAATACTATCATATGAGTGGAAACAAGGGAAAGGAAATAAGGGATACATGCATGCCAAAGTAAAACCTAGCACTCACACACTCATTTCCATGGAGCAAAATAGAAAAGAAACCTACAAGGGACATGAATAATGCACATAAAACCAATATAGTAAAGGAAAGGAAAGAAGATGCAACAAAATATAAGTTAGGGAAGAGAATAACCACAAAACAAGACTTTTATTACTTCCAAATGATGCACAATCGATTACAATGGTGGAAAGAGGCAAGTATCCACATGTAATGAACCATATCGAGGCTCCGCAACTCAACCTTGAAGGGAACACTTGTAATCCAAGACACTCCAACATTTACAAATGAGTATTATTCAACAATATATAGAAGAAAGGGGAGAGAAGAGGAGGGAAAAGAGAGGGAAACTCAAATTTTTAATCTCAACCACCAACAACATGCATTAAATGCCTACAAATCCATATGTAGCACTATCATATCCACCTCGTCATGTCGGTTTAACTTGTAGAATAAGGAGACTAAATCTTGTCAAATCTACACAGTTTAGTTGACTAGATGTGAACATTAATGACTTGAGTCGTGTTTCCCTATTTTCACCTACCAAATCCCACCAAAATCTAATTTTGAAAAAACCTAGAGTGTGGCCCACATCAATAACTTTCTAATAAGACTAAGCGCACCTTATTTTGAGTTTTGTAGCAAAATTTTTGGTGATTTGAAGTTTACATTATAGGAGGAACACGCAAGACATGTGGCACGATCTAGTTAGTCATTGGAGTTAGTTGATTTTATGTTTGTTGGCCATTTGTTATGTGTCACTTGCTCATTTTCCATAAGGATTAGCATACAGCTAGTGCCATCCTCGCTTGTTCCAAGAATGGACACATGGCACATGGTGACTAGTGCGGTAGGTTGTAACCTTGGGTGCATGCGTGAAAGCAGAAGGCACGAGAGGAGAGGGTGTAGAAGTATGTAAGCATGCATGAGAGGATACACGAGGATGGGAAGAAAGGTGCATATCTACTAAGGCATGAAAATATACAAGGTAAGAATGTGCATCCAACAAATGAGGTGTATGGGATCTTAGAAGAAGGTGGCCCAAAAATGCACCAAGAGGAGAAGAATAAGTGCACCAGGTAAGGATGCACAAAATGTGATGCAAGGAGGAGAATTCACATGCGCAAGATGTAAAAGACTTGAGAAGGAAAGGCATGTGCAAGGAATTCATGCTAAGAACTAGTAAAAATTAAGAAAATTCTATGGCTGCATGCACTAGAGATGCACAACAACCTATAATAAGTGTGAATGTGCATCAAGATGCATGGGAAAGGAGAATGAAGGGAGATTACAAAATAAGAGGAAAATAAATGCGTAAAGCATGCAAAAAATTAATTGAAAGAAAGGAAGAAGTGAATATTAGCACACGATGGCATGCATGAATAATTTCAACAAAGGAAATGCACCAAAGAAGGAAACCATTGGCCCGTGTAACTTGAAAACTTGGACTCGAGTCCAAAAAGAACTACAAGTTACTGTAATTTGTTAAAACAACCAAGGGGTTATTCGACAACACTTATCTCTTTAACAAATTTGATAACTCAATTGATAAACGATTTATATCTCTTTGAACCCATAACTTGTAGTAAAAAAGTAATTTTTTGAATTTTTTCAATTAATTGCAAGCCTTTTCAATATTTTCTCATTTAACTCCTAGTTTGTGCTAGTGATCACATTAATAAGTTAAGATAATTGCGATATTTGAATTTGTTTTCTTATATTTGTGATAAATTCCTTAGGCTTCGTGTCACTCCCATAAAACCTCCAACTCGGTATTAATTAAGGACACTTATTAGTTATTGGTGTCATTGTGTCTCAAAAGACCTCACATTTTATGGCCTTATATGTCTCTTTATCATGTAGAGTGTTGATAAATAAATCTTGGTGATTATCGTCACTTCCTTTTTTAGAAGATCTTTACACTCACTCTCATTTCTAAATTTTAGATGGATCATTGACAAGTGGAATTTATTGGCACTATAATAAACTTAGAAAGTTGTGAATTTAGTCACAATGGATATTTGACACATGGTATTGATTAGTGTAAATGAATACTTTGAATATTACTATGAAATAAATTTTTGTAGATTGCCAAACACATGGCCTTCATTGGTGCCTTATGAATCCTAGATCATATATATTCATTGAGACATGTCTTCCTTTCCTATAGAATGTTTATTTTAGGAACATGTTGATTTGAGAAAGTACTTATCATTTATCAATAATTTCATTTATTTCAAATTTGAATGCATTATTTTGGTTATGTATGAGTAATGTTGGAAGTTAATTAGATCAAAATAGTTTACTTGTTGCAAACCCTTACATTATTTTTAGTTGTACAATAACAATCTAAAATCTAACTAGCGAGTAAACAAAGAGAAATGCCATGCTTTTATTATAATTTTAGCACTTTTTACTAACCTCATAACATTTATAACTATTAATGTAGCATTTCTAACTTCTAACTATGTTTTTCAAGGTTCTAGCATTTTTGGCATCTTAGTGATGTTTTTGATTTTTTTACCGTTTCTTATTTTTTGTAACATTTATAATATATGTTGTGATATTTCTTAGCAGTAACATTTTGATTTTTTCATAGAATTTTTATTTTTTCATAACATTTCCGATATCTTTTGAAATTTTACCGATTTTTATGATATTTTGTAGGGTTTTTATGTTTATGATTTTCCTATAATGAATTTTCTATGTGGTAGCATTTTTACAATTAGAATGAAATTTTTATTCTTTAATTCATCTTGCACACCTTATCATTTCTAATCATTTAGATCAATAACTAGTAGGTTTTGTTAGCTATTTTGGTCTTTTTCTAACATGTTATGCAATGGAAATTGCATGCATGAGCCTTACAATAATCAAACTATTAACATTTTTGTGGGGTTTTAAATATAATCATTTATTGCATTTTATTGTTGTTCAATTACTCTCATTATCTTTTGTATTGTTCATCCCTCGTCTTGCTATGTATGCTCTTCTCTCGCACCACAAGGTGACCTTGAGAATCAAAATTCATTAAGAAAATTAATTCTCAATTTCTTAGGTTCTTTTTGCTTGGAATCGACCACCAATAAATCAACCAAAGTTTGTGTTCTAGTAGAGTATAAATATTCATATGAGAATATGCCATTATTTGGTTAGAAGGAATTCAATTTTACCTAGTTCCTATGAAGTGAGGTGGTTTCCATTGACACCAAGGCTTAATAAAACACTCCTTGTATAAAATATTTGAGCCTCATATAATGCAAGGTATATCAAGGACTTCATTAACAACCCGATTTATCCTATCGTAAGAGCCTTTTTGCCAAAAACATGTAGTGGTTCTAAAACATAACATTCCCTTAGATACCCATCATATACCTTCAAGGTATATTGGAGGGATACTATGTAGTTGTACACCCTTTTCACTAGCACATATTTTACATGTGTTGCTATTCTTGCCCTTATATAAATCCATTCAAGAAAACATAAGCCTAAATCAATGACACCTAAATTTTTATATGAAATCAAACAAAGTCAAAAAAATGAAAAACCCTTTTACTAATAACCCATTCATTACTACAAATGGAAATGATGATATCCATAATATTATAATCCAAAATAAATATAATTATGATCATAATTAGCCTACTCATATCTAAATTGACCAAATCTTGTACCAAAATAAATGCAACATCCTCCTAAAGCTAATAAATCTAAGAGTAAACTACCATCTAATTAGAATCCTCAAAATATAATTGAAAAATTCAAAATCCATCCATCCACCCATCTGTCTACTCATCCATCCAAAATATGCCTTGAATATCTGTAGGGGTTAACCTAAACATGAAACCAAACAAAGACAATAACTCCCATAGGTAAATATTTGACCACCATCTATCATCAATTGGAAAAAACCAAACATGATCATCTATCCAAATTTTTTATGAGACATGCTTAAACCCTCTTGGTATAAGGAAAATGAACATTGAAACTACCATGAAATCTAAGGAAAATAAAAATATATATTCCTAAAACTAAAAACTATTTCAAAACTTAATTGACCGTGGGGATATCCAACTTGACAAGTAATAATGGCCTAAAATCACAAAATTATAATTATGATCCTTTCCCTTATCCCAATCCACCCAATCCACCTCCTAATCCAAATCAAACAAATAAATTCAACACCAATGAAGTTTTTTTCTCATGCAATGCTTTTACAGCTTCGTTGAGCCCACAAAAATCACATCACAACTAAAAATCATTGTCCAATGACCTCCTTTTCCTATTATTGAGATCCAATACAAATTTATCAAATAGCTTGAGAATACTCCCATACACATTTCCATCTTAGATCTTTTCAAAAATCCATTATTCATAGGGACATCATGTATCAAGTCCTTCAAGAGTCAAGAGTCCCCATAAACATTGATCCATCGTGATTTCAAGCATTGGTTGCACATATTTTTAGTAATACGTTCCCAAGAATAAAAATCGCATGACTTGGGAACATCTAAATATAATAAGCCTTCATCCGATATACACATTCACATCCAAAATTTCACCATATAAATCCAATTTTGCAATCATCACCAAAGAATCTGAAGAATGAGAAATTCAAAATGAATTTCATGTAGCCAAACTTCTCCCATCTCCTAAAATCCACATGAATCCCGACATGCATAAGAAAAAGGATCGAAATCATCTCAATTTGGCACTTCATCCTTCATTAAAGGAGTTATAATAGATGAAAAAAATCAAAGATCATCTAGCTCCTAGCTTATGACATCTTTTCATCTTCCTTCCAATCTAACAAATACCCCATAGCTAAAATGATGTTCACAACCATGAACTATCAAGGAAGAGGAATAGGGATAAATGAACAAGACATCCGCGAACCTCATTAGGTTCATCAAAACCCAAATTATTACAACATAGGGTAATTTTTTTGGTAATTTGCATGATGATGTCAACAAAACTTGCATTATCAACAAGGAATTCTCTTCCAACATCAAAACATGGTCCACCTATGAAGAGATTTCTACCACCAACCCATTTCATGATACAATTTTCTAAAACATCCAAGTTTAGCATCCATACCATGACCCCATCAAACAAGACCAATAAAAATCATACACCAATTTATTTATCTCAACATGATGAGGTTATCACATAACTCATGGGAGTTAGAGATGGTATCCCATCAAGAGACCATCCACAGCCTTCAAAATAAATTTATATGTAAAACACTTGTCGTAATAAATCCAAACATCAAAAACTCATTTTTACAATAAAAAGTCAAAAATATCAAACTAATCGAAAAACATACAAACAATCAACAAAAATAAAAACCATCACAAAAATTTGAAAATAAAAAAATCAAACCCCAAAAACATTTCTATTTTAAAATCACAATAAACTTTGCATACACACACATGATCTCCCATTCACTTTCATCCTTCGCACATCACCTATGGCTAGTGTGTACAATTCATTCACATGTCATTCCAATTCCCTATGATGGATTGATTAGTTTTTCTACACATATAGTGGATCAATAGACTCTAGTATAGTCATTCGACCTTGATCTTTCATTATCCAAGAAACCAAATCCCAAAAATATCATAATCTTAATAATTTTTTTAAAAACCCATCATTCAAATATGTTGATGCTATCTAATATTGTCAACACAATCACTTCCCTGTCCTTCCATAAAGCCACTAGTGGTTATTAACCCCTTCAAGAAAAATTTAGATAGATTAATATACTATTAATAACCAATCAAAAATCAAAATCAAAAGCAAAAATAAAATACCAAAATAATATGAAAAGTATATCTACAGATTTTTGAGTATCTCTACTAGGGCTATAAATGTCCTGGCTTGGTAGTAGAGCAATGCTACAATTAGAACCACATACATCTCCATCGAGTTCTATAGATCCTTGGGCGGCATGGAGAAATGCACACTTAACTTCAAAAAACTTCATCCACTAATAGACTATCTAAATCAAACATTCTTACATACTTGATTGGTTTTTCTTCACTTACTTCCTTTTAAATATTTACTTCAAGAAACAATTCACTTTCACATGCACACACTAGATCTCAACAAGGGACAAGGCTAATATGTTTTCAAGTGTTTTTTAAAACTTTTTCACACTCCTATGTTAGCCCATCTTTCGTCTCATTAATTTTTCCTTTCAACTCATCACTTATTCACAACAAATATTGTGTTAAATCATCTCTATACATTACACATTTACCCCCACTTCTATTGTAACCATCCATGACACTTACACTTACATTATGCTTTTCCAAAACATCTATAGACACCTCATGCTTTATGCATAACCACCACTTCTAATTAAGTATAACTTGCAATCATTTTTATTACCAAATTTGGTATAGGGAAATACTCCTCTCATGATCTCTATCATCCATTGACGCACTTATCACTCACTACCTTAATTGTTAACACATGGTCAAAGGCAACATTGTACTTTTTTAATAATCATTCCTTTTAACAAATTTAATTTTTTTCCTTCATCAATTGCCACTTTTCTCCATGTGTTACGGTAAGGTATCCTACAACCCAAATAATCGATTAAGGGGGATACTATACCAAATCCTTTGCTTGTCAATCTTATGAAAATTGTCATCAATTAATTAGTTATTCAGTCTTACCAACTAAATAATCATCTACCTTTTGCAATCATCCTATTGATGCCTTATAAAAATATTGAAATGACATATTAACCAACATTTACAGGTCCCTATCTATCTGGTCAATCATCCAAGTCCATATGTGACGAGCCTTGTTAATTCCATTTTTTAATTTCATCATTTTTTACTAAGACTGATATTAGCATTTTGTAATTAATACTTTAATATATTTAAAAGGAATTTTTTAGCAAAAACCTTGTTCATTTTCATCTTATATATGCTTCTTTGAATGAGTTGAAATAAATTCGTAAATGCACTAACAAATGTGAATGAAGGACCAATCTTAAACCCAACACAGGGCTCATACATAATGTATCACATGACTCACTTAAGCATTAGTGCAGGACTCACTTTGGAGCGTAGTAATCACCTAAGAATTGGCACAGACTCACCTAGGAGTGCAGGACTCAAGCCATGGAAGCACATGAGTCGTATGAATGAAAAAAAAGGACTAGGACAACAAGGAGAAGAGTTGATCTAGTCAACACATGGGTTTTATGATGAAAGGAGCATTGAATGCATGTTATCGTCTAGTCATCATTTGATTCATGTGGGTTATGAGAGTCCAATTTAGCATCAATTTCAATTGGAAGCATGGAACAAATGGACATCACAAACCGGTAGTCATCGTTATTCAAGGGACTCAAATGCATGAGCTTTTGTTTTAGTTTTAATGACTTGGGACTTAGCTGATTTTAAATGGGGATCATATTTAGAAGAAGGGTTAGATTATTTGGATTTGGGTTGATTGATGATGGGTGTCTTAGATGAAGGGCTTGGCCCTAAGATGGAGGACGGTGCCCCAAGAGTGGAGATGTGACTTTGGTTTTCTTCGACTCAGGAGGTGAGGATTTACCCTTGGTGAGGATTATCATAATTTCAACTGGGGAGTCTCTTGAGGAAGATTCGGATGGTGTCGATGAGGATATTAAGGATAGAAGGGGTTTTTTAGGGATGCACTTGATGAGATTAGAAGAGGTTATAGATTGTATAGGTATATGATTTAGTTGTGTGGAGATGATTGGTTTTATAGATGGGGCGCAGAAACCCTTTGTGGTTATCTTGAGTCGGGGTTTTGTTTCATAAATGTTTCAAGGGGTATCATAGATATACGTGCAAATTGAGAGGTAGATATAGGTGTGGTTATACTAGAATATGTGATTGATGTGGAAATGGGTATAGATGTAGGAATTATAGAATTGTATATGATAGATTGGGATATAGTGGTAGTGGGCATAGTTGAGATGGTTGTAGATATAGGTGGTGGAGATGCAATAATAGGTGTATTTAAGATTGACATAGATGTGGATGAAGGACTAGATGTGATAGGTTGGGATGTGGTAGGTGTAGAGATAGGCGTGGATATCAATGAGGTTATTGTTGTAGAAGAGTGTCTAAAGTAAAGGTAGATGTGGTAGATGATGGGGTAGATAATGTAGATTCTTGATTTATGGTGTTAATTGTGTGAGCATTAGGTTCATAAGATGTGGGAGGTGGCATCTAATTTGTTGATGGATGTTTAGAAACATCAAGGGGTTGATTAGGTGATGTGTTAGGATTGTCTACTTGAAGGTCCCCTTGATTTATAAGTTGTTAGATATGGTCCTTGAAGGAATGACACTTCTCAATGTCATGACCTTGGACTTGATGATATTTACAATAATTCCCCTCATGATACCATATGGGTTTGGGTCACGAGTCATCAACGGGTTGGATGGGGGGAAGTTGAATAAGGTGGACCACCATAAATTTGTCAAATACGAACTATATGATTCCCCCAAGGGGTATAGTTAGGAGGTGGTCTAGGATCTCTTTGTGGAGGCTCCATGTGAGAAGTAGATGCAGATGAAGATTGAACCATGATGAGATTAGTGGTAGTTTTGGACATATCACCATTCATGGAAGATTTAGTGAACTTGGTTTTTGGTTTCTTTGATCAAAGCTTAAGGTGGCCTTGCTCAAGGGCGCATAGTTCAATTTTGCGAGCCATTTTGAACACCTCTTCAAAGGTTTGGAAAGATTAACTTTGAAGATTTGAAGAGATGTGATTCACACAAGACCGTGAGAAAATCTCAATCAGTTCAGTTTATGGAAGGGGAAATGATAGTTGGTTAATAACACTATGCCACCGTGTGACAAAATATGTATTAGATTCGTCATCATATTATCTAATGGCATAGAGGTCGGAAATAGTAATATTACGCAAAATGATAATCAATAAATTTTCAAGGAATAATTGGGAAAGTTGAGTGAATGAGAACAAAGTGAGTGACATGGGATACTTGCGGTGTACCATTCCAATGTGGGGCCGAAGCTAGTGACATGGGAAATGTGTGAAGCATGAGATCTTGATCATGGGTGATAAGGTAACATGCATGTCTAAAGGCTCATATATGTTGTTGGGGATCCTCCTTGTTATTGAACTTGGAAAATTTTGGAAATTCCCAATGAGGAGGATAAGGTTTGATAGAGACAGATGGATTGATGGGTTCATTGCAGATTTAGTCATAGGAAAATGTGATCTTAGATCCAAAGGTTATGGCTTTAAGGTGAGATATTAAACTTGATAGTTCTTGTAAGGGATCATTTGATGGTTGAGATATCAAAGGATGAATTTGAGAATCATATGAGGTGGATGGGTTGGGTTGGGTTGTTGGTATGTTTTATATGTTTAAGGATGTGTTGGGTTGGGTTGTTGGTATGTTTTATATGTTTAAGGATGTGTTGGTGTTGATGGAGATGGTTGGTAATGGTGAATATTAGTAAGGGGTTTTGATTGAATTTTTTGAGATAAAGCTTGATGTTAGGATATAAGGATATGGTAATATTGATCAGATTGAGTGGGTTGTTGTGAAATAGGAACGTTTGATTGATTCTCTATGGGATTAGATGGGATGTAAGTGATAGGTGGTTGGGATACTTGAATAGGTTGAGTGGGAAGTATATAATGATAAGATCCTTGATGAGGAATTTGATGGGTTCACATTCATTCATATGGAAAAGGTTGAGATTTGATTATATTGGCATGGATATGTGAAGTAGAGATAAGGGGTAAGGTTTTGTTATGTTGCAAAGTGGAATACTATTAATAGTAGCAAATGAAGTGGGGATAGTGTTGATATGAGGTGATTTTGGTGGAATGGGATCCACCAATTGAGTAGATTGATGGGATTGAGGGATTGTGGAGGAATTACAAAATAAGTAGTCATAAAGGGTGATAGGATTAGCATCAAGGAGTTCCTAAAACTCCGCAAATCCATGAGGGATAATAGGGGCCCAAGAGTCTCTAAAGGAGTAGGAGATGGAGGTGTATATGGTCTAGAGGAAATGGACTGAGGTGAAGTTGGTCTAGAAATATTGGTTTCAATATGAGGATCATTTTGGATGACATGGTCTTCATAAAGTGAGACCATAGAAACAAAAGGTTGGGAGATCAAAGGTGTGGTCTCAAATTTATAAGTTGGTTGGGAAAGAACATTGGAAGAAGATATATGTCCTTAGATGGAGGGGATTGCTTCGTTGTCTTGACTTGAGGAGTGATAAAAAGAATGAAATAGATGAACATTTGTTTATGTAATTTATTAAAAATAAATCAAGCAACAAATTTTTATCATCATGATTATTTAGAAGATGTACAAAAGAGAAAAGTGGATAACAAGGGTACCTAAGAAACAATAGACTATGATTGGTTTTAGGTAGTTTTTGTCGTGGAGTCCTCGGTATACCTAAAGGTACATGAGGCCCAAGTTTTTATAGGATTTATAATGTAGCTAGAACACCATGGAAGCTTTCTTATTGGGTGATCAAATACCAATTAGGTCCACATGGTATGGGATGTTTTCATATGTGATTTGATTTTTGTGTTTTGATGTTTATGAAGAAGTTTTAAATGTGACCAATTAAACCTCCTACTTAAGCTAGGTTATCAAGCACGAAAGACAGTTCGCTTTAAGATCCAAAACCAAAATGTGTGATTCGATGAGAAAAACCACACAAGGAATGGAAAATGCGATGCAAAAGGAGAAACTAAGACAAAAGGGGAATACCTGGTTTTGACTTTTCCTTTTTATCTAATCTTCAAAATAAAGAAAGAAAAAAGCAATATCCAAGCAATCCAAAATCCCAACACGAACAAGTAAAATAAAATCCTCTACCTGCAATGTTAGTAGAAGATGGAAGAAATATGGGAAAATAAATGCTAAAATAACGTGAAATAAGGATGTACCATTTGTGTGGGGGTAAGAACTTACCTCCGTTGGTCCAAACTTGTGAAAAGGGGGATTCAAAATGAGTCAAGTTGCTTATATATATGAAAGTGGGCCCATTTTCATATTCATTTACGCGTGTTGATTTGGTTGGTTTTGATCTCTGGGACCCACGGTGACGGTTTCTTACGAGTAGAGTCAAAACGTCGTGATGGGATAGCGATCATATAGCCTCCGCGAGAAAAACATCAACCCGCGAGATCATAGGTTAGTTTTTCTCGATTTATCCTTTTTACCCCCAAAACTTTTAATTGTTAAAATCTTTGTCGTGGGGAGTTATTTTTGAAAATGTTAGGTTCAAAAGGTCCATCTAGGGGGTGCCTACTTGGTAGGCTTTGTTTTAGTCTAAAAGTGTTGTTTTTCATTTTTTTGGCTTTTTTAAGGTATAAAACCCACGTGGGTTTTCGGGACACGACCGCCTCCTTTAAGGCTACGGTTGCAAACCGCCTCCTGCTCGGGGTGGCGGTTCTTCACAGAATGCGAAAAGAACACTTGTTTGAATTTTTTTGCATTTTTAGCATCTTTATGTGTTTTCGTGATTTTTCTAATGTCATTTGGATGCTAACTTGCTCTGTTTTGTGTGTTTTTGGGTGTATGCAGGCGAGGGAGGAGTATATTTGGTGGAGTCGAGAGAGAGAGTGTGACTGGCTCCCAGTAGTGTTAGATGCCCTTTCTCAGGACGAGCAAGACACTTTTCAAAGGGCCGGTATACTGCGTATATCATGGGTTCCACATGTTGCACCATCCAGTCACATACTCTGTGACTTATTTTCCTATTGGGATGCTGATCGGAACACCTTCCGATTGCTAGGGGTCCGAGGTGAGTGGACTATCACTTTGGAGGATGTTTACCGTATCCTGGGGGTCCCGATCATCGCGAGATGACTCACCCTTGAGACAAAGATGTTCACGGGCCCAAATAAACACAAGGCTTCTTACATGGGAGATGCGATTATCTCCACTGGCTTAAAGAAGGGGGTGAGAGTCTGATCTATCCCTAGCTTGCCCATCCCCTTGATTCGCCAAGCCATTATGGGGATCCTTGCCTCGAGATTGATCGGGGACAAGGGAGGAGACACACTACTATATTGTTGGTCCCCCATCATTGCATGAGTATCAAGGGACATGGCCGGATTTACACACAGGGAGAAAATATACTTGGGACTACCTATCACGACTTGCATGTGAGTAGTCCATTTACGAGGGCATCTTTGAGCCACCCGACCCTAGTTATGAGCTGGGTTTATGAGTGCTTCATCCCCTATGGCAGAGGTGTAGAGGTGGCGAGATCCCGAGCTATGAGGGCAGCCGATGGACAGACATGTCAGTGCTAAGAGCACCTCACCACCTGCCTTGCTCCCTTGACCACCGATGACATGGAGGCCACACAATCGAGTGCCATGGCAAGTTTATGGGGCGAGGAGGCTCTTACTTTGATCTCCTACTCCACCACAAGGTAGCTTATTGACAAAGTAGGACAATCGGAGATACACCCCTTTGCCGAGTTCCTCGGCAGCTTTGGCCTACCTTACATGGGTATGCTTCCTCCGGTAGTTCCAAATATAGGTCGAGTTCGAGAGGCCGAGGGGGTCCTAGGGGCCTGGGTTGGATTGTTACCCCTAGCATTCCTATTACAAACTAGGCTAGGCGGTGTAAATGTACGTGCCCAAGGGAGAGCCATGCTCCTTAGGCACCCTTACTTCATATTGCCGTGGGTCTTGCCCATGCGCAGTGATGACCCCATCGACATAGACTCCGAGTTCGAGGAGTTCACAGGGGGAGAGACAAAGGAGGAGACCGAGGCCGAGGCCAGCGAGTCAGGGGGAGAGGAGGACATTGATCCTGAGTGGCATGATACTCGTGATATCATGCAGTAGAGAGGGCAGAGCAGTACGTGAGAGGGTGACTCTGGTTTTAGAGGAGCCAATCTCTCAGGGCCATGGTGGGGAGGATGAGTCCGTTGCGGGATGTTACGTCACTCCAGCCACGGGAGGAGCACCTCAGTCAGCGATGGCATCTGTGGCAGGTGTTGACCCTAGAGATCCATCCTGGAGGCCTGGTGACCCGAGTAAGTTATCTTCCCTTTGCTTTGAGTTAGGATTGCTTTAATTGCCATCTCTCCTTTTGTTTACACTTGTGTTCATCTCTTGTTTTATTTCTAATTCATTTTCTCCTTTGTTTGCAGAGACCGCCGATGAGTGGCGACACTTGATTTGCAGGGTATGCACCGATACCCTGATGATCCCCATGGAGAGGACCCGTGTGGAGCTGTCTGTGGATGCAGGGGAGCCCTTAGCGGTTAAGCGCATATACTGATGTCTTTGCCCCCGTCTGGCATGTGGCTAGGATGGTATCTACCCTCCACACCGTTTGTGCTAGCACGGTATAGGATAAAGAGCGCCTGATGAGGAGTCATTCTCATGGCGAGACTGCAGCTGCCCCTCCGGATCGTGAGCCCTCCGTGCATTCGAGCGCTAGTGTAGCCGGAGTCCTAGGCGTGGGCATGCACCTTTAGAGGGATCTCATAGGGGTTGAGAAGCCACTTGGCTCTCTTAGATTTTTGCATGACATTTTTGTACTTCTGGGCTTTTTGAGTGTTTTGACCATGCTTAGCGCATGATGGCATTGTACAGAATTTTTACCATTTATATATATATATATATATATATATATATTCTTTTGGATCGACTCTTGGCATCTATGAATTTGCTTCCGTTTCCGTTTTCACATGTAAACTATGATGTTATGCTTATATGCTTTTTAGAATGTATGCAATGGAGAACAAATGATACAAGTGTTTACTTTCTTTTTGTATTTTGTGGTGCTGATATATGATAATGTAGATACAATGTGATTTTGAATTTTCGGTTTCTTTAAGAATTTTATTTTATTTTTATACTTCATATTTGCTTTAGCAAAGTGGTGAAGATAAGCCGGTATGATGAGAAGATAAACCTGCCCCACTCCTAACTCCATGCAACTAGTAAGATGCGAGGGCTCATCACCGAGAGCTTGGAAGGGAACAAGTTATGAAATGTGTTGAAATGATAGCGATGAGAGATAGACAAAGCTTTGGTGGAACCAAATTAGGATGCTACAAGCCTACTCTACTCGAGTGACTCCATAGTTTGGGGTGTAACTTGCCTCATGCGGTTTATCTAGACTTAGATCCGTAGATGGCCACATGGTAGACAAAATTTGGGTTTTAGGATTTTTAATTCTCTTGGAATTTTAGACATCCGATTCATTTATTTTTGACTCAAGACTTCAAAATTTGAATTTTTTGTTTATGACCTTTTACATTTGTTTGTCAAGAGGACCCCCTATACCTTGCCCCATGCTACTAGTAAGAAGTGTGGGTTTATCACCATGGGCAAGGCATAGGCGAGTAAGGGCATTTCCATCCTTTCCCAACCTCCGTCACTAGTAGAAGAGACACAAGCTCATCACTAAAGGTTGGTGGGGCAAGGAAATGTGTAAAATTAAAATTTTCTGTTTGATCAACATTCGATTCGTTTACTTGAGCAAAATGTCAGCATGCTCTTACTTCCAAAGAGATATACATACGGGATAGATGTGACACGATGAAGCTTCTAGAACAGACCATAGGTAAGACACCTATCCTAAGAAGAAACCAAAAGTGAGAACAAGCATGCAGACCTTGGTATGGTTACCGTTAAGACTTTGTCATATCTAGCTTTATTTGATGAAATGATTCCAAAATAATTGATGATATCATGGAAATGGAGAAGTATGATTAGAGCGTTTATGCCAATACCATTAGAAGTTTGTAATGAATTGCTCTTAAGAATAAATTCCTTGATCACAAATTTGTACAAAACAAGCGGACAAAATGATCCTAACTATATGAAGATGCAATGTAGCTATAATTATGCAAATAGTGCTGGTTGCTTATGCATAGAATCGTTTAAGGTGTAGGGAATTGACTGTTTCACCAAATTCCTCACCTTCTAGTGTGCATAAGAGATATGCACCATTTCCATAGTCCTTCATGACTTGGTATGGGCCCAACCATTTGGGCCGGAACTTCCTTCCTTCGCCGGTCTTTTTATCGATCCGGTTGTCTAGCCTTAGAACTAGATCACCTTCATATATGTCGCGTTCATAGACCTTCTTGTTATACTACCAGCACATCTGGTTAGCATAGACTCTGTGCCGTTGTTCAACATCTAACCTAGCTTCATCTAGGCTTTGTAGTTGGGAGAGACGTGCTTCTCTGTAAGCGTCTTTGTCCAGAATCACTTGTAATGAGATACGGTGACTAGGTATTTCAACCTCAAGTGGGAGAACTACTTCCGCCCGAATACTAGCGAGAAAGGAGTTGCCCCTGTTGGTGTTCTTTTTGAGGTTCGGTGGGCCCATAAGGCCGGATATAACTTCAAATGCCAATCTCGTTTGTTTTCTTTCATCGCTTTAAGATGAATGGATTTTAATGTTTTGTTTGTCGCTTACTTATCCGTTGGCTTGGGGGTAATACAAGGAGGCCGTATAATGGCTTATTTTGAATTTATTGCACAATTCGTGAACTTCTTCATTCTAAAAAGAAGTCCCATTATCTCGAGATAATGATTTGCGGGACACTTGTATCTCGCAAATGATTTGGTTCAAAATGAAATTGGTGATTACAAAACCCGATACGATGAGTAAGAGGTATAGCCTCTACCCACTTGGTAAAATATTCGGTGGCCGTGATTATGAAGTTATGGCCGTCAGAGACGAGGGAGAGAATTTCCCTATCAAATCGAGGCCGCACGTAGAAAAGGGCCATGGAGTAGCGATTGGTTGAGAGCTTGTGCCGGCATATGGATCTCATGAGAGAATTCTTGCACTTATGACACCTTCATACAAACTCTACTTTGTGTTGTGTTCTAGAGTAGGCCAAGTATCCCATTCGATGTATTTTATGAGTGGTGGCATGGCCACCAAAGTGTCCTCCACACATTCCACTTTGTGAGATTCATGGAGAATCTTCTTAGATTCTTCGTGTCGACACATCTTAGAAGCATTCCATCAAACGCTTTTCGATAGAGCACTTTCCATATAATGACATATTTAGCTATGATAATGTGTAAACGCCTTCTTTGTTGTGGTGTAGCACCTTTCGGATACGTATGATCCATGATATAATTAATAATATCAGCATACCAAGGACACTCGTAGATGGGAGGTCCGGTTTCGATGTAGTATACGCATTCATCGAAAGTTCGGATCTACTAGATTACTTCCGTCTAGTGGGTTATTAGCTAACCAATCCACGATGATTTGTCCTTTAACAGACTTTTGATTTACAAATGTTAGTTCGAACTCCCCATTAAGGTTATAATGCGTCCAAATTTTTAGACAAGGACCCTTGTGTGAGGAAAGTTCGTAAATGTTGTCTTTACAATGACTCGTGTTTCTTGATTTAGCATGTAATGTCTTAAGCATTTGGTTGCAAAAGACTATGGCAAGGCATTCTCGTTCGCCTATGTATAACATGTTTCATAGTCGAGTAGCGTTTGGCTAATGAAATAGATCGCACATTCTATCTTGTCATCGTCTTCTTGAGCCAAGCAAGATCTGCCATGGCGAGACATTGGTAGCTCGCAAATATAAAATTAACGGTGGTATGGCTTAGGTGGCATTAGCGTAGGTGGTGATAACAAGAAACGCTTAATCGCATCGAAAGTTTTATTGCAATATTCAGTCTAATCTATACTATAATCTTTTTTTAGTAAATTATTGATTAGATGAATGGTGAAACTTAAGTCCGGGATGAATCTTCGGATTGCACCAAGCTTTCCAAGAAATGACCTGATTCTAGATTCATCCGAAGGTGGGACCATTTCGAGAATAGCCTTAATTTTGGTTGGGTCAACATTGATCCCTCGTGACGATATAATGTAACCTAGGAGCTTTCCTCTGTTACACCAAAGACACATTTTTCTGGATTTAGCGTGACTCCGTACTCTATTAGACGTGAAATAATGACGTGAAGTACTTCCGGATGGTCACAACACTTCTTGGCTTTGGCCAACAAGTCATCTACGTAGGATTCCACAATTTTATGAATAAGATCGTGAAATATATACTTCATAGCCCGTTGGTATGTAGCACCAGTGTTCTTGAGAACGAATGGCATAACAACATAGCAATAGGTTCCCCAAGTAGTTATAAACGTGGTTTTAGCTTGATCTTGTTCAGATATTCTGATTTGATTGTATCCCGAGAATCCATCCATGAGAGACAATAGCTCAAATCTAGCTGTTGCATCAACAATGACGTCTATGGATGGTAACGGGAAGTTGTCTTTAGGACATGCCTTGTTAATGTCTCTGAAGTCTATACAGATGCGTATCTTCCCATTGTGTTTTAGAACGGGAACAATATTAGATACCCACTGAGAGTAATCGACTGGCTTGATGAATCCTACTTGGAGGAGTTTCATTACCTCTTCTTTTACCATGAGAGCTACCTTTGGTTTCATTGGTCTTGATTTTTGTTTAATCGGCTTTGCATCTGATTTAGTGACAAGGTTATGTACTGCAACATGTGGTGCAACCCCTGTCATTTCCTTATAATTAAATGCAAAAGCCTTCTGATGTTCCTTGAGAATTTGAGTGTGTATTTCTACTTCTGATGGAGTTAACGAGGATCCTAACTTCAATATCCTTGGTTCATCCTCTGTTCCGATGTTAATATCGATTGTTTCTTTGATTAGAGAAGCATTACCTTCTTCAAACTCAGGCAGGGCTAGAGGTAATTCCGATCATCTCCATTTTATACTGTGTATATGTTGAGTTCTTTTTGTGGGGAAGATCTATCATGGGATTCCTGAAGTAGGAAGATGAATGTGGGATTAAAGAAAAATCTATCACGTGATGGGTGAGATGTAACGCTACATAGGCGTTTAAGAAATCAACAAAGTGGTCAGTATCATCATCAATGTAGTCTAGGATAGTAGATTTGTCCCAGGGATAATTTTAGCGGCGAATATTCGTAATATGGCGAAAATTTCATTTTAGGAAAATTTGAAAAGGCGAATTATTCGGAGTGGGTCGGTGTCCTGTTCGCCTAAAATATAAAGTATATTTTTTTTGGGGGGTCGGCTTCGCCTTCATTTGAAAACATCTCCTATAAAAACCTATTTGATTCGCCGGGTAGTATACCTCAAGTAGCTTACCAAATTACCAATACTGTGAAATTTGAACTCGCATACCCTTTGCACCAGAGATTCATATTACTGTTATCCTGTGATTGTTGACGCGCGACAAATGCATTATTGACGCGCGACAAGAGAAATACTGACGCGCGACTTGGGCTAAGGCTTGACGCGCGACAGAGGAAGGCTTGACGCGCGACAGAGGAAGGCTTGACGCGCGACAGAGGAAGGCTTGACGCGCGACAGAGGAAGGCTTGACGCGCGACAGAGGAAGGCCTGACGCTTGACAGAGGAAGGCTTGACGCGCGACAGATGAAGGCTTGACGCGCGACCACTGGGCAAAGATTGACGCGCGACATCCGGCGATTCACGCGCGCGACAAGACCTCGTGAGATCGCATGCAGAGTCGCTTCTTGGTTCTTTTGCTGACGCACGACTCTTTTCAGAATAATGGAAGGTGCCACCTCAAAGAATACGAATAACCTAAAAGTAAGTAAGAAATCTCAGAAATCACTCTTCAAGTATTTTGGAAACTCTGCGGATACAGATAATGTAAATACCAATCATATAGATGCCACCAAAAGAATCAGAATACTGACTGTGTGGAAGGCATTATTGAGGTGGACATGCATTCTGCACAGATCACAAATCACACAAACAAATGAAACCTACGATAATATGCCGATCTTGAAGATATTGTTCTGTTGGGGTGCAACTGTAAGTGCAAATGCTAGATATCACGATACAAACACCGAGCAAAATGGAAGACAAATCAATATCAAACTCGTCCAAGAAAGAGGAAACCAGTGATTGCGATATTGCTCAAAATTCGACTCAAAAAAGTAAAGCATTGAAAACAAACAAGAATATGTGGACCATCATGGCGGGACATACAAGTTTGATTGGGCAAAAATTTCCATTTATTGAACCCGTACAATCATCAAATTCTCAAGAAATCCCATGTGAATGTACATGTACAATATGTACGTGGAAATTGGGAAAGCAACAAAAAATGCAACTGAAGCTGGACACAATAGAAAAACATTGTGGAAAACAATATTTAACTGTAACAGGGGCGGATGGCCAGAAAATCAAAACACATAGGTGGAAAATCAAAAGGAGTGCATGCATGCGATACGCAAGCTGAATATGAGGCAGAGCAGAAAAAACACAGACATCTGTTGGAAAAGGGAGGAACAATCACATCACATATTGGTAAGATGAAAGAAACAAATCTACATGCAAAATTCATACAATTCTCTACTCTTTTTCAAATACTTAAAAAAGGAAGGGCGATGTCAGATTTCCTTGATTTCAAAGTTTTGTATCAATTTAACGGAATGCTGAATGTACCTCAGTCTCATTGGTCTGAGAGTAGTGGATGGGAAATGGCAAAATGCCTCTCGATGATAGAGAAGGAAGATTTGAAAGAGAATGTAAAAAAAGCAAACTTTATCTCTCGTTTCAATTGATGAAGTGACAAAGAATGATCACAACACCGCATGGGTATGTATCCACATCTATACATTAGAAAATCATATAAGGACACCTCATCCGTTGGGTGTTATGAAAATGGTTGAAAATCGCAATGCTGAAAACCTATACAAAATAGTTGTTTCTCATTTGAAAGATGTTGCTGGTATGATTGATTATGAAATTGCTACGAAGTTGGTATGCGTTGGAGCAGATGGTGCATCCACATGCGCAGTATCACCGAATGGGCTCTGTGTTAGATTACAAACAACAAGGGGCCCATATATGCTACCAATTCACCGCATGGCTCACGAATGAATTTAGCGTATAAAATGGTAAGCAACCATGAAAATGTTGCTAAATTAGAAGACATAATAAGAGAACTCCATGCCTATATGTCAAGCAGCCCAAAACGCTTTCCTGAGTTCCAAAATTTGCAATTGGAATTACAGACGGCAAAAACTTCAAGGATGTGGAGACTAGATGGATCTCTTTGTATGAACCAGCATGCAGAGTTCGTGAGGAGTATCCTTCATTGGTTGGTTTCATGCACAAATACCGTCATGAAGTTGATAGGGCAAGGGACCTGTTGTTCCGCTTAACTGATTTGGAGACTTTGCTTACATTGCTTGGTATTCTTCCAATGTTAAAGGAGATCAATACATCGATGAAGCATGCACAGGCGATTGATCTATATTGTGGATTTTATAAGGATGAGGAAAATGGTATGTCAAAGTCTTGATATATTGTATTGTTCGCAGGATAGTTTTGATGCACCTGTTTTTAAAAATTGGAGAGATTTATTAGATCTTAAAAATCCTAACACCTATTTGAGATTTAATATTCACGATCACCTATGCATCTCTCGTTAATGGGAAGGAAATACCTATGCACATTTTGCAAAGACGTCAAGATATTACAGTTCGGAGCGAGAAGATGTTCCCGTAACACGTAATTTGTTTGAGTCTGTGATAGTTGAAACCAGAATAAAGCTTAAAAAATTTCAAAACCTTGTCGTCGTAAATTAGGAACGCTTTAGTAAAGATAAAATTCTGAAGCCATGGGTGTGATGAATCCAATTTTGGAATACAGAAGGTGGCCGTGCAGACTTTGTCAGTAAGCATTTCCATAAATCAATGGGTACAATAATGGAACAATTTACTAAGACGTCAGAGCTCAAGGGTACGGAAATCAAAGGTATACTGAATGCCGATTTATTAAAGTTTCAGTCAACCAATTTTGCAACAACAATGAGGAACCAATATAAGAATTTAGATCAACCTTCTGAAAGTGGTGCTATTACAAGGCTGTGGAGAGGAATCTATCAAAGTTCTATCTTACAAGAAGATATCAGTGAGTATTTCAGACTATATGAATTATGCCAGACAATGATTTTGGGGTCTGTGGAGGATGAAAGAGTTTTCAGTGCATTGTCATTTATAAAATCAAAACTGAGAAACAGGTTGGATAAAAATCGAAAGTTGCATGAGGTGTTACGCTTTCACGATACTCCTCGAAACCTTCCGTTTGACAGAGCAATCACAAGCACCGGAATTCCCTTTGCGAAAGAAGAGGTGTAAATAATACAGCTACAAGTACAAATATACCCAACCTTGAGAGTGTAATTGGCTCTTCGTCACATTCTACAGAAGACAACATCGACTTTGACGAAGCTATTGATAATGGATTGTTTCAACTTTAAGTAGGTATCTTCTTTATCTATCTTTTATCTTTATCATTTAAGATGTTACAGGTCTATATACTAAAAATATCAGGCGATTCACCCATCTATCTACTAATCCATTTCACGTGTTGGATTCTTTTAAATCACAGATCTAGCTCATTACCAATGGCAGTGATGATTTCAACTTTAAGCAAGTATCTTTTTCCCCTTAACCTTGAGAGTGTAGTTGGCTCTTCGTCACATTCTACAGAAGACAACATCGACTTTGATGAAGCTACTGATAATGGATTGTTTCAACTTTAAGTAGGTATCTTCTTTATCTATCTTTTATCTTTATCATTAAAGATGTTACAGGTCTATATACTAAAAATGTCAGGCAATTCACCCATCTATCTACTAATCCATTTCTCGTGTTGGATTTTTTTAAAACAAAGATCTATATTGTTACCAGTGGCAGTGATGATTTCAACTTTAAGCAGGTATCTTTTTCCCCTTAATCTTATTGTTTGTTACTATTCATTTTTTCAACTCTGGTTATAATTAAAAATGTTACAGGTGTATGTATTTACATTTAGTTAAATACAAAATTTTTATTTTTTGAAAACGTGGGTTGACATCCGTCCGAGGAAGTTTTTACTTCTCGGGACTGACAACGTCAGGCAACTCACCCATCTATCTACTAATCAATTTTTTGTGTTGAATTTTTTAAGACAAAGATCTAGCACATTACCGTTGATGATTTCAATTTTAAATAGGTATCTTCTTCAACATAATATTTATATTTACTTGACCTTTAAAGATATTGTTGGTCTATATATTTAAAGATGTTGCTGGCACTTCTCAGGACTGACAATGTCAAGCAACTCACCCCTCCATCTACAATGTCATGTGAAACAAAGATCTAGCACGTTACCCTTGATGATTTCACAGCAATCTAATACGCAAGAGGTAAGCTAAATCCTAGCATATTTGCAATTATGTTTAATTTCTTACCAAAGATGATTCTTTCTTGATTTCTTAGAATTATATTTTATTTATTTTTAATATATTTTATCTTCCCAGAGACCAAGGATTTTTTTCTATTTACTATCTCTTTATTCTCCATTTGTTGGTGAGTGGTAGCTTCCCAAAAATAGATATTCCCGCCACCTGATAGGATAAGGATACCTAAAATAACAAAAAATTAAATTGGAAAGTGATGTCGAAACATGTCACAATACTACCAAATTCAATATTCACATTTCCCTGATTCAAACCACAAGAGCCTTGGCTGAGTCACCCTCCGTTAATATTAAAGTACATTGATCAGAATTCTTCCCTCCTGCTTGATTTGCATCAAGTTTGGGAACATCAATTAATTTCCCTTCTTGGTTCCATCAGTTTTCTTAAGATCTTTTTTTTGTTTAAACTTTTCCACTGCACTCCTCAGGTCAAACAAAGTTACAAAGCTCATCTTAGATAACCTGACCATACACCATGAATCTTCTTGTACTGGAAGAGACTGTTTCCAATTACCACTTATACCACTTTTAGAGAATTTTCATCACCAACTAGGACTGAGTCAGCTTGAAGCACTGACAGAGTAACTTGCATTTGATTGAGCTTTACCAACTAGATAACAGGACAGATTGCTAGACCTTAGCATCATTGACTTGGCTATCTTTATTTTAGACTGATAAAGGTCATTCATAAAATCCAAACACACTTTGAAGTCCTCAACACGTTGAAAAATCATAGTACAACAGAGATTCTTAACCTATCAACCTTAAGTCTACTTTCATAGACAGTATAACCCCACGTATACAATTAAAGTCCCACGACATAATTTTAAAGATAATTAAAGTCCCACAAGATATTCATGCACTAAATTTTAGATTATACACATTAAATCGATCATCGTATTTCATCATCATCTATCATTGATTATCAATTGTCATCATTCATCATCTACGTCCACATACTATTCATGACAATGCAAGTAAACAAGAAACATACATATAATTCATGATAATCACCATCTAATCACCATATAATTAAATTCAAATAGCATAGTACAAACTCAATAGTTGAAGTTTTCAAATTCAATATTAAAAGTTTAGTCAATAATAAAAGTTTCTAATTTTCACAACCATCTAATGTAATCAAAATTTAAGATTGTATATAATTAAATTCAAATACCATACTCAATATTAGAAGTTTTCAAACTCAATATTTATAGTTTCCCCAATAATAATAAAAGTTTCTAGTTTTCAACCCTCTTTTTCTTTATCCAGTTGTACAACTCTGCTCCCTTCCCCAACGGCTTCTTCCACTATGGTTGTAACCCTTTCCCCAACAACAGAAATAACCCCTGAACTTATAAGATCTTCTCGCAAAGACTTTGCCCGCATTTTTATAATTCTTTCTTCTTGATTTGTTGCATCTCCATGAGACAAAGAAATTTGGATCAGCAATCGCTTTGGCTTTGAACAAGATGTCGTGGTCGAGACCGTGCTCTTTAATGATCCGCTTTAGTGTATTGTTTTGTTTGTTAACCAAAACAATATTTTGCTTCAAATTTTTGTCATGCGGATAAGTCGTTTCTTTCTTTGTTTCCAAGTGAACTTGCAAAACCTTCGCCTGACTCTTCAAATTTTCATATTTCAACTGCACAAAAAGAGTAACGTCAATTCAAAGTATTAATGTAAATTCAAAATTTCAAATTAACAAAAATGATTGTTAGAATGTAATAGTACTTACAACCGCTCTATCTCTTTCGGCATTTGCGATTGATACCAAATCCTTGTCCTTTGACCATTTGTTAAAATATGCCTGGGCCTCGGCACTAATATTTTCCAATCTGTTTAGTGCTTTATCTAAAATGCCATCTTTATAGTCGTTGTTAAAAGTGACAGTCCCACATTTTACTTGGGTAAGTAGGGAATCCATCTTTGCAGGTTGATTCTGGACTGCAGCGTATAAACTATCCCTTTGCCAATAATTTTCATAACGACTAATAATCTCATTGATAAGAATTTTAGCCCTTTTTTCCCATTCTATAAGTCACATTGCATTTGAGGAATTATAAACTCACTGACATGGGATTGACAATCATTACCAATTAGGTTCTCCAAAGGAAAATGTGGAAACTCTTCACTTTCTGAATCTGATGCAGAAGATCTTGCTGGAGAAGAGTGGGGGCTTTCACCATGACCAAGATCAACTGCTCCTTGTTTCTGTCTTTGGGTGGGCTGATCCTGTTGTTGAAAAAATAAATCAAGATTTAGATAAATAAATTTGAAAACTGAATATTTAGATTTAGATAAATCAGAATGTAATTAAAAATTGTAAAGAATATTAAAATTGAAATTTGAAGACTGAAGTATACCTGCTGGCCTTGAATCATCTCGCGGGTATCGAAAAAACCAGTTGGGTCATTGCTATCAATGCCCAAATAATCTTCATCTAAATTTATATTGTTCAAAACAGATATATGCCGTTGCAGACCGGGCAAGCCACCAAGTGAGAGAGATGGAATTCGAAACGAGGAGTCAAGGTTCAGTGTCCCACTAGGGGCCGGAGCAAAAGGCATTCGTTTACCAATGGTCTTTTTCACTGTTCCTCTGGTTGGCATTTTAAAAATTAATGGTTGAGTGGGTGTCGGTGCCGTGGCTTGCTCATGACTGACATGTGCTGAAAAGTACAAGAAAAAATTAAAAATATTAAAACATTTCATAAACTAAAAACTACGAAATTAAACGTTCTATACAAAAATTGTACCTTGTTGTCGAGGGGTTGTTTTTTTCGGTGCTACGGGTGGCCTTGTAGGAGTTGTACTCAGTGGCTGTTCTGAAGATATCAATGCATGGGACTGTATTGAGTGAGTTGGGGAAGAAGGTTCCATAGTCCCTGCTATTCATCAATATTAAGTGTTGTCAATTCAGTTTGATAAAATTTAAATTGAAAAATAAATCTGCAACTTTGGAATTTGTAATTAATATATGAGAATGTATTACTTCTCTGGCGTTTAACGAGTTCAAATTGTTGAGGGTCTGGAGAGGAGTGAGCTTCCATTTCGGAATGGGAGTCCCCCGAAGCCTCCGCGTGTAGTTGGCCTCTTCCTCTCGACATCTTTTTTTTTTTGGGAATGGCTTCAAGATATCTTCTCTGCAAAACATTAAAATTTAAGTTTTAATAACTTCGCACTGTAATGAAGAAAATTGTAATACAATTTACAAACTAAAAAGTTTATACCTGTTGTTCTGCAAATGGAATTGAGAATTTCATCAAAGCCTCATCAGAGCAAGTAGGAATTTCTTTAGCTTTTAAATTTAAAAGTGCCTCATAGTAGAAGCCGAGGAGATAGTTGGTTGAATAAATGAAAGGTTTTTCTGACATTTTCGAATTTGATATGTCAGCTCTAATTTTTTTTGATATAAATGTGCACCAATCGAATTGTTGTTTTGAGATAGTGGCACAAATGTATGCAATGGCCCAATTTGGGATATCTGTTTGGCGACCCTGCATAACAATTCTGGCTTGAAAAAATGCAATAAGTGCGCAAAAAGTGGTGTGCAATTGATTGTGTATCTACACCACGCTGGATTTATTGACATGGGCTGCAAAATGCGAAACAAGTGAAAATTAGCATCAATTTATAACAAAATTGTATCGTAATAAAAAAGCGAATAAAAATGCGAGGAATAAAAAAATAAATTACTTACAATCAACATGGAAACCGTACTTTGATTCGAGAAATTTCTTGTTTTCTTCCACGAGTGTTGCTTTGGTTGTAACATTTGGTAAGTTTCTGATAGGAAGGCCGGTAAACCGATGTATGTCATTCGGATCGATAGAGAATTGGAACATGTGGCCATCGTTCAGAGTCACATAAAATATACCGTCCTCTGAATTGTAGCATGACAGAAGGTAATTCAAAATATCGGGATCTGTTTCGAAATGGGGCATATTAACTAACCCGGTAAATCCACACTCTTCTATTATACCTTGATATTCTGGAGACATCCTTAAAGCCGTATGGATGTGAGGGCATAAGGGATTCCTGTAGGTTATCTTGGAAATCGATTGACTTGGATTCTCTTCATTTTCTTGCTGAACTTGCAATTGGGAGGCATGTGAAGTCGACATTGTAGCTGAAATTGCGTCTTTGAAGAAGATTTCGACCTGCAAAAATTCAAGAATAGGAAAACGTAAACGAGAAAATGAGCGGAATAAGGGTATTTATAACCTAGATATAGGCGTCACTGCCCCTATTGACGCGCGTCATTTGCTTGGCCGACGCGTCGAATAGGAAGCAGTGTCGTGCGTCATTTGATTATAGTGTCGCGCGTCAATAGATTGCTTTGGCGCGCGTCAATAGGTTGCTATGTCGTGCGTCATTTCTTCATAGTGTCGCGCGTCAATTGGTTATAGTGTCGCGCGTCATTTGTCTAGAGTGTCGCGCGTCATTTGATTACAGTGTCGCGCGTCATTTGATTACAATGTCGCGCGTCAATTGTTTACAATGTCGCGCGTCATTTGTTTACAATGTCGCGCGTCATTTGTTTACAATGTCGCGCGTCATTTGTTTACAATGTCGCGCGTCATTTTGTGGCTGTGTCGCGCGTCATTTGTTTACAATGTCGCGCGTCATTACGATCTAGTGTCGCTCCAGTGTCGCACGTCATTAGGAGCTATTGTCGCGCCTGTGACGTGCGTCTTTAAGGATTCTGATTTAGCCTTGAAAAACCAGGCGAAAATTTTGTTTTTTAATACTGTCAAATTCGCCTTTCGCTGAAAGTGGTTACGGGGATATTCGCCAGGTATTTTCCACCTTCAATTTTATAGGGGTGTCTTAAAATGAACCCTGATTTGTCCTCATTTCTATTTAAAAGAGGACTTGACATTGTTTTTATCAATGGTTCAAGCATTTAAGGGATACCATGAAACGGGTATCCTCTAACTTATTGTTTGGAGTAAAATGCAATGCTTTGAGGTTCTTTATTGAATTGGTGAGAAGATTTTGTTCTCGCGGGATTGCTTCGATGTCAAACTCCTTGCTTAAATTCAAGATCTGCTGTTTTGTAGAGTCAGAAGTGCTCGGCTCTAGTTTCATACACCTCGGAGACTTGGTTTACTACTAATTGCATGAGTCTCCTAACACCCTAATGTTATCGAAACCAATCCTCTTGGCTAAGATGAGGCCAAGGAGGAGGGCTTCATACTCAAGCACCGTTGTTCATACATTCAAAATTCGGTTTAAAGGCGAATGGTAGGATTCTTCCTTGGGAGAAGTAACAATTATATCGGCCCACTCCGTAACGACATTTAGCTCCATCGAAATGGAGAGTCCAATACTTAGCTAGGAATATGGGCGTTGGGATATTTGTTGTGTTAACATCTTCTACCTCTACCATGCAAAGATCTACTGCTGGGAGAGAACCGACACCTAGGGTGTATCCCATGCCTACCAGAATCAAATGGTAGGAACATTGGTAGATCCTGTTCTAGCAATTCAACAATTTTTGTAGTAGTTCCTAATGATACGATTCTATAATCTTAACCTCATCTTTGAGGGTTGGGATTGTCTTGGCTAGGCTCATAGTTTGAAGATCTCGTCGTAGGTACCAACTTTTCTTCCGGTTTATTAAGTTGGTTTGTTGGGAGTTCAAACTCGAGTGCATGCCTAGTCTTTTTTTTTAGGTCAGCCAGTGTACATCAAATGGTTTTGGATCACCTTTGGCTATGAGCACCTTTCCTAAATGAAATAATCTTACTTCTTGAAATAACATACAAGGAATTGCCTTCATACGATGTATCCATGGTCGGCCAAGGATCATATTATAGTTGTTTCCGATCTATAATATAAAACTCGATCAGGATTGTTTTGGGCCCTAAGGTGACCGGTAATATTATAGTTCGATCGAGGTGGCTTTAAGGCTATCATAGCCTCTTAGTGTATTTCAAGTCGTGGAACAATTCGTTTCTCCATACCCTAGCTTTTGAAGGAAAGAGAAGGGGACTATGTTAACTATTGCCCCATCGTCAACCATTGCGCATTTCACATAATTGTTATAAACCCATACTTGCAAATGTAAGGCTAGATCACCTTGGCGTGCAATCTCATCATCGTCTGTTGGCATTTTGTTTATTTCGAATATGAATTCAGTATCCCTATCCGGCTGCCCCGGAGGGTGGATATCAAAGTCTATATGGTTTACCTGTGTTTTGGGAGGTGGAGTGATGTTAATTAGATGGCCTAAACCTAATGCCTCTAAAAGAGCATCCTGTGGGGTGAGAATTCTTTAGTAAGTCCAAAAATAAATGTGCGAGAAGGTTTTTGTTAGATCACTAATTAAATCGTAGGTACCTACGGGTCTTACTAACATTTGTTGGATGTTATCTGTCTCCGGTAGGTAACTTGGATTTGGCTAAGAGGAATACTCTCGTGTCCTTGTTATAGCTTCCATGGGTAGTTCGGCGTCTAACTCAACTAAGATGACTATCTTAGGTCATGGCTGACTTCCTAATTGTGGCACAACTAATGGATTTAATGAAGTCGAGGCTTCATGATCGTGGTTTCTGTCATTAAACCCTTGTTTGTCCCATTTGAATTTAACTTGTTGTTATTGTGATTTGGGAGCGGATCATCAAGATCTTGAGGGTGCATTTTGTGGGGAAACTGCCTTATAAAAGCATTTGGTGCTTGGTGACGTAGGATCTGCCAAGAAAATATCTATGAAAAGTTGTCTTTGTTCCTTTGGCAAACATTGCATGAACTTATTGTAGTCACGGCACGTTCTAGTGTCATGGCCTTGGATTTTGTGAAAACCAAAATACGAGTTAGGATTGTAATTCCTAGTTTGTTGACTTGGTGTATATTGTGGCCCAAAACTCTGATCAAACTGTTGCCTATTAGGATTAAAGTTTTGCATTTGTTGTTTTTGGTTTTGGCTTTGGTTTTGATATCCAGTTGAGTTTTGGCTTGGACCCTGTGTAGGGTTTCACCGTTGTTGTTGTTGTTGTTGTGGATGATTAAAATCCATTGTATTGATTGTTGGGGTAAATTTGTTGTTTCATTGGTTGTTTGTTAGCGGTGGAGTATTCATAACATTTACCCTTTTGGCCTGATCAATTACTCCATCTGTTGTCACCCATGATTTCTATTAAGGATTTTAGGTCCTTGATTTACGCTTGTGGTAGTAGGATAAGCCGTAGCATTCTCGGTTGGAGGTGATTAACCTCCCATTTGTTCCATATGTCTTACGACTGCTATCTATCCGCTTGATCTATTCGGAGAGCACTCTCAAGTACTTCATCATAAGTCCTTAGTGGGAACTTGGACTTCTTCCTTCACTTCTCTACCGAGAGAATGAAGGAATAAATCACATAGTTCCATTTGGTCCATATTTGGAGCACTTTGGGTCAAGAATTAAGAACTATAGGCCACCTCTGGATGAAATGAGCAATAGATTCATTGTGTTCCCGCTAATGTGCAAGAATTCCCGATTCTCGTTATTAATAGTTTTTTCATGTCAAATGCCTTGATGAACTCTAAAACGAGTTGTTTAAACGAATGGATGGAAGCCTCGGTATTCTATAATACCAATCAAGAGTGATACCTTCAAGGTTTTGGGAAATATTTTAGCAACAACCCCATCCCAGGGAGTAGTTCTCGAATGGCTATGGCGTAAGCCTTGATATGTGCATTCGGATCTCCCTCACCTTTGTATTTGGGTAAATCGGAAGAGGTCTTGGAAGCATGATGCTTCGTATGGTGAAATCTAAGGGCTCCTTCAAGTATTCTCGAATATGTCCTTATTGTGTAAGTTTCGACCATCAATGGTGCCTACTAAGGGGGTGGCAAAGTGGAATATGTTGTTGATATGGCACAACGTATGCATTGGCAGGAGCATAAGGTAGCCCCTGTGTTTGAGAAAACATGCCGGGAGAGGAGAACGTGTCCCCTTGTGGTGATTTGGAGTACATGTTTAAGTATGAAGGGGTACTTGTCTAGGAATGGATTATTCACGTACTAGACCGGGAGGTATCGGAGTGGTGTTAGAAATGGCGGTTCTTGTTGGCGTTTGTTGTGAATACGAGGAGTCATGCCTAAAGTGCCTATTCCCGTGAGGAGGTCTACTTGGCTAGGATGGCATGGAGGTTTAGAATTTTCCTTGCATGAATTGAGAATGGTGATTTGCTTGAGAGCAAGTTCTAACCCCCTCACTTTTTCTACTAATGTTGAAATGACTTCATTTGGCGAAGTCACGGTATTTTCCTTAGTGGTGTTTGTTGTATATCCTAGTGTTGTATAGGCATGTGATATCCTACTATGAAATGATCATTATCCTACCAATTTTCCATGAGCGCATTTCTTATATGACGTGGCATGGAGGTATTTTCTTGAAAAGAGACATAGGGTTGTGTGTGTAAACCTCCTATAGGTGGGTACATACTTTGAGAACGTTGTTCATTCTTGGCATAACGTCTTAGAATGTTCATCATCTAAAATCAAGTATGAGTCAATTTGTCTACTAATTTGTGGTCTAAGAAGTACTGAGGAGACGAACCAGATTCTCCTGTGAACGTCATATTGTTCGAGCCTGAAGGCTCTGTGTGTTGTGTTTGAGTGAGCTGATCCAACTCCTCTGTTTGGAAAGATGAGCTATATCTGATCCTTGGAGATGGAGTTTGTGTTGACAACTGGTTAGTTGAGTATTTGTCACTCCATACTGAGAGTGAGGGTGATGATTATCTATTCAGTTGAGCGTAGTATGCCTCAAGACCTAAGAGAGGCCTACCATACGCATCGAATCCTGACATATTCGGGGGGTATATGAATACCCGCAGAATAATGGGAAAGAGCGAAGGTGGATGAAAGAAGGTGAAACACTAAAAGAGGAAGGTCAAGAGTGTCACAATTGTTCCAAGTTCACAAATTTTGTAGGTGAAGTTGATGCAAAAACTGATGAGGTGGAAAAGATGAAAATGCTTGCTTGGTTCACGTCAGGTTCACCAATTTTGTACGATGGAAAAGAGACAAGTGAGCGTGGGAATCTACAAGTAACTCTTCCTCGCACCCGACCTCTCGAGGTCATGCCGAGACAACCGGTGGGGATGGAATACGCGTAGGATGCAGACAAACTAGTTAGGTAATCTGATGTCTTCGACACGCACTAGTGGAAATTACGAATCTAAGGCAAAGAAGGCCCTCCTAACCTGAACTGGTGTGATAGATTGATCAGCGAGGATGATTTCTCGAAGGCTCCAATCAATATCAAGCTCTGGCATGATTTGGTCTATGGGTTGTGGGATACGCAGAAAATGACTTGGGATAGTCTCGTGTATATTTCCAGACAGGGTCATAGGGTGGATGATGGATATAGTGGACTCTATGGGTGATTATCTAGCCTAGTCTAGAATTCCTTAGCTTTATTAGCTGCTATGTCTAACAAGGATAACTGTTCGATGATGATAGGTGGAAGTGGAGTAGATCTGAATACTAATGTGCGTAGGCCAACATCTATGTCTGATTTACCTATGGATTTGTTGGGTTATGGGATTTGTGGGTCACAACCATAGATTCGTGTTTGTTGTGGTCATGCTATGGTCATGTACGGACTCAATCCCTAATCCCTAATATCCAATAGTCATATGCTTTCTCAGCCTCTATATCTTGAATTAACAGTTGTGTGATCTTTTCGGAGTATCTCACGGCGTTCGTGCAACCCGAATTCTTAAGTAGGTATCTATATTTGTGAGTGTCTCCCGTATCTGGATGTGGGACCAAAGGATCACAACCCAACATTTGCTCTCTTTCAAGCCCTTCTACAGTCATGTGGATATATATCTAGGGTAATCTGTAGTTTGGTTGATTTGACCAAAATGTGTGCGCTTTGTCGTCTTCTATGTTCAACCCGCTTAACTGGAGGCTGATCTGTTGTAAATTTTTCATTGTTTGGAAGACTTAGGTCCTAAGATTCTGATCTATATTAGTTATTGCTATGACGAGATCGGGTTGGGGCACGATTGACTCGAATACATATTCTCTTGGCTCTCTAGGTCCCGTGATTGTCATACAAAAAAAACAATGTAAATCCAATTGCAGCAAAGTAAAATTAACTATGTGAAGTGTATTTATAGCATATATATGCTTCTCTATTTTTGTATTTTTCTGATGAATTTATATGAATGAAATTGAAGGAGCAAATATTTTAATATATCTAGAATTTGACAACTAATCTAATAACAAATTTAAAACAAACAAAGCAACCGAGTATAGCTACTTGCCTGCACATGCGGTTGTAAATCTATTCTAAATAATGAAATAAGCGATCTATTCTATTTGAAAGACTCTCGATCCTGCCTCGAAGTGAGGAATGAATCATATTTTCTCAAAACTATCAATCCCCATAGCTTCCTGGCAATATAGAAAGTAAAATTGACCGAAATAAAGTGATTGGCTACTCTATTTGATATGCTTCTAACTAGAACTTTGAAAGCTAGAACACGGATTTTGTAGAACGAAGGCGAATCCGATGGTGTGTGTGGTTTTTTCCCTCGGTGTGATCTCCTCGTTCCTTCGTGCTCACATGGATCCGAAAAGCGTGTAATGCTAGCATCAACGTAGTAGATATTGGGACAAAGGAAGCTTAGGATACGGAGGCCAAATACAATGCTAGTAGGAGAGAGATAGCGCAAGAGTACGAGCTTGGCTTATGCAATTCCTAGCGGGATTTATTGTGAGTCATGCAACATAAAACGTCCCGAACTCCGAAACTATCTGTTTTAAGAACAAAACCTACAACTTTAATGGCTTCCTATTGAAATCAAACCTGTCCTATTCCAATTGATTTGGATGAAGTGATAACAACACTTTGCCTGAAGGTGGATATGTGGCTTCCTAACAATAAAAAAACACTAACTAGCATGCAATGAATGAAACTAAGAATTCTAAGTAAAATGAAAGACTAATCTATTGCAATGAGAAATTCGGAGGCAAATTTGAGGGGCCATTTGCTTGAGCACAAGCTAGCTATTTATAGAATTCCCATTTACCCAAAGGTGAAAACCAAATTGATCTCTTTAACCATAAACAATGCAAAAACACTATTCCATGGAACCAGAATCATAAATACAAGCAAAGGTGGTGAAAAAAGCTGGTAAACGTTGAAATTTTACGTGAGTCACATTAAAAGAGTAGTCTGGAAAATGTGTGAAGGACCGCCACCCTTCCCGGGGCAGAAGATGAGACCGCCACCTAGGCAAGGCGGCGGTTTCGTCACTGAAGAAAAAAATGCAAAGAAAAGGAGGGGAGAAGAGAAAATAAAGCACGTAGGGGCTAAGCGGGGCATGTGGGATGTTAACGCATACTTGGGGAGCTTTTTCGGATCCCGAACACCTTGCGAGGAGACCTGTATCATCATTGGGGCACATGTTACGTTGTCCCGACAAAGGCATAGCATACCCTACAATTTTTGTACGTACGAACCTTTTAGAGAAAGGAGAATTGATCATGACGGAATCACACAATTGGTCCACCAAGTAATACAACAAGTTAAACTTACTCCATTTACTCGTATGATTCCAACACACCTTAAAATTGAATTCTAATGGTTCTAAAAATATTATTTTTTTATCTTTAAGGATCATCCCTAATAAAATAACCTGTGCCTAATTAGCATGGTCATCCTTATCTCTTTCTATATAATCTATTCAATAATATCATGGTCACACTAACCCTTGTTCTAAATAATGCAATCTATAACAATAATATATTTTTCTATTTTATTCTTTTGTGATCTATTTCTCAATATTTTAAATCTTTAAACAAATTCCTCTCCTATATTTACTTGTTAAAAATATCATAATTGTAAGAATAAGGAGGTTCCATTTTATATATATTATTAAAGGTTTCGCTATGTGTTAGGGATATAAATGATTGGGTTTCCTTAGAGACAATTTTCCCATATTGAAGAGTACATTGATAGAAAATATCCCCAAATAATTCTCTACATGGGAAAACCTCTTGTTTAGAAGGGATTTTGTTGTGCCCATAGTCCCATATTCATTAGATATCTTGATAATAGATTTGATATTCTTCCAAGAGATCCTTCCCTCTATAAACTAAATCAAAATAATTAATCTACTATAAAATCATTGTTGAGCATGGAAAATGACTAACTACCTAAGAAAAAGGTTAGCGAGTGCAAGAGGAATTACTGAGAAGAAAGGTGCATGAGCATGCACACACGAGGAGAAAATTTTTACGTGCTAATTTTGGACAAGAATGTGTGCGGAGGAAGAATGGACAGATCGAACACTTAGCTAGTTTTGGAACGAAAAGATAAATATAGACTTGGAGTAGCAGAACAAGTAAGGTTTTGAAGATAAGATTCAAACAAGAAGACTTGCAGTTCAAGAAAATTCTATTTTGGGAGAAGATCTCATGTAGAGGAATATAAAGCGACATGCATAGTGTGGAGCTAATAATAGGATCTGAACTAGAAGTTAACTAAATAAGATATATTATTAGGAAAGCTTGCATGCTTTTGTGATTATCTTATAGTGGCACATGGCTATTCTTAACATGTAGCCTATTTTGAGGATGCATAGGTGGTGAAGGGAAAGTCCCCACCCCTATATATGTATTGATTTGCATGGTTTAGGGATCATCATCCATGTTTTATTAGAGTTATGTTGTTGGTTTATGAGCTGCAGGGACTTATGGTGACATTACTATGTATATATTCAGCTATTATACTATTTTTGGGTTAATATAATGGAGTTATGTCAATGGATTACGGTTATGAATAGCGGTGTTAATGGATCGATTGAGTAGATCGATTATGGTTCTTGTTTAATTACTCATGCATAATAGTTGAGATCTAGATCTAGTTTCATTATGCTTTATTCTAGAATGGATATTATGGATTTGGAATATATGTATGATCATGCTAACTCCTTGAACAAGCTTTCATAAAAGAGGAACCCGGTACTTGTGTGTGCATTAGGTGAGCGCTCGAGCTGGTTGAGTGATGTGCCAACGCGTGTTGGGTTGTTGGTGAAATAATAAGACTACATTTTGGTTCCATTTTTTGGACCTCTTTTTCAGATTTGTTTGTCAAGATGTTGCATGATGAAGATGTACCGGTTGACTTTGGCCAGCATTGAGGATTGATTATAAAATTTATAGGAAGATTATGCTCATAGATTTAACACAGGACTTGATTTTGATGCATGTGCATGGGTTGAACATAATCTATATGATGAGCTATATGAGAATTTTTTTACATGTTTTCCTATAGAGTTGTATGAGTGGTTGGTAGCTTATGCATCAAAGATAAATTAGAGGTTTTAGACAATTATTTGGACACAGGAAGAATTACAGGTTATGCATAATGCTGATTTGACTTAGACACGTGTTGTAGATCATTAGTGGAGTGGTGTTTTGAATAGCTACATTTTGGAGTACACAGTCTCTACTTATTCTTGTCTAGAGGTTACTTGATTTTCAGTTCCTACGTGAATCCAAGGGATCTTATTTATGCATCATCCCTTTAGTGATTAAGATCTTGATCATGACCTTGGATTTGGAACAATGTCCTATAGCTATCTAAAACCAACCACGTGTGAGGGTAGGAGAAGGTGTGGTAAAAATGGTGGAACCGGAAGAAAGGAAGAGATAAGAAATGTAGTTCAAGTTTAATGAGGCATGCAAGAGGGATTTGGAGAAGCAACGTGAAGTTACAGAATGAATGACGCATTGTGGAGAGAGATGGCTCATGAATGATTTGAAGCTCACATAGAGGACATAGAGCCAAAGCATCTGGAACTCCCCCATTTGGGTAAGCATGGAAAAGAACCCTCTTTAACCTCAAATGAGAGGACGACGATGGAAATTTAAAGGACCGCAAGCACACATCTTATCCTTCTTGGCGACCTATCCCTTGCTCTTGGTTTTCCAGTTTCTATGATAATAAATAGTAAGAAAGCTAGTGTGGGTAGTAGAGTAGCCATACATAGAGTTAATTTACCATAAATTTTAGGATTTAATCAGGTAGCTTATTCATCTATGGTGGCACAATCAACATCTATGTTATTTGGAGGTCCAGTCGGAGGTATATTTTCTGACATGTCATCAACACAGAACATTGGCACATAGAACGTTGATATTACGTCTAGAAGTAGTAAATGTTTGCAGACTGTGGGATTTCATTATAGTACAACTATTAGAACACAAGGTAGCACATCCTCTGGTTCATTTCCTACTACAGGAGGAGGGTTAGGTGGGTTGGGATCTGGTGGTTCTCGTAGGTGGAGGGAGCATAGGAGGTAACACATGTTATGGATCCGGTGGGCACGGTCGGCACCAACCCTAACAAGTCTATTTAGAGATGTATCTTCATCTCCTATAATATATAGGGATTGAAGATGTTACTAAGCACATACATATGTGTGAGACACTATGGTGCATGAAAGGGATCACAACTCTCGAGCATAAAGAAATTCAATTTGATACTACTTTGCAATGACGCGCGCATAGTTGGTATAGGAAATATGATATGAACCAGACTTGTGTAGATTATATCACACCTTTGTGTGATGCTTTCTAGTAGAGTTTCATATACCTGATTTTGAGCATAAGAGCATCATCACACTAAAGGACATCAAGTAGGGAATGAATGAATGTGTTAGGTAGTATCACATGCTTCAAAACCCTTTTATCAAATTTATCTTACGACATTCACCCGAGTCAACATACTCAATGGTTCATTGGAGGTTTGATCACACATTTTTGAAGCTTGCTCTCATACAAGACTTATATAGATCCACGTGAGGAACTTGAGCCTTGAGGAAACTCTGAGCACCGAGGTAGTTGAGAGCGTAGACACTGGAGTTATCCCATTTTTGGAGGCTTAAATTGGAGCTATGTCAAAATAGTTGGAGAATTTGTCCACTAATTCATCTCATGAGACTCGCAGTGGTATTTGCTGCACAAATTGTGAAATAGAAGGAAATACCAAGGATATTTTCCCTTGTAAGTCAGTGCGTGCCATGTTAATGGACTGTGAGATCTGTCATTTGGATCATGATTCAAGTAGGTGACCACTGCTACAATACATGATAAGAAATAACGTGTCTTGTTACTGCAAGATTTTTAGGTCTACCGCACATGATACGAGAAATACAGGTTGATTGATCAAATTCATAATCCCATAGATATTGGTGTACGTTAGACCAAAGGTGTTGTAAATAAATCTAAGGAGCAAGGTGAGCATCATGATAATTACAATGAAATGAAATCTGATAGAAGTGGTAGAGGTAGAGATAGAGGATACCGTGGAGGATTTAGAGGCCAAGGTCGCGACGGTGGAATAAGTGAGTTCCCTCATGGGACATGTTATACATGTGGGTCCCTTGATCATTATAAGCGTTAGTGCCCTCCGAATGTTATTTTCTCCTTTTACGAAAGAACCACAATTATGAAGATTTTCCGGATTTGTATGAGCACCCGAGCAAGAATCACAAACAAGATAAGGGAGTGGGAATGGTTAGAGTACACCACGTTATGGGAGACCAAAGTGGATAATGAAGGTAGTGCACGATCCCGAGATGTTTCCTGTGTTAGTCACTACACACATTAAGGTTGTGCACGCCAGAAGTTCCAAAGTAGAATCCTATTATCACAAAAGAGGAGGTATCACATGCAAAGTATCCAGACCCTACTCATTAGAAGGAAGTTTATCAAGAAATCATGGAAGTTATTAGAAATTTACAGGGTGAGATACAATGCTTAAAAGAGAAATCATGGAAGCTAGAGTAGGAAAATGCATTTAAGCTCCCTCAGAAAGATGTTGATGACTTAAAGGAGGTATGTAAGCTGCTGCAACAAGAGAACATCATTCCTTTATAAGGGGAATGGTTAAGGGGGAAAATGTCGCACATTTTAGTTGAGCACAACAGATAGAATTTAAATGATAACTTACCTCCTCCTCACAGTCTTGATTATGACAAATAAATTTCTCTCAATGTTGTTGTTGATGTATGGTTTTTAAGTAAAATTTTGATTGATACAGTTCAAAAGTGAATGTACTCACTTTGGATGTGTGGAATCAGATGGGAAGGCCACCATTACAACCATCTTCAAATGTGTTGTTTATGGCAAACAGGACTAAAGCCACACCCATTGGAGTCTTGAAGGATGCTACTATTACTATACAAGGGGCCAAGTTTATTGGGGATTTTGAAGTCTTGGTCCTTGGCCACAGAGGCAGAAATTTTTCCAACATTTCTTGGGTGCCCTTGGTGTTATGCGAATAATGTTGATCTGCACTTTAATAAAGGATATATCAGTTTTGAGAACAAGGAGGAGCGCGTTATTATTCCTTTAACAGACGAAAAAGCTACACCTTATGTAGAACCTTTGAGTGAAGAGGATTTGAATAGAATTTATGTGCACACCATTAGAGATCCTAAAGTACTTGAGCCATCAAAGGAAGGAGTTATTCAATGGGATGATGAATATTCTATGAGTGATACAACCATCATTGCTTGTGACAACTAGGCACATGGGACTTATGAAATGGTTGGGCGCAAGTTGAAAAGTGCAATCACATGCATCAGGAGGTCACAGTGTGTTAGGTAGTTCAACAAGAACTAAGTACCAAGGTACACTGGCGAAGGAAATCCTGAAGTATTTCTGTGTGCTATGAAATTCCAATGGACAAATCAAGTGGAAATAAGGAATATGTTAGTGTATACATTACATGGGATAGTAGTATACTGGTGGATGGTACACATAGATGGTATTTTAGAGTGGTGAGAAGTGAGAATCACCTTCTCTGCTAGATTTCTTTGGAAAAATGCACCAACCAAAACATGTGAGTTCCATGGGAAGAGTTATGCTTTGCATCACATTTAGCAATGTAAGAAACTTTGGATAGAGGGGAAGGATGCCTTATCACATTCACTATGGGTGCACAAGTTCTAATTCACCTTGCGAAGCTACACGCGTGCATAGTATGTTTATGCAAAATTGAATAGACACACAGGGAATTGGAAAGAATTGACTGCAAGTATGATTTAGACCTTTGACTATTTTTCCACTAAACCTCTAGATAATGAGGCATTACAGGTTATTAAATTCTTGACTATGAGAGATAGTGCAAAGGCTAAGGAACTTATTCAAGATTCACTAGGTGAGTCAGATCTGGAGGCATGTTTTGAAGAAGAAGAGATAGATGACAAATAACTTGGGGGCGTCTAGCTAGAAAAAGAAAAAGGGAAGATGGTTTACATGATTGATGATGAAAAAGAGGAGAATATCGATGTTGATCATACTATGGGTACGTGTGAGGTCTTAGACAGTGTAGATGAGAAGGCACACACGTATCATGAGCCTATGTAAATGAAGAAGGTCAACATTGGGATAGGTGCTGAACCTAAGGAGGCCATCATTGATGATTACTAGTTTGAATCATATGTTGCAAAGATAATTGAGTTGTTACATGACTTCCATGATTTATTTCCAAGAGGATATCATGAGTTGAAAGGAGTGCATCACTCATTAGGTGAGATAAGGATCAAGCTAAAGGAAGGTGTGTGCCTGGATAGGAAGAGGACCTATAAAATGAATCCTAATTTGTGCTTCAAGGTAAAGGAAGAGATTGATAATATTTTGACATTTGGGATCATTGAGCCCATTGAGGAGTCAAAGTGGGTTAGCCCTATGGTGATAAGCATAAATAAATATGGAAGGATACAAATTTGTGTGGATTATAGAGATTTGAATGTTGCATGTGTAATAGATCCCTTTCCCACACCTTTTACTGAAGATATTTTGGAAGGCATTGCAGGCACGAGATCTACTCCTTCATTGATGGATTTTCTAGATATCATCAGGTGGGGATAGCTAAAGAGGATCAAGAGAAGACAACTTTCACCACTAAGTGGGGAAGTCTTTCATACACAATTATGCCTTTTGGATTGAAGAATGCACCTACAATATTTTCACGAATTGTTGTGCAATCATCCAGGACTTTATTCATAAGTTCTTGCAAGTTTATTTGGATGATTAGACAGTTTATGGGCTAGTGAAAGATCATTATGATAATTTTATACTTAGGTTTGAGAGGTACAAATAGTTGAGTATCTCCTTAAATATTAAGAAGTGTGTTTTTGCTACACCCTTTGTGACTTTGTTGGGGCATATTCTTTGTAAAGAAGGTTTATTGGTAGATCCTACTAAGGTTGTTGTTATCTTGGGTTTATAGGAACCTACTAACCAAAGTGAGGTGCATGGATTCTTGGGGCACAAAGGATATTATAGGAATTTTATCAAAGGTTATGCCAAGATTGTTATGCCCTTAGAAGAATTATTGAAGAGTAAAGGTAAGTTCCATTGGGGTTAAGTGCAATAGCATGTGTTTTAAACATTGAAGGAAAGGCTTAATACAATGCCTATTCAGTGCTTTCCTTCATGGACCAAACCTTTTCATGTGCATGTGGACACCTATGGCATGGCCATTGGCACAGTATTAGCCCATCCTAGAGAAGGTATTGTTGATCATCCTATTTGTTTTGCAAGTAGGAAGTTAACCCCAACTGAACAAAATTATAAAAATATAGAGCGCGAGGCCTTGTCCATGATCTACGCCTTTGCACAATTTTAGACAATACTTAATGGCTACCCTATTTAAATTCTATACATATCACATGGAACTTAAGTACTTGGTGAACAAGCCCATTTTACAGGGGCACATATGTCATTGGATTCTATTGTTTCAGAAATTTGACTTTATAGTGGTGGTTAAGCCAGGAAGAGTAATTCTGGACCGATCATTTATCAAGGATTAACTTAGGTGAGGACATGTAGATCCTTAAGGATATAATTCCATATTCCCAACTATTCATATTAAACTATGTTCCCTCTAACTTAAAAGATATTTTTGTATTTTTGCGAACTAGTATGGCGCTTGAAGGGATGAAGATTTTAGAGAAGAAACAACTTTCCGTACACGTCGCACCTTACATGTTGATTAATGGAGACTTATACAAACTAGGCCAAAATGAATTTGTGTGCCATTGTGTACTTGAGCATGAATGCTACGCTATTATGGAGGAAGCTCATGGTGGGATTGTAGATGGACATTATGCAGGAGATGCTACCGCGTAATATTTTATTGGCTGGTTTGTGGTGGGAAACATTGTATAAGGATTGTAAAGAATATTGTAAGGCATGTGACCATTGTCAGCACCTTAGAAATCCTGAGGCATAGAGATGAAATGCCTTTGAGGCCTATTCTAGTGCAAAAGTTTTGAAAAGTGGGTAATTGACTTTGTGGGTCCTATTTCCCCACCCGCGCCAAGACTAGATCATGCTACATTATAACTTATATAGATTATCTTACAAGGTTGACATAAGTGGTGCCTACAAATGATTACACAACAACTACAACAAGAATATTTATGTGGGAGAACATTATCAGTAGGTATGGATGCCCATTGATTTTGACAAGTGATAGGGGTACTCATTTTCTTAAGGAGACTATCAGGATATTATTGGTAGAATTTATGGTGGCGCACCATAAAACAACACCCTATCATCCACAGGAAAATGGAACTCTTGAAGATTTCAATAATATTTTGGGGCACACATTGACTAAGATTTGTGATGTTGGGAGGAAATAATGGGATGATAAATTCTTTGTTGTACTTTGGGCATACATGACAACTTATTAAAGATTGAACAAAGCCAAACCATTTCGAGTTAGTTTTAGGCACGGAGGATATTTTTCCCATGGAATTTGTGTTACCTTCTCTATGTATTACATGTGCAGGAGGTTTGGTGATGAGAAAGCACTTGAAGAGTGCATGGATAAATTGATGCGATTGGATGAAAGGCATGCTATAGCATGATTAAGTCAAGACAAAAAGATTAGACAGAAGGCATGACATGATAGGCATATAAAGAGAAAAAAACTTGAAGTTGGACAAATGGTTCTTCTGTATGATTCAAAATTTTGTGCCATCCTAGGAAGTTGAAGGTGCATTGGTGGGACCGTATGTTGTGACTAACATACTTGATTCACCACTTTCCAGATTCTGGTGTTATATGGGACACGGTTGCCCGGTTATTTCAATGGGAGTAGGCTGAAGCCCTACTATAAATAAGTATTCTTGGTGTTTGTAATAAGGCAATATTACTAGTTAGCTTAGATTTCCTTACGCATTTTCTTTTATATTTTTTCCTTTCATCATTGTTATGATTTGTCAATTTAGTTCAGTGTTTTGTGTAATAAGTGTGCTTGCTCACTAGGAGATGATTACTATCTTATTAAATTCATGCACAGAGGACCGCACATACCTTCAATGTGGGGTAGGTCGAAGGAACAAAAAGGAAACCAGAGTGTGTGATAAGAGTCCTAAGTACCGAGAGGAGTGCATGTAGTGGTGGAGATAAAGGTTGTTGGAAAATGATAAGGTGTAATAAGGAATATTATGATAATAAGGATCATGCCAAAGGAAAAGTCCACATACATGAATGAACATGTAGGGAAACATAAGGTAGGCAACGGCGGGGAGAAATTACTTGGAATAGGATGTTGTGGTTAATGTACTTGATCTTAAGAGCGCACGTAAGGAGGTCGAATCGGTGTAGTTTGTGTGCTAGAAGATTGTAGAGGTCATGCACGTTTGATGCACTGGAGAAACACGTTTGGACAAGAAGGAAAGCTAAATTTATTGTGGTAGGTGGATTGTAATTAATGAGGTAAAAATCAAAAACCTATAAATAAGGGGTCATAGTAAATCATTTTTACCTTGTGAAAATTTGCAAACAAGCTTATGCAAACTAAGGCATCCTTGAGAGTATTAGCGAAAGATCAATTGTGAATTTAAAGGTTTGACAACCAGATTGCGAAGAAGAACATGACCGCATGTAGAGTGAGTTTGTGAAAGAAATTCTTCGGTTTGAACGATGTTGTATGAAGAAATGAAGGTTTTCTCGGTTATGGTTTTGAAAACTAGGGCACGGGTTGCAGAATTTGCATAGGAGAGTTTTGGTTAAAGGTATGAGGCATCGAGGAAATTGAAGCACAAGGTAAAACTAACAAGTACCTAACCAAGAATGGCACCAAGGAGGGCAAAACTATTTCACCCAAGAAAAGGGGTAAGGGAAAGGAAAACCAAGTGCAAAAGGAAATTTCAATTAGGAGTGGTATTCAGAGATGCAATACCTAGATGGGGTATTGATGGGGATGGAGTGGGTGTCCCATGTAAGGAAACTGGTTACAAGTGATTATAACCATTGAACCAATCGGTGAGAGAAGGACATGACTTTGGAACGGGTTCAACCTACAGGAAAGAGAACGATCGATGATAAACCAAAGGTATGATGACTTGGTGTAGAGGACTTTGGAGAAGGCCGAATTATTACAACTATATGAACCACCATTTTCCAAAAATCCTGAGAGATTGTACTAGTGGCTAATGTCACGCGTACATGAAAATTATTTTTACTTCACTTTGGAAGGAGAATGCGCATAACCCCACCGTTAATCTCAAAGTTCACTGGACTCATCTACATTGGGGAGTCATTTGATGATGACTTGGGTAATAATGAGGTTGTCAAAGAAACAACTAAGGAATATGAGTATAAGAAAGGTAGGTGTGCCTTTGATATCTCAAAGATCAGTAATCCAGTGATGAAGATGGTCACATGTTTGCTTACCAAATTGAGTGGACAAGAAAGGTGGACCCAATTTAATAAGAGGTGGTTGAATGTATGTAGGAAGATAGCTGAGGGGACCATCTATAACATCTCAGACTTCATTACGTAAGATATAAGTGATGTTGTGCAAGATGGGGAAAAGATAATGCATGGAAATATCTTTCTCTGGATCATATTCTCTAAGATTGGGGTTCCCGATGGGTCGAACAATAACATATGGGAGTACCCTGAAGAATACCCCTCCCCTACTAAGAGATTTGTGGCTTATAATTATGATACTATGACACCAAAATACAAGGCGGGCATAGATAAATGGTACAATTAGATGTGTGATGCCTTTGACGTTGAGTGGATGATCCCGGAGAAACTACCTTTTTGTTAAAAGATGAGGATGAATTTACAATTTACCAATAATTTTACATTAGCAAGTTCACTCTTACTAATGGCACCAAGAGCCCATGGTGTAAATTACCATTTTCCTTTACAACGTAGTACTTCCAAAGCGTGGTTAACAGGTTCAAAGAGGAAAAGAAGTTGAGATTTGATCTAAGTCACTGATCGGGAGCATCGAGTCTTTGCATCAAACACTTGTCTACCCAAAGAAGCGCGCATATGTGGAAAGGTATGTCTCACATGACATACATATGATCAAGCCTATTACAATACCAATTTCTGGGGCCACTACAACAAGGGTGTATATTTATCTATGGCCGAAGTTTGAACAAGGCACATATTTAGAGGATGATGTAAGTATACCTGAGGACCCTTCAGGGAGAAATAAGGTAGAGATAAAGAATAAAGATAGAGATGAGAATCCTACAACAAGAAGGACACCGAGTGCACTTGAAGACCAGGCCATAGGGAAAAAGGAAATAGGTGTAGGTACAAGTACTTATACTAGAAGGAAGAGGTCCCAAGTAAAAGAAATTTCTCCGGTGAAGAAGAAACCAAGGGTAGTTTGGATTTCTAACTCTGAAGAAATGAATATCTTGAAGCACAAAGAGACATAAGGGGATGAGGGAGAATAAGATCCCGAGAAGAACCCCCATGTACAATGTGCATGAGTTTGATGAGGAGCAGAGTGTGCCTTTGGAGGAGGTTAGAGAAGTAGAAGTGGATGGAGAAGAAGAAGTTGGAAAAAATGTACAAGATACTACGCATGTCTCCAGCCTAGAGGTAGAGAGCATTACGGAATGAGAAGTCACAGGATTATACAAAACTTTGTCAATCGGAGGTGAAGTGCAACACTAAAGAGGAAGAAGAAAAAGAGAAAGGTGGGAGTCTGGGAGGAGAAACAAGTTTGGTGATGGGTTTCCCAAAGAGTGTACACATGCATGGCGACATGTGTACATCCCACAAGGGCCTATTATGTCCTATGATGTGGATCCTAATAAATTTTTGTGCACTCGTTACTAGAGTACAATACCTATGGACCAAATTTTCTATTGGTCATCTTTTGATAAGGAAGGTGCATTTCCACACACAAGAAATATGTTGTCCTAGGTATTTGAGTCCCACGTTGATGAACCTAAGTTTGAAGTCAATACAGGGGCATTGTTGGATACACGCACTTCACCAAGCTCCAAGGAGATGAATCCAAAGAGGGGATTCTCAAAAATTCACCGATGAAAAGCTTGTAATGCACTAAATAAGGTATTGGTGGAAGTAGAGGCTAGATTGTTTGGGAGGAATAACAGAATAAAAGCATTGGAAAAGGAGTTAGAAGAGAAGAATAAGGATATTATCGAGAGGGATAGGGAGATAAAGGGGAAAGAACATATTATTGTGCAGTTAAAGGTTGAGTTGTGGGAGGAAAAGGGAAAGTTATGTGAGGTGTATAAGAAGGTAGAGTTGATAGAAGATTCTATCATACTAGTGTGCCTGGAGTTAACCCCCCTACAAAGACGTATGAGATGACCCTCCATTGTTTGGAGGATTTAACGCGCATAATCATGATGCAAAAGCAACCCCTGACACTAGAGTCTGTGGAATAAGTTATGGCGTGATAGAAACAACAAGAGAAGGAACAGATCGAGGCGACCATAACTTAGTACACTGAGCTTCTTGTGTTAGTTAAGACCGTGGCTCATATGGCCGAAGTTGTCTATGACAACTGTGAAGATAGGGATCGGGTGGAAAGCATGTTGGTTGCCACTCATGAGGTATATTTAAAGGAGTTCCAGACCAAGAACAAATAAAATTGGGTAGAACGAGATAGGATCCTTACAAATTTCAAGAAGAAGAGTGACGTTATTGATATATTAAGGACCTTTATAAAGAATAAGCTTAAGGAATTATATCCTCAAGTAATGCACAAAATGGATGCAATGACATACCTTGGAAAATAGTTGGAAAATTTGGTTGACACATTCAAAGCCAAGGGTGAAGAGCTCACATTTGAAGAAGTCAGTGCAATGATGGGGGATATGTTCAAACAAGCGCAAAGTGAGGTGGAGGGATGGAATGCAATTGAAGCATCATTGAATAATGATTTTCCCATCCTCTTTACATAGTAACAAAATTATTTTATTATTTGGCGGCAGCAGCAGACATTATTTTATTCTTTATTCATGGAAAGATTAATCGATTACCCATTGTCAAGGTGGCAAGTAAGTAAGTGTGGGTAATGTTGAGCATGGAAAATGACTAAGTCAATGAGAAAAAAGTTAACACGTGTAAGAGGCATTGCAGAAGAAAGGCACACAAGGATGCACGCATGATGAGAACAAGGTTTGCATGCTTTGAAGTTGGACAAGAATGTGTGCGGGAGAGGAAGAATGGACAGACAAAATCTTAGCCAGTTTTGGAATGAAAAGCTAAATATAGACTTGGAGTAGTGGCCAAGCAAGGTTTTGAAGATAATATTAAAACAAGAAGACTTGTAGTTCAAGCAAAGTCTATTTTGGGAGAAGATCTCATGCAAAGGAATATAAAGCAACATGCATAGTGTGGAGCTAATAATAGGATCTGAACTAGAATTTAACTAAAGAAAATCTATTATTAGGAAATCTTGCATGCTTTTGTGATTATCTTGTAGTGGCGCATGGCTATTCTTAGCATGTAGCCTATTTTTAGGATGTATAGGCGGTGAAGGGAAAGTCCCCACCCATATATATATGTATTTATTTGCATGGTTTAGGCATCATCATCCATGTTTTAGTAGAGTTATGTTGTTGGTTTATGAGCGTGCATGACTTATGGTGACATTACTATGTATGTATTCAACTATTGTATTGTTTGTGGGTTAATATAATGGAGTTCTATGGATGGATTAAGTTATGAATATCATTGTTAATGGATATTTTAGAGTAGATCTTATTATGGTTCTTGTTTAATTACTCATGCATAATAGTTGAGATCTAGATCTAGTTTATGTTATGCTTTATTCTAGAATGGATATTATGGATCTAGAATATCTCGTATGATCATGCTTACTCCTTAAACATGCTTCCATAAAAGAGGGACCCGGTACCCTTACGCTTTCTTGAGTGAACACTCGCCTTACGGATGAGTGATGTCTTGGTGTGCCTTGGGCTATTGGTGAAATAATAAGACTTCAAGCACATTATAATTCTTAATTTTAGGTGGTAATAATTTAGTGAATTGAGTGTCCCTAAAAATTTTCTTTGCACCTAAATAGATTCGTCTTTCTTCGAGGGCATGAATTTTTTATTGGTTCTCTATTCTGTAAGCATATTCAACTCTCTTGTGAAAATGTAATTGTTGGAACTCAAAATTGCACTCATCCCATATCGGGGTGATTTGGGGATTTGAGGCAACATGGGACTGTCGCCAAGTTGTGGGACTTGCAATTGAGATAGACCTCCGAAGAAGGATGACTTCCTATACCTATTTTTATTGCTAAACCTACTCCTTGAAGGGAAATGAAACTACCTAGCATTAATCTACGATTCCAAGGGATTAAGGTGAGACAAAGATGCATGAAATGAAAACCTAAGCTAAGGGGAGGTGATAGCACCAAAAAGAGGGGATGAATACTATCATATGAGTGGAAACAAGGGAAAGGAAATAAGGGATACATGCATGCCAAAGTAAAACCTAGCACTCACACACTCATATCCATGGAGCAAAATAGAAAAGAAACCTACAAGGGACATGAATAATGCACAAAAAACCAATATAGCAAAGGAAAGGAAAGAAGATGCAACAAAATATAAGTTAGGGAAGAGAATAACCAAAAAACAAGACATTTATTCCTTCCAAATGATGCACAATCGATTACAATGGTGGAAAGAGGCAAGTATCCACATGTAATGAACCATATCTGAGGCCTGCAACTCAACCTTCAAGGGAACACTTGTAATCCAAGACAGTCCAACATTTACAAATCAATATTATTCAACAATATATAGAAGAAAGGGGAGAGAAGAGGAGGGAAAAGAGAGATAAACTCAAATTTTTAATATCAACCACCAACTACATGCATTAAATACCTACAAATCCATATGTAGCACTATCATATCCACCTCGTCATGTCGGTTTAACTTGTAGAATAAGGAGACTAAATCTTGTCAAATCTACATAGTTTAGTTGACTAGATGTGAACATTAATGACTTGAGTCGTGTTTCTCTATTTTCACCTACCAAATCCCTCCCAAATCTAATTTTGAAAAAACCTAGAGTGTGGCCCACATCAATAACTTTCTAATAAGACTAAGCGCACCTTATTTTGAGTTTTGTAGCAAAATTTTTGGTGATTTGAAGTTTACATTATAGGAGGAACACGCAAGACATGTGGCACGATCTAGTTAGTCATTGGAGTTAGTTGATTTTATGTTTGTTGGCCACCGTTATGTGTCACTTGCTCATTTTCCATAAGGATTAGCATACAGCTAGTGCCATCCGCTTGTTCCAAGAATGGACACATGGCACATGGTGACTAGTGCAAAGAGGTCAGTAACCTTGGGCATGCGTGAAAGCAAGGCACGCACGAGAGGAGAGGGTGTAGAAGTATGTAAGCATGCATGAGAGGATACACGAGGATGGGAAGAAAGGTGCATATCTACTAAGGCATGAAAATATACAAGGTAAGAATGTGCATCCAACAAATGAGGTGTATGGGATCTTGGAAGAAGGTGGCCCAAAAATGCACCAAGAGGAGAAGAATAAGTGCACTGTAAGGATGCACAAAATGTGATGCAAGGAGGAGAATTCACATGCGCAAGATGTAAAAGACTTGAGAAGGAAAGGCATGTGCAAGGAATTCATGCTAAGAACTAGTAAAAATTAAGAAAATTCTATGGCTGCATGCACTAGAGATGCACAACAACCTATAATAAGTGTGAATGTGCATCAAGATGCATGGGAAAGGAGAATGAAGGAGATTACAAAATAAGAGGAAAATAAATGCGTAAAGCATGCAAAAATTAATTGAAAGAAAGGAAGAAGTGAATATTAGCACACGATGGCATGCATGAATAATTTCAACAAAGGAAATGCACCAAAGAAGGAAACCATTGGCCCGTGTAACTTGAAAACTTGGACTCGAGTCCAAAAAGAACTACAAGTTCTCGTAATTTGTTAAAACAACCAAGGGGTTATTCTCGACAACACTTATCTCTTTAACAAATTTACAAAGAACTCAATTGATAAACGATTTATATCTCTTTGAACCCATAACTTGTAGTAAAAAAGTAATTTTTTGAATTTTTTCAATTAATTGCAAGCCTTTTCAATATTTTCTCATTTAACTCCTAGTTTGTGCTAGTGATCACATTAATAAGTTAAGATAATTGCGATATTTGAATTTGTTTTCTTATATTTGTGATAAATTCCTTAGGCTTCGTGTCACTCCCATAAAACCTCCAACTGGTATTAATTAAGGACACTTATTAGTTATTGGTGTCATTGTGTCTCAAAAGACCTCACATTTTATGGCCTTATATGTCTCTTTATCATGTAGAGTGTTGATAAATAAATCTTGGTGATTATCGTCACTTCCTTTTTAGAAGATCTTTACACTCACTCTCATTTCTAAATTTTAGATGGATCATTGACAAGTGGAATTTATTGGCACTATAATAAACTTAGAAAGTTGTGAATTTAGTCACAATGGATATTTGACACATGGTATTGATTAGTGTAAATGAATACTTTGAATATTACTATGAAATAAATTTTTTGTAGATTGCCAACACATGGCCTTCATTGGTGCCTTATGAATCCTAGATCATATATATTCATTGAGACATGTCTTCCTTTCCTATAGAATGTTTATTTTAGGAACATGTTGATTTGAGAAAGTACTTATCATTTATCAATAATTTCATTTATTTCAAATTTGAATGCATTATTTTGGTTATGTATGAGTAATGTTGGAAGTTAATTAGATCAAAATAGTTTACTTGTTTGCAGAAACCCTTACATTATTTTTAGTTGTACAATAACAATCTAAAATCTAACTAATGAGTAAACAAAGAGAAATGCCATGCTTTTATTATAATTTTAGCACTTTTTACTAACCTCATAACATTTATAACTATTAATGTAGCATTTCTAACTTCTAACTATGTTTTTCAAGGTTCTAGCATTTTTGGCATCTTAGTGATGTTTTTGATTTTTTACCGTTTCTTATTTTTTTGTAACATTTATAATATATGTTGTGATATTTCTTAGCAAAGTAACATTTTGATTTTTTCATAGAATTTTTATTTTTCATAACATTTCCGATATCTTTTGAAATTTTACCGATTTTTTATGATATTTTGTAGGGTTTTTATGTTTATGATTTTCCTATAATGAATTTTCTATGTGGTAGCATTTTTACAATTAGAATGAAATTTTTATTCTTTAATTCATCTTGCACACCTTATCATTTCTAATCATTTAGATCAATAACTAGTAGGTTTTGTTAGCTATTTTGGTCTTTTTCTAACATGTTATGCAATGGAAATCGTGCATGCATGAGCCTTACAATAATCAAACTATTAACATTTTTGTGGGGTTTTAAATATAATCATTTATTGCATTTTATTGTTGTTCAATTACTCTCATTATCTTTGTGTATTGTTCATCCCTCGTCTTGGCTATGTATGCTCTTCTCTCGCACCACAAGGTGACCTTGAGAATCAAAATTCATTAAGAAAATTAATTCTCAATTTCTTAGGTTCTTTTTGCTTGGAATCGACCACCAATAAATCAACCAAAGTTTGTGTTCTAGTAGAGTATAAATATTCATATGAGAATATGCCATTATTTGGTTAGAAGGAATTCAATTTTACCTAGTTCCTATGAAGTGAGGTGGTTTCCATTGACACCAAGGCTTAATAAAACACTCCTTGTATAAAATATTTGAGCCTCATATAATGCAAGGTATATCAAGGACTTCATTAACAACCCGATTTATCCTATCGTAAGAGCCTTTTTGCCAAAAACATGTAGTGGTTCTAAAACATAACATTCCTTAGATACCCATCATATACCTTCAAGGTATATTGGAGGGATACTATGTAGTTGTACACCCTTTTCACTAGCACATATTTTACATGTGTTGCTATTCTTGCCCTTATATAAATCCATTCAAGAAAACATAAGCCTAAATCAATGACACCTAAATTTTTATATGAAATCAAACAAAGTCAAAAAAATGAAAAACCCTTTTACTAATAACCCATTCATTACTACAAATGGAAATGATGATATCCATAATATTATAATCCAAAATAAATATAATTATGATCATAATTAGCCTACTCATATCTAAATTGACCAAATCTTGTACCAAAATAAATGCAACATCCTCCTAAAGCTAATAAATCTAAGAGTAAACTACCATCTAATTAGAATCCTCAAAATATAATTGAAAAATTCAAAATCCATCCATCCACCCATCCTGTCTACTCATCCATCCAAAATATGCCTTGAATATCCGTAGAGGGTTAACCTAAACATGAAACCAAACAAAGACAATAACTCCCATAGGTAAATATTTGACCACCATCTATCATCAATTGGAAAAAACCAAACATGATCATCTATCCAAATTTTTATGAGACATGCTTAAACCCTCTTGTATAAGGAAAATGAACATTGAAACTACCATGAAATCTAAGGAAAATAAAAATATATATTCCTAAAACTAAAAACTATTTCAAAACTTAATTGACCGTGGGATATCCAACTTGACAAAGAATAATGGCCTAAAATCACAAAATTATAATTATGATCCTTTCCCTTATCCCAATCCACCCAATCCACCTCCTAATCCAAATTAAACAAATAAATTCAACACCAATGAAGTTTTTTTCTCATGCAATGCTTTTACAGGCTTCGTTGAGCCCACAAAAATCACATCACAACTAAAAAATCATTGTCCAATGACCTCCTTTTCCTATTATTGAGATCCAATACAAATTTATCAAATAGCTTGAGAATACTCCCATACACATTTCCATCTTAGATCTTTTCAAAAATCCATTATTCATAGGGACATCATGTATCAAGTCCTTCAAGAGTCAAGAGTCCCCATAAACATTGATCCATCGTGATTTCAAGCATTGGTTGCACATATTTTTTAGTAATACGTTCCCAAGAATAAAAAATCGCATGACTTGGGAACATCTAAATATAATAAGCCTTCATCCGGATATACACATTCACATCCAAAATTTCACCATATAAATCCAATTTTGCAATCATCACCAAAGAATCTGAAGAATGAGAAATTCAAAATGAATTTCATGTAGCCAAACTTCTCCCATCTCCTAAAATCCACATGAATCCCGACATGCATAAGAAAAAGGATCGAAATCATCTCAATTTGGCACTTCATCCTTCATTAAAGGAGTTATAATAGATGAAAAAAATCAAAGATCATCTAGCTCCTAGCTTATGACATCTTTTCATCTTCCTTCCAATCTAACAAATACCCCATAGCTAAAATGATGTTCACAACCATGAACTATCAAGGAAGAGGAATAGGATAAATGAACAAGACATCCGCGAACCTCATTAGGTTCATCAAAACCCAAATTATTACAACATAGGGTAATTTTTTTGGTAATTTGCATGATGATGTCAACAAAACTTGCATTATCAACAAGGAATTCTCTTCCAACATCAAAACATGGTCCACCTATGAAGAGATTTCTACCACCAACCCATTTCATGATACAATTTTCTAAAACATCCAAGTTTAGCATCCATACCATGACCCCATCAAACAAGACCAATAAAAATCATACACCAATTTATTTATCTCAACATGATGAGGTTATCACATAACTCATGGGAGTTAGAGATGGTATCCCATCAAGAGACCATCCACAGGCCTTCAAAATAAATTTATATGTAAAACACTTGTCGTAATAAATCCAAACATCAAAAACTCATTTTTACAATAAAAAGTCAAAAATATCAAACTAATCGAAAAACATACAAACAATCAACAAAAATAAAAACCATCACAAAAATTTGAAAATAAAAAATCAAACCCCAAAACATTTCTATTTTAAAAATCACAATAAACTTCTTGCATACACACACATGATCTCCCATTCACTTTCATCCTTCGCACATCACCTATGGCTAGTGTACAATTCATTCACATGTCATTCCAATTCCCTATGATGGATTGATTAGTTTTTCTACACATATAGTGGATCAATAGACTCTAGTATAGTCATTCGACCTTGATCTTTCATTATCCAAGAAACCAAATCCCAAAAATATCATAATCTTAATAATTTTTGCGAAAACCCATCATTCAAATATGTTGATGCTATCTAATATTGTCAACACAATCACTTCCCTGTCCTTCCATAAAGCCACTAGTGGTTATTAACCCCTTCAAGAAAAATTTAGATAGATTAATATACTATTAATAACCAATCAAAAATCAAAATCAAAAGCAAAAATAAAATACCAAAATAATATGAAAAGTATATCTACAGATTTTTGAGTATCTCTACTAGGGCTATAAATGTCTGGCTGGTAGTAGAGCAATGCTACAATTAGAACCACATACATCTCCATCAGTTCTATAGATCCTTGGCTGGCATGGAGAAATGCACAGCTTAACTTCGAAAAAACTTCATCCACTAATAGACTATCTAAATCAAACATTCTTACATACTTGATTGGTTTTTCTTCACTTACTTCCTTTTAAATATTTACTTCAAGAAACAATTCACTTTCACATGCACACACTAGATCTCAACAAGGGACAAGGCTAATATGTTTTCAAGTGTTTTTTAAAACTTTTTCACACTCTATGTTAGCCCATCTTTCGTCTCATTAATTTTTCCTTTCAACTCATCACTTATTCACAACAAATATTGTGTTAAATCATCTCTATACATTACACATTTACCCCCACTTCTATTGTAACCATCCATGACACTTACACTTACATTATGCTTTTCCAAAAACATCTATAGACACCTCATGCTTTATGCATAACCACCACTTCTAATTAAGTATAACTTGCAATCATTTTTATTACCAAATTTGGTATAGGGAAATACTCCTCTCATGATCTCTATCATCCATCGACGCACTTATCACTCACTACCTTAATTGTTAACACATGGTCAGGGGCAACATTGTACTTTTTTAATAATCATTCCTTTTAACAAATTTAATTTTTTTCCTTCATCAATTGCCACTTTTCTCCATGTGTTACGGTAAGGTATCCTACAACCCAAATAATCGATTGCTTAAGGGGATACTATACCAAATCCTTTGCTTGTCAATCTTATGAAAATTGTCATCAATTAATTAGTTATTCATCTTACCAACTAAATAATCATCTACCTTTTGCAATCATCCTATTGATGCCTTATAAAAATATTGAAATGACATATTAACCAACATTTACAGTCCCTATCTATCCGGTCAATCATCCAAGTCCATATGTGACGAGCCTTGTTAATTCCATTTTTAATTTCATCATTTTTTACTAAGACCGATATTAGCATTTTGTAATTAATACTTTAATATATTTAAAAGGAATTTTTGTGCATAAACCTTGTTCATTTTCATCTTATCTATGCTTCTTTGAATGAGTTGAAATAAATTTGTATATGCACTAACAAATGTGAATGAAGGACCTATCTTAAACCCAACACAGGCTCATACATAATGTATCACATGACTCACTTAAGCATTAGTGCAGACTCACTTTGGAGCGTAGTAATCACCTAAGAATTGGCACAGACTCACTTAGGAGTGCAGGACTCAAGCCATGGAAGCACATGAGTCGTATGAATGAAAAAAAAGGACTAGGACAACAAGGAGAAGAGTTGATCTAGTCAACACATGGGTTTTATGATGAAAGGAGCATTGAATGCATGTTATCGTCTAGTCATCATTTGATTCATGTGGGTTATGAGAGTCCAATTTAGCATCAATTTCAATTGGAAGCATGGAACAAATGGACATCACAAACCGGTAGTCATCGTTATTCAAGGGACTCAAATGCATGAGCTTTTTGTTTTAGTTTTAATGACTTGGGACTTAGCTGATTTTAAATGGGGATCATATTTAGAAGAAGGGTTAGATTATTTGGATTTGGGTTGATTGATGATGGGTGTCTTAGATGAAGGGCTTGGCCCTAAGATGGAGGGTAGTGCCCCCAAGAGTGGAGATGTGACTTTGGTTTTCTTCGACTCGAGGTGAGGATTTACCCTTGTGAGGATTATCATAATTTCAACCTGGGAGTCTCTTGAGGAAGATTCAGATGGTGTCGATGAGGATATTAAGGATAGAAGGGGTTTTTAGGGATGCACTTGATGAGATTAGAAGAGGTTATAGATTGTATAGGTATATGATTTAGTTGTGTGGAGATGATTGGTTTTATAGATGGGGCGCGAAAACCCTTTGTGGTTATCTTGAGTCGGGGTGTTTGTTTCATAAATGTTTCAAGGGGTATCATAGATATACGTGTAAATTGAGATGTAGATGTAGGTATGGTTATGCTAGAAGATGTGATTGATGTGGAAGTGGGTATAGATGTAGGAATTATAGTATTGTATATGATAGGTTGGGATGTAGTGGTAGTGGGCATAGTTGAGATGGTCAGTAGATATAGGTTGTGGAGATGCAATAATAGGTGTATTTAAGATTGACATAGATGTGGATGAAGGACTATATGTGATAGGTTGGGATGTGGTAGGTGTAGAGATAGGCGTGGATATCAATGAGGTTATTGTTGCAGAAGGAGTGTCTAAAGTAAAGGTAGATGTGGTAGATGACGGGGTAGATAACGTAGATTCTTGATTTATGGTGTTAATTGTGTGAGCATTAGGTTCATAAGATGTGGGAGGTGGTAGCTAATTTTTTATGGATGTTTAGAAACATCAAGGGGTTAATTAGGTGATGTGTTAGGATTTTCTACTTGAAGGTCCCCTTGATTTATAAGTTGTTAGATATGGTCCTTTAAGGAATGACACCTTTCAATGTCATGACCTTGGACTTGGAGATGTTTACAATAATTCCACTCATGGTACCATATGGGTTTGGTTCACGAGTTATCAACGGGTTGGATGGGGAGAAGTTGAATAAGGTGGAACACCATAAATTTGTCAAATACAGAACTATATGATTCCCCCATAGGGGTATAATTAGGAGGTGGTCTAGGATCTCTTTGTGGAGGCTCCATGTGAGAAGTAGATGCAGATGAAGATTGAACCATGATGTTATTAGTGGTAGTTTTGGACTTATCACCATGCATGGAGGATTTAGTGAACTTGGTTTTGGTTTGTTTGATCTAAGCTTAAGGTGGCCTTGCTCAAGGGCGCAAAGTTCAAGTTTGTGAGCCATAATGAATGCCTCTTCAAAGGTTTGGAAAGATTGAATTTGAAGAGTTGAAGAGATGTGATTCACACAAGACCATGAGAAAAGCTCAATCGGCCTCGATTTTATGGAAGGGGAAATGATAGTTGGTTAATAACACTATGCCACCGTGTGACAAAATATGTAATAGATTCGTCATCATATTATCTAATGGCATAGAGGTCGGAAATAGTAATATTACGCAAAATGATAATCAATAAATTTTCAAGGAATAATTGGGAAAGTTGTGTGAATGAGAACAAGTGAGTGACATGGGATACTTTGGTGTACCATTCCAATGTGGGGCCGGCTAGTGACACGGGAAATGTGTGAAGCATGAGATATTGATCATGGGTGATAAGGTAACATGCATGTCTAAAGGCCCATATATGTTGTTGGGATCCTTCTTGTTATTGAACTTGGAAAATTTTGGAAATTCCTAATGAGGAGGATAAGGTTTGATAGAGACAGATGGATTGATGGGTTCATTGCAGATTTAGTCATAGGAAAATGTGATCTTAGATCCAAAGGTTATGGCTTTAAGGTGAGATATTAAACTTGATAGTTCTTGTAAGGGATCATTTGATGGTTGAGATATCAAAGGATGAATTTGAGAATCATATGAGGTGGATGGGTTGGGTTGGGTTGTTGGTATGTTTTATATGTTTAAGGATGTGTTGGGTTGGGTTGTTGGTATGTTTGATATGTTTGAGGATGTGTTGGTGTTGATGGAGATGGTTGGTAATGGTGAATATTAGTAAGGGGTTTTGATTGAATTTTTGAGATAAAGCTTGATGTTAGGATATAAGGATATGGTAATATTGATCGATTGAGTGGGTTGTTGTGAAATAGGAACGTTTGATTGATTCTCTATGGGATTAGATGGGATGTAAGTGATAGGTGGTTGGGATACTTGAATAGGTTGAGTGGGAAGTATATAATGATAAGATCCTTGATGAGGAATTTGATGGGTTCACATTCATTCATATGGAAAAGGTTGAGATTTGATTATATTGGCATGGATATGTGAAGTAGAGATAAGGGGTAAGGTTGTGTTATGTTGCAAGTGGAATACTATTAATAGTAGCAAATGAAGTGGGGATAGTGTTGATATGAGGTGATTTGGGGGAATGGGATCCACCAATTGAGTAGATTGATGGGATTGAGGGATTGTGGAGGAATTACAAAATATGTACTCATAAAGGTGATAGGATTAGCATCAAGGAGTTCCTAAAACTCCGAAAATCCATGAGGGATAGTAGGAGGTCCAAGAGTCTCTAAAGGAGTAGGAGATGGAGGTGTAGTTGGTCTAGAGGAAATGGACTGAGGTGAAGTTGGTCTAGAAATATCGCCAATATTAGTATCATTTTGGATGACATGGTCTTCATGAAGTGAGACCATAGAAACAAAAGGTTGGGAGATCAAAGGTGTGGTCTCAAATTTATAAGTTGGTTGGGAAAGATCATTGGAAGAAGATATGTCCTTAGATGGAGGGGATTGCTACGTTGTCTTGACTTGAGAAGGAGTGATAACAGAATGAAATAGATGAACATTTGTTTATGTAATTTATTAACAAACAAATCAAGCAACAAATTTTTATCATCATGATTATTTAGAAGATGTACAAAAGAGAAAAGTGGATAACAAGGGTACCTAAGAAACAATAGTCTATGATTGGTTTTAGGTAGTTTTGTCGTGGAGTCCTCGATATACCTAAAGGTACATGAGGCCCAAGTCTGTATAGGATTTATAATGTAGCTAGAACACCATGGAAGCTTTCTTATTGGGTGATCAAATACCAATTAGGTCCACATGGTATGGGATGTTTTCATATGTGATTTGATTTTTGTGTTTTGATGTTTATGAAGAAGTTTTAAATGTGACCAATTAAACCTCCTACTTAAGCTAGGTTATCAAGCACGAAAGACAGTTCGTTTTAAGATCCAAAACCAAAATGTGTGATTCGATGAGAATAACCACACAAGGAATGGAAAAATGCAATGCAAAAGGAGAAACTAAGAGAAATGGGGAATACCTGGTTTTTGCTTTTCATTTTTATCTAATCTTCAAAATAAAGAAAGAAACAAACAATATCCAAGCAATCCAAAATCCCAACACGAACAAGTTAAAAAAAATCCTCTACCTGCAATGTTAGTAGAAGATGGAAGAAATATGGGAAAATGGAAACTGAAAGATGCAAGTGACTCACCTAGAAGGGCAGTCCCACCGGCATGCCAAAATTTTGACCAAGTTTCCTCCTTCTTGTTCAAATTAGTCAACTAGTAATAATGAAAATAAAGCAAATCATAATATGGAGGGTTTATGGTACCTTGTGATGGGATTGGAGAATGCGGGTGTAATATTGACTCTTTCTCGCAAGCTTAATAAATCTGCCAAGAAAGACAACTAGAAAGAAAATGGATTAGATGGTAGATTGGGGGTTGCCCAACGAAGTTAGTTCCAATAAGCGTGAACTTCATTATGCAGATGTTAACCCCATATTGATTAGATATAATAAAAGCAATGATAATGGACAAGATAATATGTAGAATCTAAGATAAACATAAAATTAAAATATAGAAATGTAACGAAAGTACATATCTAATTAAAATATATGCAAATTAAACCAAACCTAATTGGGTCAATAGTGACCCGAGCTCAGAGTGCTAGTCGATGACGAATGGAAGCAAATGGTTCAAAACAACAACCAAGAATGTAGATATGAAGATGACGAAGCTCTATAATGACTGTTGGAAACCTATAAAAGAGATCTGAGACAAGAAAAATAGAAAGGATGTAGGGGGTAAGTGCACGAAGTTGGTAGACAATTCCGTGGACATAAAAACCCGAAATAAAGGTACCGCGATCGCGGTTTTAAAACGGCGAGCGCGGTCCTAAAACCGCGATCACAATTATTGAATTCTAGGTTCGGTAATTACGAACCTAGTTCCGCGATCGCGGTTTATAACCACGCGAGCACGGTTATAAACCGTGATCGCGAACTCGAGACAAAGTTTAACATCCGCGACTCGTTATTTTCCTAATTTTCATTTCGAACCGCGACTTTTCCTAAACGCGTTTTCACTCGCACTTTCAATACTATCTCAAAATTGCTCATCGGACTTCTAGATAGCGATAGATTCAACCGTGCCGCCAAGACGAGGAGGTAAGTCCCCATTGTAATCATTTTTGCATTTTAGGTTGTTTTTTTGCATTTTAGGTTTTTTTGGCATTTTCATGGGTTTTGTGAATTGTTTGTTTATGTATACAATTTTATTGTTTTATCGGTTAGGTCGGCAAGCTCGGGATCGTGCAAACCGTCAAAACATTCCTCAAAACCCACCGAACATTCCTCAAAACCCTCCGAACATTCCTCAAAACCCTCCTCCAAACATAGATCCGCCCCGTGGCTCCTTCATCCCCACCGAGCCAACAGAACGCAAGATAATATCATTGGAAGAATCCAAGAAAATAAAATTGTCATTGAGAACCTAATTCAAACTATAAGACAAAATCATGCTACAAATCCATCCCGCATGACTTTAGCCAATACATTCTGAAACATTGATTGGCGAAGTCGAGTCTAACCAAACCAAATACATAGATGGAACACCTTTAGAAGTGACTGTAGGCGGTGGTATGTGGATAAACTATCTCATGCGGTCGTCCAAAGACAAAAAAATTGGAAAAGACCTCATTTGTGCATTATTTACCGACCCTAGAACCAATGCCCCCTGCAGTTACTTACAAATGGTTCCCAATCCATTGGTGCCATGATGATAGAATCAAAAACAATTTTTGGGACCGATGGTGGATGGTTTTTGATTATCCACCATGCAACAACAATGAGGTTCCTCTTTATTTTTGAAGAAATTATATTGTGAGTGTTTCACTCGGAATGTTTCGGCTTCTGGGAATAGAGTTGCTTCTATCCTTTCATTCCTTTTAGAAACAGATGAGGTTAGGGTTAGGAGGAATACCTGTTGAATGTCGAGATGGTGTGCGCGTACCGTAGAGACAGATCAGGCTGACTGCAGAGACTCCTTTTTGTCTTGGAAGGACTACCTGCAAATAAGAACACAAGACCACAAGATTTTGATTAAACAATAAATGAGGAAACTGCCTTGGGCCCAGGAAATATAAAACTTCCTTTCGAAGGTGGTCAGTTCCCCTGCTAATATGAATTAACACAAAAGACTGCAAAATATTAATTAAATTATTTCGTTAAACTGGGTAGGGGGAAAGGCTGGTTTTCTGGTTTTGATCAGAGGAACCGATGCCGGTTACTGATAACCGATGCCGGTCACTGATAACCGATGGCGGTTACTGATAACCGATAGCGGTGGGTTCTACGATCTTCTTGGCAGCTATGGTGTTTGTAATGGCTGGTTTTTGGATGGTATTAGGAAATGGGATGATTAGAAGCAAAAGAATGACAGTTAGATGCAATGGCACGTTGGGTAGTGGATTCAGAAACGGATTTAGGAGCACTGAGATTCAAGAAGCATAAGAAATGTTATAACAAAGGACATGCAAGATGTGACTTACCGGTTTTGGCACGTATGCAAGTTGATCTCCTTGGTCAAACACTTCGGTTTCTTTACTCGCCTCTCGCTCTCGTCAAGTGAAGATCTGACTCGCTCCTCGCTCGCAATGCTCTCTGTTGATTCGAAATCCTTTGACCGATCTCCAAAATGAAATTCCGATCCGTTGTTTTGGTTTTGGGAGCCCATTTACAGGAACCGATGGCGGTTACGTAACCGACGGCGGCCATGAGTAGAACCGCATCGGTAAGGAAAAAGTAGGCTATTTTTAGTAAAATAGCCCACCTTCCCCGCTTTCTCCCGAGAGATCAGTTGTGGGATTGGTCAAGTGGCTAGAAGGTCACTTTTGGGTGCGAGTAAGGAGGCATTAGTTATGGATGTGAGTCTGACCAAGTCATGGGTCTTAATTAGGTTAGTTTAGGGTTAGGGCTAGGTCATGATGAGGTGGCAAAGTGAGGTGGCGGGTAAGGTGATGTGGATTTATCAATTACAAGGTAATTAATAAATAATTGTGTAAAGTTTAGGTAATGAGGTTAGGTTGCGAAATGGGATGCGGGTCACAAGGGGTCGTAAGACACGAATTTGGTGTCTACATTAGCCCTTATCATGTCGTGTAGCTTGTTCGTAAAAGTCGCATGACAATAATATGAAGTGGTTTCTCATGTTAAGGATATAGGTAATCCCCCTCAAATCTATCACAGATTGAGTGAACGGGAAATCAGGGATAGGGTTGATAAAGGGTATATGTTGTAGAGAGGATGGTAAGGTGGTGGGGTAGGTCCAAGGAAGCAGACGCATGTTGAAATGCAATAGTACGACTAGGGTACATGATTTGACGAGCAAACCAGTGATGTATAGGCAAAGGTCGATAGTTTATCCAAACAAGGGTGATATAATCCTGGTATCCAAGGCATAGGAAGTAGCTCCAGGGTATATAACAGGTAAGGTACAGGAACGTTTAGGCATGTTCGGCAGTACCAAATGGTTGGTTTGGTTGAGATAAACGTCACGGTCTAGGTCTAGGCAAAGTTGGTCGACAGATCAAGTCAAGGACCCTAATCATGCTAAAACACGAACAGGTGAGCTCGATTGAACAAAAGGTACATGATGGATGGATAAAATAAAACGTTGATTGTGGGTATGGTATTGAAGTGATACGGCCTTGGGTCAGGCCAAGTGGTTGGGCGGTGGCCCTGGGTCAAGTCATAAGGGTAGAGTGAGGCCTTGGGTCAGGTCAAATTGTTAGGGCGAGGCCTTGGGTCGGGCCGGATGGGTAGGTTGAGGCCTTGGGTCGGGCCGGATAGGTAGGTTGAGGCCTTGGGTCGGGCCTAATGGTTAGGGCGAGGCCTTGGGTCGGGCCTAATGGGTAGGGCGAGGCCTTGGGTCGGGCCGAATGGGTAGGTTGAGGCCTTAGGTCGGGCCGATTGGTAGGTTGAGGCCTTGGGTCGGGCCGAATAGGTAGGTTGAGGTCTTGGGTCGGGCCAATTGGTAGGTTGAGGCCTTAGGTCGGGCCGAATAGGTAGGTTGAGGCCGTAGGTCAGGCTGGACAAGTGAACAAATGTTGTGCAGCAAAGGTGGATAGAGGCGATATTGGTGAAAAAGAGGCAAGGAGTAAATAAGGGCAAAGAATGGGGTGAAAGTTGGGTTGCGAACCGATGTCGATTCTGCATGACCGATATCGGTTAGGGTACCGATACCGGTTCCTTAGGGCAAAATGAAACCGATATCGGTGAAAGCCGAAAAACCTATAAAAAGAAAAATACGGCTTGTCATTGTCACTTTTGTTATTTGCAATCCAAATCGACTTGTCTGACGTGGAGACTTGGGATTAGAGGCTGGATTGAGTGAGGTGGAGCTATTGTAGACAAGCGAGAGAGTTGATAGTGGGCCCGGCTGAGGAGGAGGCAGCAGTGATTGGCCGTGACCCAGAGATCATGATTGGAGCCACAGCACAGCAAAGAGGAGCCGAGGGGCTGGACCAGGCCGACCGCCACCACCACCCATCCCACCACGACGACGTGTCGTCGTACCGGTAGGTTCTAAACTCGTGATTTTATGCATTGAAATGGTTATTAGGCTAAATGGGGGGTTTGGGTAGGAATTTGTATTTTGTAGGAAATAATGAGTAAGTGGAGGTAATTTGAGAAAGGGAGAGGGTAGATAGGTTAGATAGGCTAAGGTGGGTAGGTGGGTAAGTTTTTAGGGTTTTTGGGTGGGTAGATGGGTAGAAATAGGTAAAAAATGGGTTTTGGGGGCCGCGCGGGGGTTCGGCTCCGGGAGAAGACAGTGACCGATGTCGGTCACTAAGCGACCGGCATCGGTCGCACAATTTTAGGGAAAGGGAGGGTTGTTGGTGACCGGCGTCACATGTATCGGCGGCGCGTTGGTTGTGGGTTTATGTAGAGGTTGGGTTGGGTTGAGGGTGGGTGTGGGGTTGGGTTGGTTGTTTTGGGTTATGGGTGGGAGTGGGAGTGGGGTTGGGTTAGGGGTGGAGAAGGGTTAGGTGTGGGGGTTAGGTTTTGGGTTTTTGGGTTGGGTTGGGTTGTGGGTTTTTGGGTTGGGTTGCGGGTCGGTGTGGGGGTTGGTTTAGGGGTGGAGAAGGGTTAGGTGTGGGGTTAGGTTTTGGGTTTTTTGGGTTGGGTTGCGGGTCGGTGTGGGGGTTGGGTTAGGGGTGGAGAAGGGTTAGGTGTGGGGTTAGGTTTTGGGTTTTTTGGGTTGGTTTGGGTTTGGGAAGCTTGTTGGGTATTAGGGTGTGGTTGGCCGTGTGAGTGGGTTAGGTGTGGGTTTTGGGTTGGGTTGTGGGTTTGGTGGTGGGTTAGGGTGTGGTTGGCCGTGTGAGTGGGTTAGGTGTGGGTTTTGGGTTGGGTTGTGGGTTTGGTGGTGGGTTAGGTGGGTTGGGTGGAAAGTCGGGGTGTGGTCGGGGGGATACAAAAAGGGGGTTTAGATGGTAAAGTAGATGTTATAATAAAGAGTAGGTCTAAGAATGTGGGTTGGTTTTGCAGGCACGCGGCCAGATTGACGATGCGTGATAGGATGCCTCCACTATTGAGTCGGATGAGGCCACACGTATCTGCGGCGCATTGGGCCATCATGCGCGAGGTGGGACTCGGCGGGGTCCAGAGGTACAGAGCGATAGAGAGGGATCACAGCCTGATGGTCGCCCTCATCGAGAGATGGGATCCGGCGGCCAATGTGTTCCATCTTCCGACCGGGGAGATGACCGTCACATTAGAGGATGTGTATCGCATCCTGCGGCTACCGATCGAGGGAGAGGCGCCTTCCAAGTAGATTAAGAGATCTCCATGGACCAAAGATACCACAGCATTGCGAGGTTTTGGGATGCACCGCGCTTCTTACGTATCATAACGAGCATTGGATATGGTGACATGTACCGCGCACACAGACATGAGACACGGCTTGCCGTGTTGATGATGATAGGGATCACCTGCTTCGCCCTCCCGGATTCAGAGGGAGGCCGCTTCCCACGAGCATTGATGGGGGTGCTACACTGAGATGGTGGAGGAGCACACTGTTGCATGGGCACCAAAGTGTATCTCGTGCAATTATACAGGAGTTATGGGGCTATCACGGAGGAGGTGATTTGGTATTTGTTCTACATTTTTGTCAGATCATTGTTGGCATACGAGCACATCGTATGCATCAGCCGCAGGGCTACCCCAAAGAAGTGGCAGGGCCACAGGTCGTATACCGATATGGCTTTCGAGAGGTGGTTAGGGTCATGGGCCAGCCACGAGCAATATTGTTGCAGTCGGGATGTGGCCTATTATGTACACTTGCACAGAGGGCCTTACAAAGAAGAGATGACATTGTATGGAAACCCTACAGAGGTCACCACCTGGCAGAGGAGCCCACGCATGCACTGCGCCCGATCCAAAGATACATTCCTGGATAGCAAGACGGAGGCCGGGAGAGTACGAGCGGATACCCCTGTGAGAGGGCACGCAGCAGATGGGGTTACGACAGACGAGCCACCTCCCTTCCCTCGATGAGGGATGATGTAGAGGCCCCACTACCACCCCCACAGCCTTTGATCCAGACTGGTAGCGGAGAGACCAAAGCAGTGAGGGTGTGGATGATGCCGGTGCACGGAGCATACAGGTGTGGTGGGTCAAGCAGAGAGCAAACGAGGATAGTACCGCCTTACGCACCAGACTTGGGCATGCAGCTTATAGAGAGAGGATCAGCTCGGGGGTCAAAGTGCAGCTCTTACAGGCGGCAGGCTGTGCTGCGCAGCACAGACATAGGGGCCTTACAGGTGCAGCTAGCCTGACTCAGCACAGCAGCGAGTACAGTGCCAAGACCACCACCAAAGACCACACCCACAGTGCAGTGCAGTAAAGAAGACAGTGAAGACCACCACCACCAGAAGACCACACCCACAGTGCAGTACAGTGCAAAGAAGACAGCAAAGACCACCGCGGCCACAGCGCAGTGCACAGCAGCTCGGGGTATTGGTGTTAGGTGCCAAGGGACCAGCCCTAGCTCCTTCAGTGGCGCGAGATCGCTATATGGAGGTTAGAGCAGAGGCCCGATATTATCGTGATATTCTTGATAAGACCGGAGTCGAGTATCAGCGTATACAAATGCATAGGCGTAGACCTCGCATGCCCCAGAGATCTCAGGGAGGGGCAGCCACAGCTGGCGTGTCCGTGACGGGCAGGAGGCGAGAGGCACCACAGGGACCAGTGGGGAGAGGTGCCGAGGGCGGTGGGGAGAGCTGATAGATCCCCGACATGGTTTTGTATAGGGACACGGGCACCGGTCTGCGAACCGGTTGTATGGATAGAGGCCTGCGTGCCGACACTTATTCATTGTATTGATTCATTTATTTATTATATACCGGCCTGCGAGCCGAGTACGGGTTGTACATTTGATACCGGCCTGCGAGCCGAGTATATTTTTGATATGAGAGACCGGCCTGCGAGCCGAGTCGAGATTTTTGGTAGGTATTGCGGCCTGCGTGCCGGCTTTGGTATATTATGAGATCACAGAGGCCCCGATGTAGGGCACATTGTATTTTTGAAAACTGGTATATATATATATATATATATGATGATGTTTTGATCCATATGTAGTGTTCAAAAATGTGTTTAAATATTTTGTTAATGGTTTGGTAATATATAATGTATGATAAGTTTAGTGGGCATGTTGATAGATGGATGATGTTGATGGTTTTGTTTTTGTTTTTTTGTACGTATATATGAATGACATGTGATGTGATGAATTGTTGGTTTTGTGACATTGTGATATATGTAACTGATGAGTTGGATCCAAATGATGTAGAGATTGATAGTTTCTTGAAATTCGTAGTTGATGGTTGTGTATTTGTATAAAATAAATGATGTTTAATGAAATTGTAATGATATGATGTGTGGTGGATGAACAAATGTGGTAAATGGTGTGGTTATGCAGGAAAAGAGGCGGGCGCGACAAAAATTTATGAAAGAATGAAGAAAAGAAACCTGTTTCAAAAAGGCAGGTGTGTAACCGGTATCGGTTAGGTAACCGATGTCGGTAGTTATATGACCGATATCGGTTATAGGACCGATACCGGTTATTTAGGTATGAGCTTTTCTAAAAATAGAAAAGCTAGGGTGGCAACTTGAGTTTTAATTTTAGAGCCATGCAAGAGGTTAAATACGCGAACGCGACGCTTTTTGACGACTGAGACAGGTATTTGCATGAGAGATTTGGGTGAGAAGGAGAAAATAGACAAGGAAAGTGAATGTGATCCGAGATTCAGAAGGCAGAAAGACAAAGTTGAAAAGGGTGGTGATCATGGCAGAACGAGGAGAAGCATCCAGCAGGCAAGGACAGGAGGGAAGACAAGGGCCACCTCAAGCTGCTGCAACCCAAGAGGTATCATTTTGTTTGTGATTTAACTACTGCATGTTTTTGGGAATAAGCTGGAAAAGAATAAGGAAGTAGATATGAGAAAGACAACATGATAGCCGGGGGTATAGATGAGGTGAGTGTTATGGGGTAGGTAATTCGGGGTTGTTGGTATGTCTGTGTATATAGAAAGGAAGAAACGATCAATTTATTGTCGTAGGTGGTTGTTTTAGGCAAGATGTATGTAATTGACAGTGACCGGTAGCGGTTAGGGAGAACCGGTATCGGTTACTCAACCGATATCGGTTATGTATAACCGATACCGGTTACTGGAGGAATTTCCAGAATGTTTGAAAAAACCCTGACGGATTGAATGGTTGTTTGTTGTTTTGGTGTATGCAGGCAGAGGCAGGATTGAGGATGAATGATAGTGTGCCAGCGCTGTTGTCACGAATCCGAGCGGATGTAACACCACCAATGGAATGGACATTGATAAATCGTTTGGGGTTAAGTGGAATCCGCTATTATTCACGAATCACACGTAATCATGCTATGTCAGCAGCATTGATTGAGAGATGGAATCCCGAGACAAATACCTTTATCCGCCAACAAGGGAGATGACAAGAACATCGGAAGATGTGTTTCGATTTTGAGACTCCTATTACAAGAGAACCAAAGATATCGTGCACTACCTAGCGCGGCACGGGAGCGATAACAACAGATTTGGTCCATACGCACGAGATTTGACACAAATGAGGTTTATCTTTTACATATGGGGTAATGTATGCAAACACACCCGAGGAGACAAGGTTAGCAAAGTGATATTAATGATAGCGGTAGGATATTATGCATACTTACCGAGGCGTAAGGGGAAGATTTCCAAAGGCATTGATGTGTGTTATTTGGGAGATGATAGAAAGGAACGTGACTTTTGCATGGGCACCGCATATTTGGCGAGCTATACAGGGTTTATGGGCTTGTAGGCGAAATCACGGATGACACCGGATAGTTCATACTTATTACATTGTTGGGCCTATGAGCACATTGTTTGTGTGCGACAATAGGCCGACCCATCCAAATGGGAAAACCGGAGTGCAGAGGTCGGGATTCGGACGATGGGTCCGATGGTAACAAGAGGCCGATCCCGTGCATGACGGTGATATTGAGTATTACAGGCAGGTATGGGAGAGAGTGACGGTTGCGGATATCTGTTGGAGGCCATACGGGAACTATATGGTGACAGAGAGCATAGCTGAGGAGTTGAGGGGTGTAGAGCGATTGAGGTGGATCGCAGGGCACAGGCCGGGTGAGTATGAGAGGATTCCTATAGATCGCGTGCGGCGACAATTTGATTTGTGCAGATATACCCCGGCTTATAGACCATATATGAGGATCGACGCCGAGGCAGCATTCTCACCTCCCCGGCCAACACCTCCAGAAGGGCCTGAAGAGGTAGCAGCCGATCGCAGGGTAATGGATGCGGGAACGACAGAGGCCTATAGATTATGGTGGGTAGCAGAACTGCGAGGTGTACGTGAGCGTCCTGACATAGCGGTGATTACAGCAGAGAGGGATCGTCTGCAGCATTTGGTTCAAGCTCTCCAAACGCAGGTGAATGAGACAAGAGGATTGTTAGTGGTCATGAGTCACGGGAGGAGACTAGAGGCTGGAGTCCTCCATGCGAGAGGGCGTATTCATATGTTACAGGAGAGATTGGCAGATCGGTGGCGGTACCAATAGCCGTGGTACCCTTGAGGACAGAGAGGCCCGGCGAGAGGGGTCGACGATCACGATCATCACCTAGTTCGGGATGAGGCGTGAGGGTCTGAGTAAATGTTAGCAAGGTATAAGAATAAATAAGGATGCCGACCTGCGTGTCGATGATAGAGAAGATGTATTTGTTTAACATCTAAATAAAACTGAATATGTATGTTGATTTGAGTTACGATAATAATAAGATTGTTTGTGTTTTGATTTTCGGTGTTTTGAAAAAGGATAAAGAGGACTGTGATTAAATAGAAATACACAAAAATATTTATATTCACCACACAGGATAGGTTATGGTAGGGGATGGTCGAGCTAACCTTGGGAGACCCCATGTCTCCGAAGTGCTGCCTACATAGCCCATTGCACAAAGCAAGGAGGGGCCTCAGACCGATGTAGTTCTCCCTTAGGACCAGGGAGAGGTGAATTCAGGCAATTTGGGTATGGTTAGGCAATTTGTTGGTTGATAAGAATTTGATGTTGATAGGGTAATGTTGTTGGTGTTGGTAAGGTATGGGCGATGTTGATGTAGGTATAGGTAAAGCGAAAGTTAGCTTACCCAAATAGTAGGGAACCGTATCCTGATTAAGGTCAACACACAATCCTAGAGTCGAGCAAAAGAGGCAAAAGTGTCCCGTAGTTGAGAAGAGCTAAACAAACCACATATTAACATAGGATGAGCTTGAATCCCTAGGTACCTTGCATAAAGCGAAGTCGATAGGTGAAAAGAGTTGTATAATCACAATATATCGGATATACGTCACGTCCCTTGAGTTGAAACAAATGGTGAGGTGAGGTGGATGATATAGCCGAGGTACGGAGAAATTATTACAAAGTGAGTGTTCGACGAAAGAGAACCTACCCTAAATAGACAAGTCCATGACTCAAAAGTCCTTTTGAATGAGGCTTTTCTTTTATTGAATGCGGAGATCGATCGATGCGGAAGTCTACAAGGATATTGATTGTCTTATTCTTGAGGTCTTCACGGTTTGATCAATGCGAGAAGCTTCGATAAAGGTCGACCGTGTATAGCTGTCCTTCGAGGGAGCAACATTATTTATAAGAGTAGCGAGATATGATTGTAATGCATAGCTGTCCTTCTGGGAGCAAATATATATAATAATAGAGCAATAGTTCGGCATATAGTCGTCCTTCGAGGAGCAATCTATATTTAATTTAGATGACTAGATGTTCATTTGGCGTGAAGCATCTAGTTTAGTAGGAAGTTTGACTCAAGAAAATCCCATAAGAATACGGCTTATTTTAATACTTTGAAGTCATGGACTAGACTAAAAAGGGGAAGGCATCACTGAGGTGAAGTGAGAATCAAACTATGTGAGCTTGCTTTGTTATTATGAGGTGTAGGAAACAGAGTGTATGTAGTGGTAAGTGAGCTCAAGGGACGAGCGGAAGGTAGATAAGAAGTGATATAACACTAATTTCAACAGTAGAATGGTCGAAGATGCAAGGCATTAAGGGGTTCAGCTCGTGTTTACCATTGCCGAAGCTAAACGATAAGTACCAGATCCATAGGTATGAGTGATTATATAAGGCCCAATCCAATTGGGAGCAAATTTTCCACGTTTGCTCTTTTCTAGTTTGGTTACATGTTGATTCTCTTTGAGAACAAGATCACCAACCTTAAAGGTACGCTCATGAAGTCGCTTATCATAAGCACGTTTAATGCGTTTTTGATAGATTTGAAGGTGATCAAGAGTCAGTAAACGGCGTTCGTCAAAGAAGCTCCACTGGGCTAACCGCTCTTGGCGGAAATCATCGTTGGTGAGAATATCCTGAAGAGATATTCTAAGGGAGGGTATTTGTATTTCGAGAGGCAAAACAGCCTCGGTACCGTATACCAAAGAAAAAGGTGTGGCATTAGTAGAGGTACGAATGCTAGTACGATAAGCCCAAAGGGCAAAGGGAATGTGATCGTGCCAATTTCTTCCGGATTCATTGACAACTTTCATGAGGATTTTGGTTAGTGTTTTATTAGAGGACTCGGCTTGCCCATTGGCTTGTGGATAGTAAGGTGATGAGAAACTAAGTTTGATACCAAAGTTGTCACAAAGGTCTTGCAACAACTTGTTTTTGAAAGATTTTCCATTATCTGTTATCAAGTGATGAGGAACACCAAAATGACAGATAATGTGGTGGTTAATGAACTCGACAATTTTTTCTTTTTTGATTGAAATGAGTGGAATAGCCTCCACCCATTTTGTGTAATATTCGGTCGCTGTGATTATCCAACGGTGACGTTGTGAAGAGGTTGGATGAATCTCACCAATAAGGTCTAAACCCCATTGTGAGAAGGGCCAAAGATCTCGAGCGATCTGGAGCGGGTGGCTAGGAGTATGTTGAAGGTTGGCATGTTGCTGACACATAACACAACGCTTAACATATTCGTAGCAGTCGTTATTGAGAGTAGGCCAATAATAACCAAGGTGAAGGATTCGTTTGGCCACGGCAAGGCCGCTAAAATGTCCACCACAAATACCGTCATGGACCTGTTGGATGGTATGAGTGGCCTCCGCGCCAGTTAGACAGCGAAGGAGGATGCCATCAAAGCCACGTTTATAGAGGAGTCCCCCCATGACAACATAACGTGAAACACTTTTAAGAAAAGCACGTTTGCCGTTACTAGTAAGGTCAGGTGGGAGGACAGAGATTGTAAGGTAGTCGTGAAATTGGTGGTACCAGGTATCCTGTGAATTAGTAGACACAGTATTTATCATACAAACTACCGGGGTTGAATAGGATGGGGCAAAAAGTTGTTGGACCACGACGAATAATTCAGAGTCATTGGCGCGACAGGAATTTGCGAGGCTAAGCAAGCCATAGTATCCGCAAATTTGTTAGTGGAGCGGGGAATGGTTTGTATGGAATAGTGGGTAAATAAGGCTAGAAGTGAATCCACGTAGTGTTTGTATTTTTGAAGTTCCTCGTTTTTGCATTGGTAGACGCCCATAACTTGATTGACTACCAATTGAGAGTCGCCAAAAATGTTGATAGATTTGATACCTAAGTGTAATGCAACTTGGAGACCCAGAACAAGGGCCTCGTATTCCGCTGTATTATTAGTGCAAGGGAAATCAAGTCGGAATGAAAGAGGCATAGGTTCAGCGTTGAGAGGAATGAGAACAACGCCGGCTCCTCCGCCGCGACTGGCATTTAGATCCGTCGAAGAAGAGGGTCATTGGGTACGACTCCTCCGTGAGGGAAAGAGTAGCGATGAGTTCGTCAGGAAATGTGAAATTGGTAAATTGTTCCCCAGGTAAAGGAGCTTCTGCAAGTTGGTCTGCGATGGTTTGTCCTTTGATTGATTTCTAGTGACAAACTCAAGGTCGAGGTCAAGGCGAGAAGCATGAGCCATCTAGCAATGCGTTGGTTCGATATGAGGTTTGGCATACATGTAATGGATGGGGTCTCAGATTGGTGATGACGAAAGTCTTGTGATTTAGAAGGTAGTGTCGAGTTTGGTGGCCACGAATGATAGGGCAAGGCACAATTTTTCTACATGTGTGTACCTAGTCTCATAGTCCACCAAAGTACGACTTATATAATAAACGGCTTGTTCGTGATTCTCAGAGTCACGATGTGCAAGCATGGCTCCTACAAATGGTGGTCACCGGAAAGGTAAAGGTAGAAAGGGCGGTCGTCTTGGGGTGGGATAAGCACGGGTGGCTGCAAGAGATAGGATTTGAGAGCTTCGAAGGCTTGGTGACATTCTTCGCTCCATTGGAATGCAATATCCTTTTTAAGGAGGTGATGGAAAGGTTGACACCGATCCGAGAGTTGGGAGATGAAACGTCGGATAGATTGGAGCTTACCTTGTAAACTACGCAATTGTTTGAGATTTTTAGGTGGGGGCATTTCTAGGATAGCTTTGACTTTAGATGGATCGACCTCAATGCCACGCAAAGAGACGATAAAGCCAAGAAGTTTTCCCGAAAGAACACCAAAGACACATTTCTTTGGTCAAGGCGGATGTAATATTGTAATAAAGCATCAAAATAATGGTTAAAACATCGAGATGTTCACTACGATGTTTAGACTTGCCGAGAAGATCGTTGACATAGTCTTCAAGGATAGTGCATAATGTCATGAAAATGTAGGTCATAGCCCGCCGATAGGTAAAGCACCAAAGATTCTTAAGGCCAAATGGCATGACACGATAATGTATGTTCCCAAGGAGTTATGAAGGCAGTTTTGTGTTGATCGGCAGGGGCAACCAAAATTTGGTTGTATCCTGAAAAGCCATCCATGAGAGAGAGCATCTCATGACCTGCAGTTAGATCAACAAGTTGGTCAATGCTAGGTAAGGGGAAGTCATCCTTAGGGCAAGCGAGGTTAAGATCCCGGAAATCTGTGCATATCCGAAGTCCCCCTGTCGCTTTAGTGACAGGTACGATGTTAGAAATCCATTGAGGATAGTCAATAGGCAAGATGAAGGAAACAGAAAGGAGTCATTGGAGCTCCTCTTTGACCAAGAGAGCAATGCGTGGATGCATTTTTCTCAATTTCTGTTTGACTGGTTTGGAATCGGGGTTTAGGGTGATGTTATGGACGGCGATGGTAGGATCAATTCCTGGCATGTCAGCGTAAGACCATGCGAAAGCTTGTTATTGCGAGCACGGAGAAAGGTAGTAAAGGCGGCTTGTTCTGATGTTTTAAGGGATTGTCCAATCTTCACAATGTGAGGATCCTCCTCCGTGTGGATATTGATTTCTATGGTAGATTCGTTCAGCATAGTTTGGGTTTCAGATGGTAAGGCTCGTTGAATATAAGAATCATCCGCACCAAGGTAAGTGAGGATGGAGTCGTCATCCTGGCATTCAACAACATTAATCAAAGGCGAATCCTCTTCGATCATGTCTGGATAAAGAAGGGGCAAAGAAGATGGGTCGTCATTATCGCATTGATACGTGAGAGGACCTATGAAGATAGCATTTATGAAAAAAAAAAGTTAGGAGGGATGGATTCAGGGTCTATAGATTCTCATGGGTGATGATGGCAAAGTGGGTGATGATGATTTGGTAGGGCGCGTCTTCTTCTTCCAGATACAAAATGACAGGAGGTGTCTCCCGTGTAGGTGTTTCGGGAAAACCGAGACCACTGCGATCATTGTGTTTACTGGTAGTCACGGAATGAGTGTATGTCGGCCTTGTTCAGTAAGGCCAAAACCAAAGCCTTCCACGCACAAACGAGTCAAGAAGGTGAGGGAAATGACGATTTGTCAAGTATTGAAAATCGGATTGGAAAGGAACCACACCAAGAGGAGGTTCAGGGGTAATGGAGGATGCGTCAACACCCCCATACGTTAGGTTAGTGCGGCAATGGGGTGGTCCGTAAGAGATTATCTCCCCCACGCGACGGTCGTAGGTGGGATGTGCATGTAATTGTCCGTACTCCTGCGGGGTAGGGAAAGAACTAACGTTATATAGGCGGTACTCCCAAACAGTAAGGCGCCGAAAAAAACATCTACTAAGGGGCCGAGGTTGGAATGTTAGTCAAGGGAAGGGAAGTGGCTTTTGCGATGGTGGTTTCATCAATCAAGGCGTAGGCGGTTGAGGTAGATGGTTGAGGTACATTTGAGGAGGATGGTCAATAATGTATGGGTGTCTTGATTGGTATAAGCACATCGTTAGGGCGGTATAACATATTGCAGGTTTTAAAGGGGGGAGGGTCAGCTTTTACGGTGTAAGACTTCCCCTCGTACTCAAATTTTATGCATCTATGTAATGTTGAGGGAACGCATCCCATGGCTCGGATCCAAGGACGACCCAGCAATATATTATATTGGAACTCTCCCTCAAGGACATAGAAGAGTTCGGGTAAAGTACGTGGTCCTACGCGAATGTTGAGGATCACGGTGCCTAAGGTAGAAGTAATAGCGTCATTGAATGACCGCAACATGATGGGGTTGGCACACATGCAACTAGAAGGGATGTTCATCTGTTGGAAGGCTTTTGAAGAGATGATGTTTAGGCTAGCGCCCCCGTCAATCATAACCCGACGTACTCGAATGTCCCGGACGTAAGCGGAGATGAAAAGGGCAGGGTCAGGGTCTTCTGTACCAAAGTCGACAATTTCATCTTCAGAGAAACTGACTGCAGCAGCTTGTGGTATAGAGACAGAAGTGATTGGAGTAGTGGGCTGTTTAGTGAGAGAGGCAACGTGATTGGGTGTTAGAATGGAGGCGACAGGCAGGGTTTCATTAGGTAAAACCTCTATCCCTTGAAGGATCTCAACGAGAGCTTGTCGATGAGATTCAAGTCCGAATGAGATCATACAAAGGTCATTTTTACTGGTGATCGGTGAAGCCGTTTAATCATATTTCGGTGGGCAATGCCATTAGAGACGGATAGGCGGTGTCCGCGAATGACCACTTTAGGTGGTGGTGCAATCGGATGTTTGACGGAGAAAGAGATGCCGCAGGTGTGTTTTCTTTTGCTTTCCCATTGTTTTTCTGCCCTCGAGTAGCGACACTAATCATATTAATCTCGTAGACCTGAGATGAGGAAGATGGTTGGGATAACTCATGGTCTTCAAGAGGTGGGGTTGTAATAATGACAGATCTTGGTGAGGCGGGGACAGATGGTATAGGAGAGGGAATGGAAACTAAAGGTCTCTCCCTTCGTAAGTTGTCTTTCTTAACTTTCGTAGCTGGGAGAGGTGACTGACGAAGGATGGTTTTTAAAGCTTGGCATCCCTCTACATCATGTCCTGGTGTACGGTGATAGGCGCAGATTTTAGACTCATCATAACTTATCGGTCGAGGTTTAGACGGGTCATAAGGTCTAAGTGGGGGTAGGGAAATGGTCGCATTCTCCACCAACATAGCAAGGATTTTGGCGTAAGATCCTTTGAGTGGGTCAAAATCGGAAGAGGATGAGGGTATTGGTTGTGCGGGTTTTGGTAATGTTTGGGCATGATTGGTTTGTGGTGGTTTAGCCGAGGGGTGTTGATACATGGTTTTTACTAAACGTGATTTCTTTGGCGCAGAAGCTATGTTGGATGATGAGGCCGCAGATGACGTGGTATCAGAAAACAACCACGGGGAAATAGGAGTGACTGAAAACAAATCTTTTGATGATGGAATTTGTTTAGGGTTGATAGGTGGACAGGATACGCGGAGTGACGGTGTTGCTATACCCTGGAATTTCTGTATAGGTGTGGAAGGCGTAGGTTGTTTTGAAGAAAACGTAGGAGGTATGATATATTGATGTAAGGTAGAGGGATGGGGTCCCAATATGGAAGGTAGGTATGACGACGATGGTTTTGATTTTGATAGGGGCATGGATTGAGTTTGTCTCCTAGGTGGCGGGGCGGATTTATTTTTGGATAGATCGAGTCGCTTAGGCGGGTGCATTAGACTGGGCATTGGTGAGGTCCTGCAAGCGTAGGGAAGATCTCGGTTAAGTTGATAGAAGTGGATGGGGCATTTGGTAGAGGTGAGGGGGGTGAAGGTGAGAACAGGGGCATTTTAAGCTTCTATAAGCACTTCGGGTATATGGTGGAGACATCAGGATCAGTCATTTGCATTTGAGTAGAAAAAGGGGTACTCAAACGTTCCCATAGGGCCTGTCTATCTTCTGTGGAATGACAGTCTCCAGGTGTGATTTGTAATTTTTGTACGGAAGAAAGGTGGGTTGTAATTCCAGTCCACTGCGGGTGTGACACAGGAGGTAGATGAGGCACTGTATCAATAGATGTTAAGAGGTCAACCGGTCGTTGAAAAGATTTAGGCGATGAGGGAGTAATAGGTAGGAGGGCGTGTTCGAGGGGATCCGTCACGTTTAAAGAATGTGGTGATGTTAGTGTAAGAGATTTCTCGGCTAAGGATGTCAAAAGGAGTGGCGAGCCTTCCTCTTGTGTAGCAAGAGTGGTAGAAGGGGACGTTTGGGAAATAGATAAATTAGATAGCATCCGCTCACAGTCTTGTAGGGATGTGGTGTAAGAAGACTCGTTGATGAGAAGAGAAGTCCTGCGCTTAACTCTTCTATGGGTAAAGGAATGATTTCACTTTGGCTTGATGGTGGTGAAGGAGGTTCAAACTCCTGTGTTGGTGGAGAGGCTTGATTTAAAATTTTTCAATAGAGGCTTTTGGCTGAGAATCGAAGACTGCATGGATCTCATGAACACTCTCCTCGGCTAAGATATCTTGGTTCACGTTACTGTTGGACGAGTGATTCGGGAATGGCTTGTTGAAAATTTTCAGATTTCGGTTAGCAGGGGCGTTAGGATTATCGAGGGTTATATCCCCTGCGTCAACCATTTCCTGTACTATATTTTTCAACATCTTGCAGTTTTCATGACTATGTCCTTTTACGCGGTGAAAGTTACAAAAGTCATTTTCTTTGTACCAGGAAGGTATTGCGCGGGTGGAATCAAACCCAGAGTGAGGTTTAACAGGGGGCAAGGTGATAGCCCCAGCTTTGAGCAATTTCTCCAGGATGACGCCATAAGTTTCTCCCAAGGGAGTGTAACTGGTGGGCTCAGCTTTGTACTTATAAGTGGTTTTCGGCGGAGTATTGGACGGTGTTTGAGATTTGACCATTACCGCGTGGACAGCTCCTTTTGATTTAGAAGAAGTGGACGCGTGAGGAGTGGTGGTGTTTGGCTTGTTGGTAGAATCAGGCGTTCGGAAATTGGGGTTTTTGTTACGCAACCGCAATTTCTCTTCTTCTAAGGCTCGAATTTCAAGTTTCCGAGCCATGGTAAAGGCCTCGTCGAATGTGCGGAAAGTTTGAATTTGGAGGGTAGGGGAGATGTGCTTAGCGCAGGCCCGCGTAAATAGTTCAATGAGTTCGGTTTGAGGCAAGGCATACGTAAGTTGGTTGATAAGGCCCCGCCATCGTCCAACGAAATCTGCGATAGATTCGTCTTCAAATTGTCGGATGGCATAGAGGTCAGTGATAGATACTTTCTTGGCAATGTTAATGGAGAAATGATCCAAGAAAGATTGGGCTAGTTGGTTAAAAGAGAAGATCGAATGCTGGGTTAAAGCACTGTACCACTCCAAGGCGGGTCCTGATAAGGACATGGGGAAGGTGCGGAGTAACAAGGCATCATCATGGGCAATCAAATAACAAGCATGTCTAAATGATCGCAAGTGTTGTTGAGGATCCTCTTTACTGTTAAAACGAGTAAACTTTGGCAACTCCCATTGAGGAGGGTATGAATGAAGGGGGACAGAAGGGTGAATGGGCTCCCGACAAACTTGCTCGTATGTCAAGGCGCTACGACTTCCTGAAACGGAAGCCTCCAGGTTTTGCATTTTTTCCATCATTTGTTTGATGAAATCTGTGGTTGGATGAGATGATGATGCCACAGAATAGGGATGTCCCATATAAGGTGTTGAGGTTACTGGATACGTGTATGGGAATGAAAAGGTAGGCGGAGCTTGAGAAGGAAAGCTCGTGTGAATAGGTGGCAGAGAGTAAGTCATGAATGGAGTGGTCTGAAAGAGAGATGAGATAGGGGCAGTTGGTGGTAACGATACGTGGGGTCCAAGGTTAACCAAAGGAAAGCTAATCGGGGTCGTATGAACCTCTGAAGCTGTCGGATTGGGAGACGGGGCTAGAGATGCAGGAAGTAAGGCATTGTTATCAGGAGGAGTGGGAGCTAAATGAGCAGCTATACTAATAGGCATGCCAATAAGGAGCTGACCATCAAAGCGTACGGTCGGGGCATGAGACAAATAGTATTGACAAATACCGGGATTAGCATCCAGAAATTTGGCAAAGTCCTTGTCTCCTACAGGAATTTGGGGGATCTCACTAGTGTCCGTAGGGTTCCCTATAGAATGTGAAGGGGGTGATTCAGGCAAAGACACAGAGCAGGCATGTGAAACCATGGCGGCGGCTTGCTTCCGAGTGATGACAACCATAGACAAGAACACACAGGAAAGTTTTAATCTATCAAGAACAAAAACAACCTCAGAATGATGAATTTGGCAAGTTGCTGGTTTGTCAGGGGCTGATGAAGACAGTAACCGATATCGGTTTACTAACCGGTGTCGGTCACAGAGAAAACGACGTCGGTCCCTTAACCGATGCCGGTGTCAAAAGTCTAGGATAAGAAGATATAAAAGGCTGCTAATTTGATTTTTAGCAACGTTGAGTATATTTATCAACTTATTGATCACAGAAGACAAAGTATGACAGAGAAAACAGAATTTGGAAACAAGCAAGAGGCACATGCAAATCTAGAGATTAATCCTAGGGTTAATTTTAGTTATCGTAGGCTTATGCCTTTAGACGTAAGATGATGTCAGAATCCTAAACAACAAGACCAAGGGGAAATGTCAAGTTTGTTTTGGCTTATAAGGTTACCTCAATCGGGCGGAGGAATACCGCGGAAAAGGGGGGATGTTTGAGCTGTTGTGTTAATTGTGAAGTGATTCGGTATGTGTTGTGCAGTGAAACTAAGGTTAATTTCCTGTCAATACCGTGGATATCACCCCCACGTGTACGACCTGTTACTTAATCTATGTTCACTAGAATTGAAGAACAACAAGCAGGAATGCAATGCACGTGTTTTAAACCCAAATCGAAAATTATATTCGATGAAGCAAGAGAGATGACTTTCACTAATGCGAAACTAGGAAAGCAAGACAAATTCTTTACGAAATATATAACAAAAAGCAGCAACAACAAATATGCTTCCTAAAATGAAAATAAGCAAGAGAAAGAAACCCAAAATGGGTCCCACCGGGCGTGCCAAAATGTTTCACTCGGAATGTTTCGGCTTCTGGGAATAGAGTTGCTTCTATCCTTTCATTCCTTTTAGAAACAGATGAGGTTAGGGTTAGGAGGAATACCTGTTGAATGTCGAGATGGTGTGCGCGTACCGTAGAGACGGATCAGGTTACCGCAGAGACTCCTTTTTGTCCTGGAAGGACTACTCAGTAAATAAGAACACAAGACCACAAGATTTTGATTAAACAATAAATGAGGAAACTGCCTTGGGCCCAGGAAATATAAAACTTCCTTTCGAAGGTGGTCAGTTCCCCTACTAATATGAATTAACACAAAAGACTGCAAAATATTAATTAAATTATTTCGTTAAACTGGGTAGGGGGAAAGGCTGGTTTTCTGGTTTTTGATCAGAGGAACCGATGCCGGTTACTGATAACCGATGCCGGTCACTGATAACCGATGGCGGTTACTGATAACCGATAGCGGTGGGTTCTACGATCTTCTTGGCAGCTATGGTGTTTGTAATGGCTGGTTTTTGGATGGTATTAGGAAATGGGATGATTAGAAGCAAAAGAATGACAGTTAGATGCAATGGCACGTTGGGTAGTGGATTCAGAAACGGATTTAGGAGCACTGAGATTCAAGAAGCATAAGAAATGTTATAACAAAGGACATGCAAGATGTGACTTACTGGTTTTGGCACAGATGCAAGTTGATCTCCTTGGTTGTAAACACTTCTGGTTTCTTTACTCGTCTCTGCTCTGTCAAGTGAAGATCTGGACTCTGTTCCTCGCTCGCAATGCTCTCTGTTGATTCAGAAATCCTTTGACTGATCTCCAAAATGAAATTCTGATCCGTTGTTTTGGTTTGGGGAGCCCATTTACAGGGAACCGATGGCGGTTACGTAACCGACGGCGGTCGAGTAGGAACCGGCATCGGTAAGGAAAAAGTAGGCTATTTTTAGTAAAATAGCCCACCTTCCCTGCTTTTCTCCCGAGAGATCGGTTGCATGGATTGGTCAAGTGGCTGAAGGTCGGCTTTGGGTGCAGTAAGGAGGCATTAGTTATGGATGTGAGTCTGACCAAGTCATGGGTCTTAATTAGGTTAGTTTAGGGTTAGGGCTAGGTCATGATGAGGTGGTAAAGTGAGGTGGCGGGTAAGGTGATGTGGATTTATCAATTACAAGGTAATTAATAAATAATTGTGTAAAGTTTAGGTAATGAGGTTAGGTTGCGAAATGGGATGCGGGTCACAAGGGTCGCAAGACACGAATTTGGTGTCTATAGTGAGTTTGTGCTCAATGAGGTCCCGAATTATTTTGACTTTTCAGACTTTTTTGTCGAGGAGGTGGCTCGCACAGCAGCACTGTGCACGCGTAGGTCGGCCCTAGGATCCCCATGCCCCAAAACCCCCACTACCTTGATTATCCCTCCCATACAAGAAGGAGGTTGTGGAGATTGATACATTGCATGCATTGAGGAGCTCACCGACACTCTCACCCAAAGATAAGCACCCAGATTGCATCCGGTGATGTTGGTGGAGGCGCCAGTTCTAGTGCACCACACCACTGTGGATCATGTGGTGCCGTATGCACTGCAGCGGCGAGACATCATTTGCTGGTTCACAAGATTTTTTTTCTATAGATGAGATGTTGGGGAATGTTTTTGGAACTGGAGCCACTGATATTGGTCTTTCACAGGTAAATTTTAAATAAATTTAAATAATATATATATGTACAATAGTTTAATTCACATGTTTGAGATATTAATATATATATATATATGATTGTACGTCATGTACATACATGTAAAAACTAATTTTTATTTTATTTTAAATAGCAAGAGCCGGTGAAGGAAACATCCGGTGTTGACATGCTAGCTACTGCGGTTGGGCGTGTTTCAAACGTAAGTTTCAAGTTGTACAAACTTACATTTTTAATAAATCATTTAATTGCACTAGATTATTATTATAATTTGTTTCACGTGTATGTTGTACATGTATTAATATTTTTCTCTTTTATACACAGGAGCCATAGCGGGTCATCATCTGCTCAGGGAACTGAAGCTACTGGCATGCCTCGCATGAGTTTTACGAAGGTTAGTTACAAATCTCTTTAAACACTTTGTTTCTAATTCTTGGACCTCTGTGTACATGAGTTTCACTTTCTTATACTCAACGTACATATAAAATACATACAACAATGACTACCATATATAAAGTTGTAATTTGCTTAGAATACCATAGTATCTCACACTTGTACACATGCTCCGGCATTTTCAATACCTCTAAAATTTTGTAATTGGAGATACATGTCATAATAGACTTGAGGTGCTTACTTTAGGTGAAGAGGATTATTAAGTGATTATTATGGATGTGGACCCTATCCTCTAGATCCAGAAATAGAAATCTCATAAGTATTTTTTCTAGGTGGTTACTGACCCAATCCTCTTGATCTTCTTGATCCTCTCGGGCCAGTTGATAAATTCCCTTATGTCTCGTTTGTAGTACTAAACTGGATACACATGGTCTACATGTTCCCAACATCCAAAATAATGACACGTACTGCACTGTCATAGGTATATTATTTGTACATGATGAACTTCTCAATCCAATGTAAAATGATATCTTCCCATATCTACTTATTTACCTAGACTATATCTTGATTCTCAATAACTACCTCTAGATATGTAACACCATGAGTCACGAAGGAAAAGATACTTGACAAGGTGGAAGCGATCAACTCGTAATCAAAATGAATGATAAGAGTGATGAAGAAATGTAAAAAAGGTTATTAAATCCTCTTGTACCCTTTATCTAAAAAAATCTATGCGTCCTTTCCATATGATTATAAGTTTTATATGGATTGGTGTACTGAGATTTAAGAATTTACAACATCATTGTATGATCAAGAAGTGAGGTTTGTATTTACTTGTTTCTTATCTATTAATCCAACATTTATCAATACTATATTGAAATGGGGGTAATTTGTAGTACCTAAATGTATTCCCAACACTTGGAAACATGACGTGTGTTACAACTATAATGATATATATCTCATTCACACATAACTCGAACAACTTAAGGAAATGTCTCACTCTATATCCACTTCGCTTCTACTAGATAACAAGTATTCTCCATCCCAACCCCTCACAAATCACTGCACATGTTATTGAACATATGCATAATCCTCCATGTGTCTCAGACCTAATTTATTAGACATCATGGACATGTTTGTAGGTTTAGGATAAGTTAAACTCCAACCTATCCACCCCCTACGAACCTATCCCATACACTTCTAATATTAACTTTTTCAAAAGGGTTACTTGGCTTAGTCAACCTAGGTAGTACTTTTAGGTTTGTTGAGTAAGAAATCTAACGATTGGTCATATATAAATATTCATTCACTAAAACCTAGTAGGGTGACCTTGGAAAATTCAAGGATCCTCTATTCTCACTCTAATAAAATTAAGAAGAAACATTGGACCATTTGATTCCTTAAGAGTACCCATAACAACAACAAACTACCAGTTTGAAGTTATCCATGTTTCTTCCCATAGATCAAACATGAGCTAAATTTGTGCATGTTTCCATGTGTGAGGGATGAATCAAGGGCTTGTATTCTATTATATATTATGCCACACCTCATAATGGGTTTGAGGAGCTATAATGTATTGGTCATATTTATACCCTTATTTAAAATTTCTACTGAAAAAGGTACAAGGATTATAAACAGGAGGTTATGTGGACATAAAAACCCGAAATAAAGATCTCTAAGCCAGCAAGGTGGAAGGAGGTTATGTTCTTTATTTCCAAAGGGATAACACACAAGTAAGATCCTCTAGGCTCGTGCACCAAAACTCAAACTCAGCTACCTTTGGACACAAATACATATAAATAGTGCATTATAATCTATATATTTGCAACACACTTGCCCACCAAGGATATACAACTCTAGTCTACTCTTCGTCTGATCTATATGTTTGGTCTGGTGATGTTAGATTTAAAAGTTCTTCAAATTTGAATGATGCTCTAATTGTCATAGAAGATGACTATGGGTTACCTAGATTAAATACAAAAGTTTGTCAAAATCTTATGAAGATAGATGGCCTCCGTGCTAACATTTATAGATCCTATGTATTTAGCCTAAATAGAAGATAAAATTTAATAATGTATTTTTATTCTTTCTTGAGTAACTAAATATTGATTTGTACATGTTTTTTGTATAGCTCTTAAGTAGATTTTAATAAATTGATTTGTACATGTTTTTTGTATAGCTTATGATCACAAGCTAGAGACTCCTCCACATATGCAAAGTGGAGGCTGCTGTAGATACTGCCATAGCATCTGCAAATCCACTAACCGAGGTACACAATTTTTTAAATTTGTTAAATTTTGGAGGGTCATTATTTCTTATTAAACTTAAATCTACAATATCAAATTTTGTAGGTATATATATGTGTGAAATATTTAATTTGAAAATTAATTATTTGTATGTAGCTTACCCCTCGTGAGTCTATTGTTGTCCCTGCGAAGCGTCAACAACAAATCGATAGGGATCATGACATTGCGGTAAGATTGCACATGCATTTTAACTAAATTGTACAAGTTTCTAAATTTTGAAGGTATTTTAAAATTTTGGGTGTTAAAAACTTGTTGTTTATGAATGTGCAAAGTTAGGTCAGCAGCATGCTTGGAGACACCTAGGACCACACGGATGAAATCCGTGTGGCATCTCCCTCCACTACATCCCTGTGTCGTGGACGTGCTACTTCTAGCAGGGCGAAGAGAGGGAAGATGTTTCATGAGTAGATTTATAGTCCACTTGGATGCCACATATATGTGGTCATGAGTACATCTATTCACAGTCCATTGTATATATATCTAGCCTTTTGCGACCGCATGTGGTCCCATATGTACATTATGACACGTGCTTAGTTCGAGATGTATACATACATTATGAACTTATACATGTACATATATATTTTCAGAGACGTGCGCGTCTGGAGCACACTTTATTTGATTCTTATATATATATATATATATATATATATATATATATATATCCATGTGTGTTATATTAAATAAGGCTATAAATTTGGTTATTTTTTGGTATTTTGGTTTATTGCTAACTCGAGAAAGTGGGTTTTGATCTCTGTTCGGTGGATTTAGTGTATTACTTCTAGTTATATATTTTCTAGTATCTTTCTGATTATTATTTGTGGTATATTTCGTGCCATGGGCATTTTGAATTTTTATTTTTCAAACTAAAACAATATTGTTAGCTCTATATCAAGCCAACTTAAGTATTAGTAACTAGAGATGTGCTATGTATAACGTGCATTGATTCTTGAGGTACCAATTTACATGAAGAAAAAGTAATGAAATGGCGGACTTAGAATTTGGGAGTGAGAAAGATGCTTTAAGCATAGTCAATAAATGTGTAGTTTTACATGTTGGATATTTTTTAAATGTGAGAAATATTGCTTCTCTCCCTCTCTTCAATCATTTGTAGTTTTACATGTTGGATATTTTTTGTAGGTTGATTACTTTTTATTTTTCTCATTATTTTTCTCTAGTTTTTTATTTTGTTTACATGTCACTTCTAAAAATATGAATTATTATATTGATTCCATAACTTCCACACCTTATTTATAATATTGGATGCTCAATTCAAACCAATTATATTACTATGTTAACAAAAAAGTGGTGTTGATGTAAGGCTATAAATTTGATCTGATAAACAAATATGAGAGAAACAATTTACTTAGGATATAACACCATGCCATGCCATATAGAACACCATGCTGGATATAATGTGTATTTGTGTCAATTTTTAGGATATCTTTAATATATAAAATTCACTAAAATATTCTGATCAAAAGGGTTGTAATTTAATTGGTGCACATGTGCAATAGTAAAAGTGTCATGTAGTGTTGAATTCATTAAGATATAAATGTTTAGTACCCAAAATTTGGTTTGGGAACTTGGAAATATAGAATTTTGTACTTATTTTGATATACACTTCATTTATGCATTGTTTTAACAACCATAGGCGCCTTCTTGATCTATCTCGCACCGTATATCCACTAGATAAAAATACTCATACCTAATTTTTGTCATACTCTAGACACACATCTGAATACAACTAACCACATCCTAGATCACACTCATAGCCCTGGATGTATATCATCCTACCAAGGACAAGATGACAACAACAGATAACATAACAACCAAGTCATTGTAATTTAATTTAAATAAATAAGGAAACGTTGTATTTTGCAAACGGTGGGCCGTGGCACCGAACCGCCTGTGCCGACACGTCCGGTGGCTAGGTGAACGCTAGAGGAGGTGGTGTTTCGGTGCGCGAAAGGGTCGTTGCTTCCGGGCTACTTCGTTCGGGCGTAGTCCCTTAAGAGCCCTGAGACCAAAATATCGTTCAAATTCGACAGGTGACTACTCGGACTCAATGTGGCACCTAGAGAGGCCTCGTCGATCCGGCACCTCGGCATACGGACCCTCTACAATATCCTCTCTCATTTTTTCTTTCTCATTTCGTGCTCTCGCTGTCCTAATGTTTACAAACGTGCGAAATAGTGCAATGGAGCCAGTGTAAGGTTGTCACAAACGCTGTATTTTGCAAACGGTGGGCGTGGCACCAAACCGCCCTACGCCGGCACATCCGGGTGGCCAGTGAACGCTAGAGGAGGTGGTGTTTCGGTGCGTGAAAGGGTCGTTGCTTCCGGCTACTTCGCCGTCGGGCTTAGTCCCTTACGAGCCCCGAGACCAAAATATCGTTCAAATTCGACGAGTGACTACTCGGACTCAAGTGGCACCTAGAGAGGCCTCGTCGATCCAACACCTCAAAGATACCTGGACCCTCTACAATAGCCTCTCTCATTTTTTTCCTTCTCATTTCGGTGCTCTCGCTGTCCTAATGTTTGCAAACGCGCGAAATAGTGCGGTTGGAGCAATTGGAGCCAAACAGTAAGGTTGTCAAACAAACTCGTATTTTGCAAACGGTGGGCCGTGGCACCAACCCTGCGCCCGGCATGTCCGGGTGGGCGGTGAACGCTATAGGAGGTGGTGTTTCGGTGCGCGAAAGGGTCATTGCTTCCGAGCTACTTTGTTCGGCGTAGTCCCTTAAGAGCCCTGAGACCAAAATACATTCAAATTCGACGGGTGACTACTCTGACTCAAGTGGCACCTAGAGAGGCCTCGTCTCAATCGACACCTTGGCATACGGACCCTCTATAATAGCCTCTCTCATTTTTTTCCTTCTCATTTCGGTGCTCTCGCTGTCCTAATGTTTGCAAACGCGCGAAATAGTGCAGTTGGAGCCAGTGTAAGGTTGTCAAACGCTGTATTTTGCAAACGGTGGGCCGTGGCACCGAACCGCCTACGCCGGCACGTCCGGTGGCTAGGTGAATGCTAGAGGATGCGGTGTTTTGGTGCGCGAAAGGGTCATTGCTTCCGGGCTACTTCGTTCGGGCATAGTCCCTTAAGAGCCCTGAGACCAAAATATCGTTCAAATTCGACGGGTGACTACTCGGACTCCATGGCACCTAGAGAGGCCTCGTCTAATCCGGCACCTTGGCATACGGACCCTCTACAATAGCCTCTCTCATTTTTTTCCTTCTCATTTCGGTGCTCTCGCTGTCCTAATGTTTGCAAACGCGCGAAATAGTGCAGTTGGAGCCAGTGTAAGGTTGTCAAACGTTGTATTTTGCAAACGGTGGGCCATGGCACCAACCGCCTACTGCCAGCACATCCGGGTGGCCAGGTGAACGCTAGAGGAGGTGGTGTTTCGGTGCGCGAAAGGGTCGTTGCTTCCGGGCTACTTCGTTCGGGCTTAGTCCCTTAAGAGCCCTGAGACCAAAATATCGTTCAAATTCGACGAGTGACTACTCGGACTCCGTGGCACCTAGAGAGGCCTCGTCTGATCCGACACCTCGGCATACGGACCCTCTACAATAGCCTCTCTCATTTTTTTCCTTCTCATTTCGGTGCTCTCGCTGTCCTAATGTTTGCAAACGTGTGAAATAGTGCAGTTGGAGCCAGTGTAAGGTTGTCAAACGCTGTATTTTGCAAACGGTGGGCCGTGGCACCGAACCGCCTGTGCCGGCACATCCGGGTGGCCAGGTGAACGCTAGAGGAGGTGGTGTTTCGGTGCGTGAAAGGGTCGTTGCTTCCGGGCTACTTCGTTCGGGCTTAGTCCCTTAAGAGCCCTGAGACCAAAATATCGTTCAAATTCGACAAGTGACTACTCGGACTCCGTGGCACCTAGAGGAGTCGTTTTCAAAATTTACAACTTTTTCAAAATTTACAACTTTTTCAAAATTTACAACTTTTTCAAAATTTACAAACTTGACTTTTCAAAATTTACAAATTTTTCAAACAATGTTCAAGCTTCTCTTAGCTTCGAGAATTTAAAATTCTCTACTAACGATACCAACCACGTGAAGGTGGAAGCTTTTCTGGCACCACTAACCTAAACATAAAATTGTTAGTCAAAGAAATTTAAGTTTCAAATCAAAACCATATACTAGATCTATATACATGACATACAAAATACACAAATTTAAAATAAAATATATTCAAACTTAAATCTAGATCTTTAAACTAAAAAAATATATATATATATATATATATATATACTATATAAATTGAAACTTGAAATTAAATATATACTAGACATGAGCATTGTAAATTCATTCCAATGAACCATCAGGATCGGATCTACTCTGAATAGCAGACAAGATTGCTTCATGATCTGACTCTCGAACCTTCCAAAGAATCTTGTTATTAGGTCTTCCTCGATATCTATACAACTGAATATTTGTCGCTAGAACTAGATGTGAATATAAGAGTATTTTCCTGTGTGTCTCAAAGTCTTCAAACACCCAAACAGAGGAGTTTTTTAATGGATACCGTCGAAGCCAAGTTCCAGTAACTACCACTGACCCTGTAGGATACTCAATCTCTTCGCCATCTATAATAGGAGAAGTCAACTTCTTTCTTTCCTCGATGCAACGACATAAGAAATAGTCTGTTCCTTCTTCATTGTCTTCTGTCACAATTACTGCAAACACATGTCCTACAAAAAAATAACCAAGGTTGAAAAACTCAAATTTAAATTACATATTAAAATTTCAATGGACATAACTCAATACAAAAATTAAATAAATAACTAGATAAATACCTTGTCGCACCAAAATCGAAATTTCGTCAAAGTCCTTGGATGTTGTAACTTCATCTGCAGAAACAAGTTGTAATGCTTGTGGAGGTTGATAACTAGGAAGCGGAGTTAGAGGCCTACAAATCCATCCTTCCACCCATTCTTGTGAATCACACTCAACAGTGACAAATTCGATACAAGATGCACAAAAACATGTCAACTTTCTTGTCCATACGGCCCACGAAGTAGCGTCTGAGCTACAAAATGAGTGCATATCACTGGACCCAGTGAGTGTCATACAATCCTCGTAGTTAGCAATATGTTTTTCCTCTATCAACCAAAAAAATCTGTAAACTGTGGAATTTTCTTGAGAACCTCGGGCCATGTTGTTAGTACACCATTCCACTATGCTTTTTGCATCTTTTAATTCAGCACCATCTTTGTACTTCAACTCTTCTCTTGTAAGAGCTCTTTTCACACATGCCCCTGCACCATCATGCTCTCCTTTTCCATGTCCAAATTTCAAATGAAACTCCAAATATGTTGCACACCCATCTTGACATGCATTCTGCTCATCCAACAAAACATTCGTGCATTCTTAAACTGAGACGTGCAATTATCTGACCATATATAATGTTGTTTGAAGTGGATGTCCCTATCACACAAGTTTCCATAAAATAATTGGAAACACCCTTGCACAAATTCAGTAGAATGAGTATGATCATCACTAATATAAAAGTGGTACTCTCTTAAAATTTTTCGATCATTCTCTGTACTGTCAGGAGAATGTAGAAATGCTATATGCACAAAAATGGTAACTTGTATTGAGTTGTAATATTGCGATTAAACCTCCATTTGTGGTTGCAATGTGTAATTCTCTGCAAAATCGACCACTGAAACAATAGTACCAATAGGAAATGTGTCTTTGCATAGCTTGAATTGTTCATCCAACCATCGAGCTCTATGTGTATGCCTCGCATACTCATAAACAATTTCATCCTTAAATTTTGTCATAAATTGAAAAATGGGCATTTGTTCTGTAACTAGCTCACACCGTTTCGACTCTTTTCCATCTTTCAACTGGTATGCAACTGATTTATATTTATCAAATTCAACTAAATTATGTCCTATTGTACCTTCAATTTGTTCATGGATGCAACTTTCTAATTTAGGTAATCCGCCGCATGTACTACAACTTCCATCTAAACAATCCTGACTATAAAAAAATTGTCCAACTTCTTTTTCACAAAATATAGTAGGAATGAAATCCCTAGAAGATATTGGTGGAACTTGAACACCACATTCAGATAACATAGTTTCAGAATGAAAAATAGAACGAATACGTAAAAATTTAGCATAATGCATTGCAAATTCAACATGTTGCCTACAACAACAAGTGGTGCGAGCATGGTTGATTTTCACATAGAATGGTTTCAACATTTCAAAAAAACGTTGACTAATTTTAATTTCCAGATTCTCTTGTTCAAACTTACGAAAAAATTGAGTTTGAGTCATATCTAAGAAATGCTTTGGATGTGGTTCACGATTAGTAGAACCAACTCTCCGTTTTATAACATCTCTTGTATTAGGTGAAACTCTAGTGTTATCATGCCAAAATTTAATAACAAATTCTCTTATAACATCGAATTATTATTGTCCTTACGCGGTGCTCTAGCGAAAATGCCCAAAAATCGACATTATTGAGTGATTGAAGGATATTACGTCTTCAATTGCTTTCATTAGAGTTTTTCGATTAACTTGCAACATTCGACTTGTTTGCGTAATCAAACGTTGTTTTTATTGATTCACTTACAACACTAGTAGCAAGTACACGACGCACAATATTACTATCCCTAGTGCGTCTCTTGACACCAACAGTGTGATATGCATCATGAAGGTTTTCAACAATTGTAGAGGTTTGACCACGTATGTTAGATGTTGTCAATCCTAAGGTGTTTAATGTAGGTCTCATTTTAATCAATTTCATCAAACTAACCAACAACTGACATCTTTGGGAATCATTTAAAATTTCAAAATGATTATCCCAAATTTCAGTGGCTTTTCTTCTGATTTGTCGTTCAGAAAGTTTGTCAGACATTGGTTTCAAAATGTTTTCATCAATTTCAATCAAAAAATTAGGTTTCTTATGTAAAATCCTAGGAGGTGTTTTTGTCAAATTTTGCTTGTCTATAGTTTCAACATGAATTTCCTTATTCACATTTTCATTGTCTCCTTGATTTCAACATTTGCTACATCATGAGTATTTAATTCTTCTTCAACATTGATGATAAAAACTTCTTCATCACGAGTATTTAATTCAACTTCAACATTGATGATAGAAACATTACCTAGTTCTTCATTGCTTACATGATGAGTTGGGATTGAAAATGAACCTCTTCTAGATTCATGAAGTTTCCGCATTCGCTCAAGCATTTTCAATTTTGTTGGCCTCTAATTCGTCTGGTGTTTTTTTACTTAATGACTTCCTTTTTTGACTTCGTTTTTGTCTCCCATGATGTTTTTACTTTGGTGATTAAAAAGCGTGCACGAAAAAGGCAGATTTCCACAAGAATTAAATGCGGTAAGGTCAGAGAGTAAAAATCACATGGTAATTCAGACATTGGGATGTGTGTAAATATGATTTATAAAGCGCGAGCGACGCTTTATAAACCGCGAGCGCGCTTTATAAACCGCGAGCGCGCTTTATAAATTGCGTTCACGGTATTTTTGCAAAAACTGCGATCGCGGAGCTATTTTCCGAACCTTAGCCTCGGAAAATCTTTGTTTTTCCCCAACCAAAGCTATGGAAGGTCATTATGAAGTGCAAAAGGTCAAAAAACCTCAAATCTGCTCTTCCAAAGACTTGAACCATGCTAAAAAACTGAAAACATTTCACAAAAATGGTGCCATCATGTAGGGTAGACTCTTAGCTTTGTAAAAATATTGTTTTTAAAGTGAATAGAATAAGATAAATATCATTTTATAATTTATTACTAACAATAGGTCCTTAAGACATTTTTTCCCGTGAATGTTCATGTCTACGTTTAAGACTGTAACTTTTGTTTCGCTTATCAAAATATGATAAAAATTATACCATCCCAAGCATGGACAAATTCTATACACCTTAAAAAAAAAAATTTGATTTCGATATTTTTTGATATAGTTATGGCGGGCAAACGGAAAGCGCTCCATTTTCTAAATATTTTCAGACCACTTTCACGGAAAAAATCATAAAAAAAAAATATTGCTAAAAAAATACAAAATAAAATCCATCCCAAGATAGACAACTACATCTAATGTTTCACCAAAGGAAAAAAAAATAACAAGATTTGGTCATCCAAAATGCGGGCAAACGGACTACAATCTTATAAGTTTTTTTGAAAAAAAACTAAGTCATATAATTTTAAGTGTTTAATATAGCTAAACTTGTCCGTTTTTACAAAAATTAGTATTTTAGAAACTAGATTCCGAATGCTACGATTCATATTTATATAATTTTTTCTAATTTAGAGTGCATGTATAGCTAATAATCCCTACAAGTTGAGATTTCACTGTTTTTTGCAATATGACGTCCACGGATGACCCTATATTTGTCCATCAACTTGGTGCACTTACCCTAGGAAAATATGGATCTAAGGGGATATGATAGATGGATGAACTAGGTTGATGGTGGATCGGCTGAGTTGGAAGTGACTAGGAACCGACAGAGGGATCTAGAATTGGATGAAAGGATGTAAGAAAATAGGGATCTAATGGGATATGAAAAATAGATGGGTGGGTTGATAATGACTGACAAGGTCAACAAGAACAGGGCCGACCTAGGCTTGAACAAAGATAGATGGGTTAGAATGGAAACCTACAAACAAGATGGATGAAAGAGAGGGTTGGAACTAGATCTCGATGGAAGTTGAACTGTGCAAAACGTGAATGGCGATAATAACAACAATAATGGTGCAATGATAAGTACACCAAAGAAAAATGAAGATAAACTCCCCAAAGTCTCCAATATTGATACAAATAAGCTCAAATGGACTCTAAGAATATTGTGACAGCTGCAAAGAGGCTCGGGCACGAAGATAAGTTCACACTAGAACTCGATATTTTTTTGCATCCCTTTAGAAGTATGGGTGAGGGTGTATTTATAGGGTCGATAGTGACCTAGATGGGTCTTCGTCAATTGTGGGGAGCCATCCATTTGGGCTGTGGGAGGATGCCTAACTCGAGGCATCAATCACATTAGAGGTAGGATTAGGGTTTTAAAGGGCTTAGGTAGGTTAGGGTTGCATAGGGAAGTGAAATGGATAGGTGAGGGGTGAAATGGAGTAAATAAAGGCAAGGGGTGGATGAAAACATTAAATGGGGGTGGTTAAGAGCATAGAAAGGATAAAATGGAGGAATCTAGAGATGAGAAATGAATTAATGAAGGTTTAGAATTAATTAGGGATGATTAGGGAAAGATAATGGGATGAGAATTAAGGGATAATTAATGATGATTAATAATAATTTGGGATGGATGGGATAAAAGATGGAAAAGGTGGGAAATGGTAATAAAATGGATAAAATGTGAGTCTAGATAGGGGACCATGGTGGAAAGAAGCGAATGTAGGGTGATAAGGGTAGCGATACCAAATTTTGGTGTCTACACGAGGTTTATATTTTATGTGTTAATGATTATGCGTTTGAGAGTAATGTCTCTATTATAGTAGCAATGTTTGTGGTTCATGTATCTATATAGGTATTTTGACATAAATATCACACTGCTTTGTTATACTCGTAGCATTTTTACTAACCTCAAAACATTTCAAGCCATTTATGCAACATTTTCAACTTTAAAATTTTTTTCCGAAGGTTCTAGAATTTTAGAAATCTTAGTGATGTTTTTTATTTTCCTAGCATTTTTATTTTAACCTAACATTTTTGATATATGTCATGACATTTTTAGTAGTGAATTTTTTTTTAATTTTTTTTTTTAATTTTGTTGTAACATTTCTAATTTTTATGTTATTTTGTAGGGTTTTGATGTTTCTATTTTTCCGTAATGTTTTTAAATGTTGTAGTGACATTTTTATTTGGTGATTCATCTTGCACATCTTATCATTTATAGTCATTTGGATCACTAACTTGCATGTTTTGTTTATTGTTTTAGTGTTGTTCTAACATGTTTTATAACTAGAAATTATATGCTAAAGCCTTAAAACAATGAAAATACTAACATTTTTGTGTGTTTATTTTAAATTCAACCATTTAATGCATTTTTTTGTTCATTTTTTTATTGTTCATCCCTCGTGTTGTCAAAGCATATGCTCTTCTCTCATGCTACAAGGTGACATTGAGAATCATAATGTTAATATGCTTATTTTTCACTTTCTTAGGGTCTATTCACTTGGATTTTAACACCAAAAACTCATCCAAATTTTTGTTACTACAAACTATAAATATTCCTTAAAGTATTTTTCATTATTGGCTAAGTGTAAATTTATTTTTACCAAGTGTTCTTGTGAAGTGAATTGGTTTCCACCAATACAAAGGCCTTAGACAACACTCCTTATATCACAATTTTTTTCCTCGCATACTACAATGGATATCGAGGATTCCCTTAGAAACCTTGTTTAGCCTTAACATAAGAGCCTTTTCTTGCAGACATGTGGTGGTTCCGGAAAAATAGTATTCCCTAAGATACCCACCCTATACCTTGAAGGTATATTGATGGGATACTATGCAATCAGTACACCCATATGATGAGTATAATTTGTGATTGTGTTACTTTTCTTACCCCTTGTGGAAAACCATTCAAAGGAACACAAACCTAAATCAATGACACTTAAAATTATACCAAATAAAATAAAGACAAGAAATGAAAAACTCTTTTACTAATAACACATTCAATGATCAAAATGATGATGGTGATATCCATAGTCTTACAAGCCAAAATGGATCTAATGTTGATCATAACAAACCTAATCATACCTAAATTGATTAAATCTTATACAAAAACAAAGACGACATCCTCTAAAAGATTATAAACCTAGGATCTAAACTTCCATTTCATTACAATATCCTGGAAATTTAATTGGAAAAATCCAAAATTCATCCATCCACCCATCCATACAAATTTTTCATCCCACTATCCCTAGGGGGAAACCTAAACAAGAAACCAAACAAAGATAATACACTCCTTTAGGTAAATATTTTATCACTATCTTCCATCAATTGAAAGAAAAAAACATCATTGTCTATAAAAATAAATCCTTTCGATGAGAGCACACCTAAACCCTCATGTGGTATAAGGAAAAAGGATATTATGACTATGATTGAATTTAATTAAATTTGAAAAACAAATGCTTGAAACTAGAAAATTATGTCCGAAACTTAACTAACCGAGGGGATATCCAACTTGATAGGAATAATGCCTCAAAATCACACAATATGAAACATGATCCTTTCCCTTATCTCGTAATGAAATATAAACCCTATTAGTATTATTATTTTTAGATTAAATTTTAAGTTTATTCTATGTTGAAGTCTTTTGCGAACCATTGGTGCAATTAGTAATAATTAATCTTAATGTATTTTATGGTTAGATTATTAGAAAGAGACAACTAATAATTAATTGAACTATAAGTTTTTCCCTATGTTTAGCATGTATTTCTCTTTCAATCTCATTTCTATGTTTCCTTTCCTCCTTTGTCATTTTTTCACGTTGTTGTCTTTGATATCATCGATTATATACACAAAACTTGAAGCAAAACTAAGACAAAATGTAGATGACAGAGTAAATACACATAATCTCTACATACTACAATTGTTGAGAGTGAATGTAGATCGAAGCCTATTCTTTCAAAGCATGTTGCAATGAACTACATTGCAAGTATGCGAAAAAGAAGAGAAGAGTTATGAGACATATCATCAAATGTTGATGCATCTTACAAGTATTGAAAACTATGGTGAATTAGCATCAAGAGTCCATAAGAGACTTTTAATTGAAAAAATTGTTGAAAGAGAGATTGGAGCATGATAAACATGTCACAAGCTATAAGAGTTTCCATTAGTAGAGAGAAGTGGAGTATTTTTCAAATTGATTGTTTCACGTGAGGTATTCACACCAATAGCTAAAAAGGATGGAGATGATAATGATGCACGTCTTAAATATTTTATTGATGGGTAAGAATAGACCACTTTCTATGGGAAACTTTTAATCTTATTAATGTAGCTAAATCATGGATATATAATCTAAGTTCGAAAATAGAATAATAAGTGGGTACTGTGAGGTGCATGAAATCTATTGTGAGAGTATTCCCAAGGTTTTCTTCCATACCTACACATGAATCTCATAAATGGGTTTATTTTTGTTGGTCAGAGTTATTACTTTACAAGCCATTTCGTGATATATGATAAGATATTATACTTAATGCTAATGTAATCAAATAAAATTAGGAGTCTTTAAATTAGAATCCTTGACATGTTGAATAGAGGATTATTCTAGAAAATGTTGAAACTCATAGTGATTCTAAAGATGAGGGTAATGAACCAATTCATCAAAATATAATGGAACATGAGTGGAAAATAATATTTGGGTTTCAATGTGGTCAAAGCATATGAGTAAATGAAATAGATATGTTGGGAATAAGATATTTGGATAGACAAGAACCATGGAGTAATGAATATTGAGGTGAAGAATACATCGATAAAGCAATAAAATTCATAAGCACCATGAGATATAATGGGTTGGTGATAGATGATGAGATAGTTATGACACATTATCACCAAGGTCAAGATGTCTCACCATTATGCATGATAATTCAAGGAAAAACAAGAACATGAAAATCATATCTAATTAGAGACATTTGTTAAGAATTTATAAAAGCAACATTCCCATATTGTTATCCTCTTCTATAACTTACACCAATAAGATTTGTTTTTGTATTGACTATCCATTCACAACTTCGAATCCCTATCAATGATTTAATAGAATTCGAAGGAACAAGGATTAAAAATTTCCAAGAGGATATCCACCATGTAAGATACATATTTATTGATGAAATGAGCTTCATTGGACAACATTTTCTAGAAAACATGGACTCTCAAGTTTGTCAAGCATTTCATGACAAAGAAAACATGATTTTTGGAGGAATTTATATGATTTTGATGGATTGGGGCAGTTGTGTCCTATTAGTGGTAAACCACCATATGATAGTAATAGACATGCAAATATATTATGGGAAGAATTCAAAATCGTTGTTACTTTTGATAAGATATTCAAACATGAGGAGAAACCCGAATTAACAAATGTTTTGACAACTTCTCACAAATTTGAGAGATGCAAATCCAACAATTGATGATTGGAAGTTATTAATGATAAGAACAAATGTTGGACTAGATAGAGTTACAAATGAAGAATTTGATGGTAATATTCATCTATTTTCTACAAACATTAATGTGGATAACCCTAATAGAAGAACAATGCACTCATTGAAACCACCCATTGAACGTAGCATTTCAACCAAAATATGTACTACTAATGCATTAATTGGGGATCTAAATGATGAGATTGATGTTGAATTAGTAATTGCCAATTTGATATAAGGGTCATGTTAAGTTAAAATATTTGGATAGAAGCATGTCTTGTAAATGGGGCCCTAGGTTATATTTGAAAAATAATTTATACAAGCCAAAGAGTGGCCCACCTAACAACCAATATATGTTATTATTGAATTTGATAGTTATTCCTGGGAATACCATTTAAAGATAAAAATACATGTACATTTCCAATTACACCAATATATAGAGGATGCACACACCAATTACCCTTACACTTGGCATGGGCATTGACAATGTACACAAATCACAGGGTTTGACTCTTTCAAAAGCTATAATTGATATAGAACAAAAGGAAAGGATGGGATTAACATTTATGGCTATGTCTTGTGTAAAGTCATTAGAAGGGACCTCAGAATATTACCTCCATTAACATATGAACACTATGAAAAGATGAAAAATGGAAATGAACTTTCCAAATAAAAGGCTGAGGAAGAGAGATTGAATTCCAAGTAGAAAAACATAATGTTTTCTATATTGTACAAACATAATTATATGAATTTATCATTTTAAGTGATGTGCATGTCACATTTTGATTTTCGAATACTTCTATTACTCTCACTAAGTATCATATATAGTATATTGTACATTTAAATTTAATAAAATGTTTCATGTCATTTAATAAAGGAAAATGCAATACGTGCAGGTGCTACTAGCATAACTATCTTAAATAAATATATCTAAAATATGCTGATAGGTATCATTTTCGAGGCTCCTATATTAGATTTAAGACATAATTGAAATAGGTGCATTGAAAATGATACCTCATGGTATATTTTACATATATTTATTTAAGATATGTATGCTTAGTAAATATATCCTCATGCAAAATATATCAAATATGTGTGATTTATTCATTCAGCCTCTTCACACTAAACTTATGATAGTTTACACACCACACTTGTTGATTCCCTTCACACAATACATCTTGATTTCCTCACACGATATTTATGTTACTATAATTCTAAATATCTATTCATTATTTGCATAAATATGCCATAGTGTTTTTCCTATATTTTTTAATTCATTATATGTAATATTTCCCTTCACATAATACATCTTGATTTCCTCACACGATATTTATGTAGTGTAATCTAAATATCTATTCATTATTTGCATAAATATGCCATAGGGTATTTCCTATATTTTTTAATTCATTATGTCGAGAGGCATTCTCATATATATATATATATATATATATATATATATATATATATATTGAGTGGATGAGTCTAATGTCGTGCCCGTGAAATTTGAAATATTTATGCCGAGAGGCATTCTCATTTATATATATTTATGCTTTGAGAGACATTGCTCACTATTAAAATTTATGCATGGAATTCAGATTAAAAACCACCCCCAACCTTTACTTCAAAAAAAAAAATCAATATGTATTTACATTAAGGTGTCTACTTTATATATTAATTGCAGTTCACATAACTTCGACACACTCCAGGATTAGTCATTAATTTCAATATGTATTTACAGTGTCTACTTTATATATTTCAATTATATTTTTGGGATTATGTGATTAAATTTTTACCTTACATGACATTGCATAGAATAATTGCAGTTCACATAACTTCGACACACTCCAGGATTAGTCATTAATATGATATAGGTATGAAATTTATAAAAAAATTATGATTAGAAAATATATTCGGTGTCTTTTTCACTTTGATGTTTAGGTTTGATATGTATTTTTAAAAGTTACTTTATGAATTTATATATATTTAAATTTATATCATGATAAGATTTAATAATTTTGAATGAAAAGAAAAAAATCCAGTTGAGATGTATTATTAAAAGTTACTTTATGAAATTTATATCCTATTTAAATTTCTATCTTGGTAAAATTTATTAATTTTGAAAGAAAAAAATCTACTTGAAATTTTGAGTAATTTTTAAAAAAATGTAGACATTGTAAGTTGAATTGTTTAGGAAAAGATTCTGGTTGAGATGTATTATTAAAACAACATTTCTATGTGTGCAAGACAATTACAACTTTAATAATGTTTGTATTTTTATCAACCCATATATTGAATAAAAATTTTCCTAACACATTAAACAATATATTTCATGTTTAATATAGGTTTCCATATTCCCTGACATAGAAAACCAACATTTCTATGTGTAGATGGCAATTATTACTTTAATAATGTTTGTATTTTTAATAAACCCATGTAAAACTATTTATTTTTACTTTAACAATTTATTTAAATAAAGCTTTTAAATAGTTATTATTCAAAGTGATATGTAATTTATAATAGTAGTAACTTAGAGTGAGATGTGATAGTCTCTCTACAAACTTTTATTTTAAAAAGACAATCGAAACATTACAATTAGAGATGTATTAGCAATATCATCTAAAAATTATAGAAACTTGTAAAATATTTCAATTATTACGATTTTGCTTTTGTTATATAGACAATTTTTAACATCTTAGTGTGCATTGTGTATTTAGAAATTGACAAATATAAACTTTTTGAAAAAAAAGAATGTGATGTTTATGAGAAATTTTCGTATGCGTATATATATAATTACATTATTTTCATTGGGGAACATTTATGGATATTTGTCCAACTCGGAATCTATCGTTACACGCGCCTTTTTCAATACCGGGAGCTAGGATTTGCAAATGGGATGTTTCCTGTTATGCTCTCCTAGCATGTCCTAATTTGGATGTCATCCTGTGTTCTCGAAAAGGTTTTTAAAGCAACGTAATGAGGGACATCCCGATGTATGTATAACATATGCATCTTCTGACAATGCGTTTTTCTATAAGAAATGTCAAATATAAATATTTTATATTTCTATAGCGAAACCGTGAAATCATATTTTGTGTATGCTTGGAAAAATGTTTTCATATAAATTCCCAGGAACTATGGTTCCATCATATTGTTTTTCATTTTTGTGAGTGGATGAGATGTTATTTTATTGACATTTGTATGTTGTGTTTTTTCAAGCAATGATTAACGTGGATATGTGCATTTGAACATTTCTTTACAAGGTGGTGTGCATTTATTTCATTGAAGGACATGGATATAGTTGATTTTTGAATACGCAATTGAGAATTCTTTGTTTTATATTTTTGTCTTTGATATTGTGTTATTTATGAGAGGAACATTGTTGAATTGTCACAACTTACCTGTATAATAACGATTTATACAATGACGTCGATGAAGAATTGTTGTGTTAATAGAGAATTGAGGTATTGTTTGTTATTTGTAAATGTGATAGTTTGTGTCACTTTAGTTCATATCATATTTTGAGTGTCCTTCATAATTTTTAGATTCTCTATACTATATGATTATTTCCTATTACATGTACATGGAGTTTTAAATAATATAAATAATTACATGATTTTTGAAAATATTTTATAGGCATGGCTCCACCAAGATTAAATTTTGAAAATGATGAGAAAAGAAAAGAATATCAAAGAGAATATCGCAGAAGAAGACAACAAGAAATGATAGAAATGCACAACGAGAGGAACAAAGGAAATGTTGAAATGATAATGATAGAAGAGCATTTGTAGAATGGAGGGTTGAATTGACAAATGAAGAAATAGATGCAGAGAGATGACAACATGTAAATAACATGATGACAATTCGTGCACAATCGTCTCAAGATGACTCACATGTATCAAGAATAAGGATACAAGGACAAATTCGTTCAGATCAGTTTCCTGAGGAAGAAAGATGAGAATGTGAGGATTTGATTACATTATTTATATAAATGATTTTATAAATTGCATAGTGTTTTGAGTGTGTTGGTGAAAAAACTATTAAAAATCAAATAAAAGGTCATAGATATGGAAATGGAAACACTTTTTCTAATCTCCTATTCTCTTAAATTCATATCATTCTTTGACTAGCCTTGCTAATTGTTACAACTTGGATAATATATGATTGATTTCTATTACATGTACGTGGATTTTTTAGTTATATAAATAATTACAAAATTTGTTGAAAATACTTTATAGGTGTGGCTCGACCACGATTAAATTTTGAAAATGAAGATGAAAGAAGAGCATATCGAAGAGAATATCAAAGACAATATCGCAGAAGGAGACAACAAGAAATAACAGATGCACAACGAGAGGAACAAAGGAAACTTTGAAATGATAACGATAGACAAAGGTTCGTAGAACGGAGGGCTGAATTAACAAATGAAGAATTAGATGCAGAAAGACGACAACATGCAAATAACATGACAATAATTCATGAACGATCGTCTCAAGATGACTCACATGTATCAAGAGCAAGGTTACAAAGATAGATTCGTTTGGGTCAGTTGCAAGAGGAAGAAAGACTACATAGACAAGAACTTCACCGCGAAGCATCTCAGAGGAATTATCATATAATGGTTGGTAATTTTGAAGTTAGATCTAGGGCAGAAAATTCAACATTGATGGATCGCGTGCTCGAAACACTAGAAAACTTGGCCCAAGATATAATGAATGTAGATGTTGCAAATAATTTAGAGAATGATAGTGTGCAACAGGAGATGACATTACAACCAATACGAACAATGAGAAGAAGAAGAATGCAAAATAATGATTTACAAGAGGAGTCAACAATCAAACCTAGAAGAAGAAGAAGAATGCAAGACTTGCATATTGCGAGAGAACAAATGATATATGATCCCAATGGAATGCTTGGGAGATATTTCAATATGGTCCAAATGATTTTTCGACACGGTCTTGATAACCTTTCTTTACCGTCATGTGTTATATTTGTCAAGAATGTTACATTGGAATAAAAGTTTCTCAACACCTGAAGGACCTGTGTGTACTAGATGTCGACAAGAGAAAGGTCATCATCGATTTTCAACATCGAACAATATGGATCCTGGGCCACAACCGCTAGAACTTGCAAACTTAACTCAAATTGAGGAAATGTTAATAGCCCGTGTCAACCCAATCCTACAGGTGACACATGCAACAGGAGGTCAATATAAATATAAAGGTCACACGATAAGTTTTCCTCAAGAAGTAAAAGAAATCGCTAATCTTTTGCCCCATAGATTGAAATATTTGCCAATGATTATTATTCGGAGGAGAGATCAACGTGGAAAAATTACGACTTTACAGTCAATAGAGAGTGAGTTTACAATGCATTGAAATATAAAATAGAACATGATAAGTTCTATTCAGATGTCCAAATCGATGAAAATGCTCTGAATGAACTTCCACCTCATTCTGCTAAGAATGTGTTCAAGCAGCTGAACTCAGTTCATATGGAGTTTGATTCCGACGCAAATGAAATTGTGTTTGTAGGTCCGACCATGGAGACAGATGAAGGAAATATAATTAGTCATACAACATCGATGGCATCTAAACCACCTAATGCACCAAGGGAGATGGAATTAATCCATGCGTGGGTGAATAACCCTCATGTGGACCCTAGAGCACTCATTGATTGGCCAGGGATAGGAGCATCTCCTATCAATGAGTATGTGACAGTAGGACTACTTGATATGGCATTCCCTACTATGTTTCCTAATGAAAAATGTGATTGGCTAGAACCGTGATTAAGATGAGTACATCTCCATGAATTTGTAAAGCATTTATTGTGATATAGGGATCACCGATTTGGACGACATTCTCAGTTCAGGTATTACATGATGAACATGATCATGAGACATAGTGCACAAAATTTGTCTGCAATTTTTGTGAAGAAAAACCTCCAAGATATGCCAATCACCATCAACGAGTTACGTGAGCATATGAAGAATGTTCCCCATTCCAATTTGGTTGATCATTTGATGCGGTTCAGAACATCCTTGAGGGGTACAAGGTCTTATTGGGAAAAATTTCGTGGTGAATTGGCTGACATGTTGCATCAAATAGGATCACCTACCATTTTTTTCACATTGAGCGCAACTGATATGTATTGGCTTGATCTACATGCATTAATGCCTGGAACACTACCGGATAATCCATAAGAAGCACAAAATTGGCGAAGGAAAAATATCATCGAATATCCACATATAGTGGCACATTATATGCACCTGCAACATACACTTTTCCGAAAGGAGGTATTACAAAAAGGAATGAAAGTTAAAGATTATTGGTCTAGATATGAATGGCAACATAGAGGTTTTCCACATGTGCATGGATTCATATGGTTATAAGGGGGCCGAATATGGACAACCTTGATTGGAATGATAATTTTCAACGTGGAAATGCTAAAAAATACATCCATTCTATTGTCCATGCATGGAATCCTCAGGATGACCCACACCAACGAAACATACATGTAATTTATCGATTCTCATCGAGTTTATGATTTATATAGAATTTTTACGTTCTCAAAATATATTGTGTATTCTTATGTTCTATGTTACAGGTCTACCAAAATTTTATATGCAAGATCTCGTGTCTTTGAAATATAAGACAACTGGCACAATTCAATATGGAACGTGACTATGAAGAGATTCTCAATAGTGTAGAATGACATATGATGTGTAGAGAGGGTGCCTGCCTACGTAAGAAAAGGGGGAAAATTGTTTATAGGTAAGATGTTCAAAATTTTGAATAATTAAATTGAAATAAAAAACACATATGTGGAAGAACTAATAATTGATTATTACATTTTGTAGGTATAATGCACCATGGCCATTGAATCTTGATGGATCAAAGTTATATCAAGACTCAAAGATGGGAGATAAAAAGTTTGAACCTACGAGAAATGATGATAGGGTAAATACACATAATCACTACATATTACAATTATGGAGAGCAAACGTAGATTGGCAACCTGTTCTTTCCAAACATGTCGTAGTCAAGTATGTAGCAAAAGTGGAGAAAAGCTCTTAAACTTATCATCAAATGTTGATGTGGATGGCAAATATTTAAAACCCAGATGAAATGGCAGCGACAAAGCATACATGAGACTTCTAACCGAAACAATTGTTGAAAGAGACATTGGCGCACAAGAAACATGTCACATGTTGTTGGAGCTCCCTTTGGTAGAGAGCAGTAGAGTATTTGTCAATTTGAATGTTGCGTGTGAGGTGTTCAAAAAAGTAACAACACCTAATGGAGATGACCATGAAGAACATGCAAAAAGTTTCATTGATGGGTACAAGAATATGCCTTTTCCATGGAAAGTGTGTCTCTTATTGATGCTGCTAGATCTTGGACATATAATCCAAGGAGAAAACGAGATAACAAATGGGAGGTAAGGAGTTTGGCAGCTATTGTGAGAGTGTTCCCGAGGTTTTCCTTTGTCCCTTTGTGGAATCTCATAAATGGGTTGATTTTTGTTGGTCAGATTTGTTGCTTTACAAGTCATTTCAAGATATAGACAGAGATATCGGACATGATTCTGATTCAATAAGTTCAAACTGGGATTCGTTCCATTATAATCCATGGCATGTCGAAAGGAGGACTACAGTAGAAGACGTTGAAAATAATAGCAATTCTGAAGATGAAATTAATCAACATGTTCAATAGAATACAATAGAACATGAATGGGAAATCATGTGTAGGCTTCATCATGGTCAAATTTTACAAGCAACGGAAATAGATATGTTGGGAAGGAGAGATATTGACAGAAAAGCACCATGGAATGATGAATATCGAGGTGAAGAATACACAAGTAAAGCGATAAAATTCATAAGCAGCATGAAAGACAATGGTTTAGTTATAGACGATGAATTAGCGTGGAATTTCAATTGCGACACCTTGGGTGCTAAAAAAAACAAGCACTTGATATAATAATGACACATTATAATCAACGTCAAAATAACATTCCATTGCTCATGATATTTCAAGGAACAGCGGGAACAGGAAAATCCTATTTGATTAGTGCGATTCAGTAGGCACTTTTTGATGCATCATTCCCTGAACGTTCTCCTCTTCTATTGCTTGCACCAACAAGAGTTGTAGCTTTTAATATTGGTGCCTCGAAAATCCATTCACAACTTCGAATTCCTATTACAGATTTTGCAGAATTGGAGGGATCGAGACTTGCAACATTCCAACAAGATATTTTCCACATAAAATATGTATTGATTAATGAAATGAGCTTCATCGGACAAAGTTTGCTAGAAAACGTGGACTCCTGACTTCATCAAGCATTCCCTAAAAGAGAAGACGTGAGCTTTGGTGGTGTTTCTATGATTTTGGAAGGAGATTTGGGGCAACTTCCTCCTGTTACCAATAAACCGCGATATGATAGTAATAGATGTGCAAAGTTGTTACATTGGATAAAGTATTTAGGCAAGAAGGAGAAGATGAAGACCAAAAATGTTTTCAAGAACTTCTCGCCAATCTCGAGATGCGAATCCGACACTTTCGGATGATTAGATTAACGTGAATAACCACAACAACAAAAATTTGCATTCATTAAAAAGACCCACAACAACAAAAAATTGCATTCACCGAAAAGACCTTCGCATGTAGCATTAACTAGAAAAAGTACCACCAACACACCGGCAGAGGTCCGAATGACAAACTTGATTTAGAATTATTAATTTCTAATGATGCAAGGGTTATGCTAACATCCAATATTTGGATAGAAGCAGTCTTGTAAATGGAGCTCGGGATATATTCGAAGCATAGTATATGCACCTGGTAGTGGTCCACCGAACCCGCCAACATATGTAATGGTTGAATTTGATAATTACTTCAGAATACCATTTGAAGATAGAAATCACGCATACCATCCCAATTACACCAATTACACCACACCATTACCCTTACGGTTGGCATGGGCATTGACAATACATAAATCGCAAGGTTTGACTCTTTCCAAGGCTACAGTTGATATTGAAGAAAGAGAAACAATGGGGTTAACATTTGTATATCGTTTGCAGAGTCTAAGAATATCTCCACCATTTTCATATGAGAACACTATGCAAAAATGAAGAACGGAAAACTACTTTCAAACGCAAGGCTAGGGAAAAAGACTTATGTCCTTGAATATAAATAAGGTACCATGTGTAACACACATTTCATTCTATGCTTTTGTCATTACATGTGATGTACATTACGCATTTCAATTCGTATGAAAAAGATTATTTTTTTTTAACTTGATAATACGGTTACTAATAAAATCCATAATAACTTCGTGCATTATAGACCTTGATTTTTTTTGCTCATGCTCATACTCATTCTCCAAAGACAAATATGGTTCCTTATTTAAATACATTTATGATGTTCCTTGTAAGATATTTGATTTTATTCATGCACTGAACAAAATTCCCTTTATTTTTCATACTTTATTTTTGGTATTATTTTCGCATAATGCAACTCCAGCGGTTCTTTACTAGCATACCTATATTATATAAATATATGTAATATATGCCGAGAGGTATATATTACATATATTATATATTATATAGGTGCCTCGTGAACTTCACCTCTCGACATATTTTACATACATATAGAAACATAAATCAAAACATGATATGTAAAATATGCCGAGAGGTGAAGTTCACGAGGCACTATATAATATAATATATGTAATATATACCTCTCGACATATATTACATATATTTATATAATATAGGTATGCTAGTTATATGTAATATAATATTTAATTTATATAACTACCATGTATTTTAATGATCCGTATTTCTTTCCATTTGTCTTTTTTTTTTTAGTAACCCATAAATCAGCACATTTGATTTCAAATGTATTTTTCCAACTTAATTACTCGATGTCAAAGTTTGTGATGTTTTATCATATTCACATCCTAGCATTTTTCAAAAGAGGGGCCTTCACAATTTCCTTCAAACAAAGATTGGGTAGAGATTGTGTGCACAATTCTTTAACTATTTTAAAATGCGGAAAATGTGATTTAATGCATAGTACATAATATATTAGTTAAGGTTGTGGGGATGGAGGTATAGGTAAAAACTTTTGGTCCAATGGTTGTGGGAATAAAGGTAACGGTAAAATATTTTGGTGCATTTATATCATGAATGAATATATTGAAGGTGTAAGAGGTATAGTTAAAAAAATAGTCATATGGAATCGAATTACATAATTTTTAATATTAAATTTTGTTTCATGTTAATTTTTGAAGGTGTAAGAGACATAGGAAAAAAATAGTCATATAGAATGAAATTACATAATTTTTAATATTAAATTTTGTTCTACGTTAATTTTTGAAAATATCTTCATATATTTAAACAAAATATCTTATATTATTGAAAATATCTTCAAGTAGTTTCCACTTTAATTTTTGTAAAATTTAAAGGAAATATTTTAATAATTTTTTCGTTTTTTATATAAATGTCTTGATTAAAATTAAATAATAAATGTGAGATTTAATTTTTTTCCAATAATATATTAAGCAAGAAGGTTTCTTTTGTAATTGTCTCATTTAAATTAAATAATAAAAGTAAGATTTTATTTTTACCAATAATACATTAAGTGAGAAGCATGGAAAAGCTAACATAAATAGAATGATTTTCCTTTTAATCATTTTTGTAAAATTTAAAAATTTAACAATTTATAGATTTTAAAGGAAATATCTTAACAATTTATAGAAAGATTTTCTTTTAAAAGCATGAAAAATAAAAGTGAGATGAAAATATATTCAAGTGTTCCACTTTATTTTTGTGTAAAATTAAAACAAAATATCTTAACATTTTTGGTTTTTTTGGTATCTCTCAATTAAAATTAAATTATAAAAGTAAGATTTTATAAAAGTAAGAAACATGGAAAAATAAAAGTAAAATTTAGTAAGAAACATGCAAAAACTAACATAAATAGAAGTCCAACAAGTAATTGATTTTAGTGAAGCATGCAAAAACCGGTGCCTTGTAAAAATCCATAAGAAATCAAAGATGAGCGCATGTAAAATGCAGAGCGTAACCTAGATATGGAAATGGAAATGCTTTTTCTCATCAAACAACTATTAAAAATCAAACAAAAGGTCATAGATATGGAAATGGAAATGCTTTTTCTAATCTCCTCTTCTCTTAAATTCATATCATTCTTTGACTAACCTTGCTAATTGTTACAACTTGGATAATATATGATTGATTTCTATTACATGTATGTGGATTTTTTAGTTATATAAATAATTACAAAACTTTTGAAAATACTTTATAGGTGTGGCTCGACCATGATTAAATTTTGAAAATGAAGATGAAAGAAGAGCATATCGAAGAGAATATCAAAGACAATATCACAAAAGGAGACAACAAGAAATGACAGATGCACAACGAGAGGAACAAAGGAAACTTCAAAATGGTAACGATAGACAAAGGTTAGCAGAATGGTTAGGCTGAATTAACAAATGAAGAATTAGATGCAGAAAGATGACAACATGCAAATAACATGACAATAATTCATGAACGATCGTCTCAAGATGACTCACATGTATCAAGAGAAAGGTTACAAAGACATATTCATTTGGGTCAGTTGCAAGAGGAGGAAAGACTACATAGACAAGAACTTCACCACAAAGCATCTCAGAGGAATTATCGTAGAATGGCTGGTAATGTTGAAGTTAATTCTAGGGCAAGAAATTCAACATCGATGGATCACGTGCTCAAAACACCAAAAATTGGCCCAAGATATAATGAATGTAGATGTTGCAAATAATTTAGAGAATGATAGTGTGCAATAGGAGACAACATTACAACCAATATGAACAACGAGAAGAAGAAGAATGCAAAATAATGATTTACAAGAGGAGTCAACAATCGAACCTAGAAGAAGAAGAAGAATGCAAGACTCGCATATTGTGAGAGAACAAATGATATATGATCCCAATGGAATGCTAAGGAGAGATTTCAATACGGTCCAAATGATTTTTCGACACGGTCTTGATAACCTTTCTTTGCCAGTCATGTGTTATATTTGTCAAGAATGTTACATTGGAATAAAAGTTTCTCGAACACCTCAAGGACATGTGTGTACTAGATGTCAACAAGAGAAAGGTCATCATCGATTTTCGGCATCAAACAATATGGATCTTGGGCTACAACCGCTAGAACTTGCAAACTTAACTCAAATTGAGGAAATGTTAATAGCCTTCGTCAACTCCAATCCTGCATGTGACACATGCAACAAGAGGTCAATATAAATATAAAGGTCACACGATAAGTTTTCCTCAAGAAGTAAAAGAAATCGCTAATCTTTTGCCCCATAAATTGAAAGATTTTTCGATGATTATTGTTCGGAGGAGAGGTCAACATGGAATAAATTACGACTTTACAGTCAATAGAGATCGAGTTTACAATGCATTAAAATATAAAATAGAACATTATAATTTCTATTCAAATGTCTAGATCGTTAACATGATCTCGAATGAACTTCCATCTCATTCAACCGAGAATGTGTTTGAGCAAATGAACTCGCCATATGGAGTTTGATTCCGACGCAAATGAAATTGTGTTTGTAGGTCTGACCATGGAGACAGATGAAGGAAATATAATTAGTCATATAACATCGATGGCATCTAAACCACCCAATGCACCAAGGGAGATGGAATTAATCCATGTGTGGGTGAATAACCCTCATATGGACCCTGGAGCACTCATTGATTGGCCAAGGATAGGTATCTCCTATCAATGAGTATGTGACAATAGGACTACTTGATATGGCATTCCCTACTCTGTTTCTTGATGGAAAATGTGATTGGTTAGAACCACGATTAAGAAGAGTATGTCTCCATGAATTTCTAAAGCATTTATTGTGATATAGGGATCACCGATTTGGCCGACATCCTTGGTTCAGGTATTACATGATGAACATGATCATGAGACATCGTGCACAAAATTTGTCTCTACAAATTTTGTGAAGAAAAACCTCTAAGATATGCCAATCACCATCAACGAGTTACATGAGCATATGAAGAATGTTCCCATTCCAATATGGTTGATCGTTTGATGCATTCAACAACATCATTGGGGTACAAGATCTTTATGGGTGAAATGTCATGGTGAATTAGGTGACATGTTGCATCAAATAGGATCACCTACCATTTTTTTCACATTGAGCTCAAATGGTGATATGTATTGGCCTGATTTACATGCATTAATGCCTCGAACACCATCGACTAATCCACAAGAAGCACAAAATTGGCAAAGGAAAAATATCATCGAATATCCACTTATAGTGGCACATTATATGCACTCGCGACATACACTTTTCCAAAAGGAGGTATTACAAAAAGGAATGAAAGTTAAAGATTATTGGTCTAGATATGAATGGCAAGATAGACATTCGCCACATGTGCATGGATTCGTATGGTTAAAAGGGGCACCAATATGGACAACCTTGATTGGAATGATGATTTTTAATGTGGAAATGCTGAAAAATACTTCCATTCTATTCTCCATGCATGGAATCCTTGGATGACCCGCACCAATGAAACATACAAGTAATTTATCAATTCTCATCGAGTCTATGATTTATATAGATTTTTTACGTTCTCAAAATATATTGTGTATTCTTATGTTCTATGTTACAGGTCTACCAAAATTTTATGCAACATCCGTGTCTTCAAATACAAGACAACCCATATAATTCGATATGGAACATGACTATGAAGAGATTCTCAACCGCAGTGTAGAATGACATACGATGTGTAGAGAGGGTGCCCGCATAAGTAAGAAAGGGGGAAATTGTTAGTAGGTAAGATGTTCAAAATTTAAATAATTAAATTGAAATAAAAAACACATATGTGGAAGAACTAATAATTGATTATTATACATTTTGTAGGTATAATGCACTTATGGCATTGAATCTCGATGGATCAAAGTTATATCAAGACTCGAGAGATGGGAGATAAAAAGTTTGAACTTGCGATAAATGATGATAGGGTAAATACACATAATCGCTACATATTACAATTGTGTAGAGAAAATGTAGATTAACAACTTGTTCTTTCCAAACATGCCGTAGTCAAGTACATTGCAAAGTATCTAGCAAAAGTGGAGAAAAGCTTTGAAACTTATTATCAAATGTTGATGCGGATGGCAAATATTGAAAACCCGAATGAAATGGCAGGGACAGCATACAAGAGACTTCTAACCAAAACAATTGTTGAAAGAGACATTGGCACACAAGAAACATGTCACATGTTGTTGGAGCTCCCTTTGGTAGAGAGCAGTAGAGTATTTGTCAATTTGAATGTTGCACATGAGGTGTTCAAAAAAGTAACAACACCTGATGGAGATGACCATGAAGAACATGCAAAAAGTTTCATTGATGGGTACAAGAATAGGCCTTTTCCATGGAAAGTGTGTCTCTTATTGATGCCGCTAGATCTTGGACATATAATCCAAGGAGAAAATGGGATAACAAGTGGGAGGTCAGGAGTTTGGCAACTATTGTGAGAGTGTTCCCGAGGTTTTCCTCTGTCCCTTCACGAGAATCTCATAAATGGGTTGATTTTTGTTGGTTAGATTTGTTGCTTTACAAGCCGTTTTGCGAGATATAGATAGAGATATCGGACATAATTATGATTCAATAAGTTCAAACTGGGATTCGTTTCGTTATAATCCATGGCATGTTGAAAGGAGGACTGTAGTAGAAGACGTTGAAAATAACAACAATTCTGAAGATGAAATTAATCAACATGTTCAATAATACAATAGAACATGAATGGGAAATCATGTGTAGGATTCATCATGGTCAAATTTTGCAAGCGATGGAAATAGATATGTTGGGAAGGAGAGATATTGATGACAAGCACCATGGAATGATGAATATCGAGGTGAAGAATACACAAGTAAAGCGATAAAATTCATAAGAAAGATGAAAGATAATGGGTTGTTTATAGATGAAGAATTAGCCCCAAATTTTAATTGTGACACCTTGGGTGCTAAAAAAACAAGCACTTGATATAATAATGACACATTATAATCAACGTCAAAATAACATTCCATTGCTCATGATAGTTCAAGGAATAGTGGGAACAGGAAAATCCTATTTGATTGGTGTGATTCGTCAGCACTTTTTGATGCATCATTCCCTGAACGTTCTCCTCTTCTATTGCTTGCACCAACAAGAGTTGCAGCTTTTAATATTGGCGCCTCGACAATCCATTCACAACTTCAAATCCCTATTATAGATTTTGTAGAATTGGAGGGATCGAGACTTGCAACATTCCAACAAGAGATTTGCCACATAAAATATGTATTGATTGATGAAATGAGCTTCATCGAAAAAGTTTGCTAGAAAATGTGGTCTGATCCCAACTTTGTCAAGCATTCCCTAAAAGAGCAGACATGAGTTTTGGTGGTGTTTCTATGATTTTGGTAGGATATTTGGGGCAACTTCCTCATGTTACTGATAAACCGCCATATGATAGTAATAGACGTGCAAAGTTGTTATGGGAAGCATTCAAAACAGTTGTTACATTGGATAAGGTATTTAGGCAAGGAGGAGAAGATGAAGACCAAAAACATTTTCGAGAACTTCTGCCAATCTCAGAGATGCGAATCCGACACTGGATGATTGGATGTTGTTAATGAGTAGAACAAGTTCTGCATTAGACAAAGATAGCAACGAAGAATTCTATAATAATATTCACCTAATGGCGACAAAGATTAATGTGAATAACCACAACAACAAAAATTTTCATTCATTGAAAATACATGTCACACATAGCATTGCAACTAGAACAAGTACCACCAACACACTGGCAGGAGGTCTGAATGACGAACTTGATTTAGAATTATTAATTTCTAATGATGCAAGGGTTATGCTAACATCCAATCTTTGGATAGAAGCAGGTCTTGTAAATGGAGCTTTGGGATATATTCAAGCATAGTATATGCACTTGGTAGTGGTCCACCGAACCCACCAACATATATAATGGTTGAATTTGATAGTTACTTCGGAATACCATTTGAAGATAGAACTCTGCATACCATCCCAATTACACCAATTACACCAATTACCCTTACGGTTGGCATGGGCATTGATAATACATAAATCGCAAGGTTTGACTCTTTCCAAGGCTACAGTTGATATTGAAGAAATAGAGACAATGGGGTTAACAATTGTGGCTATCTCTCGAGTGAAGTCATTGCAGAGTCTAAGAATACCTCCGCCATTTTCATATGAGCGCTATGCAAAAATGAAGAACGGAAAACTACTTTCGAAACAGAAGGCTAGGGAAAAAGACTTATTTCCTTGGAATATAAATAATGTACCATGTGTAACACACATTTCATTCTATGCTTTTGTCATTACATGTGATGTACATTACGCATTTCAATTCGTATGAAAAAAGATTATTTTTTTAACTTGATAATACGGTTACTAATAAAATCCATAAGAACTTCGTGCATTATAGACCTTGATTTTTTTTGCTCATACTCATTCTCCAAAGACAAATATGGTTCCTTATTTAAATACATTTATGATGTTCCTTGTAAGATATTTGATTTTATTCATGCACGAACAAAATTCCCCCTTATTTTTGTACTTTATTTTTGGTATTATTTTCTGCATAATGCAACTCCAACGGTTGCTACTAGCATACCTATATTATATAAATATATGTAATATATGCCGAGAGGTATATATTACATATATTATATATTATATAGGTGCCTCGTGAACTTCACCTCTCGGCATATTTTACATACATATAGAAACATAAATCAAAACATGATATGTAAAATATGTCGAGAGGTGAAATTCACAAGGAACCTATATAATATATACCTCTCGCATATATTACATATATTATATTATATAATATAAGTATACTAATTATATGTAATATAATATTTGATTTATATAACTACCATATATTTTAATGATCCGTATTTCTTTCCATTTGTCTCTTTTTTTCCCATAAATCAGCACATTTGATTTCAAATGTATTTTCCCAACTTAATTACTCGATGTCAAAGTTTGTGATGTTTTATCATATTCACATCCTAGCATTTTTCAAAAGAGGGGCCTTCACAATTTCCTTCAAACAAAGATTGGGTAGAGATTGTGTGCACAATTCTTTAACTATTTTAAAATGCAGAAGATGTGATTTAATACATAGTACATAATATATTAGTTAAGGTTGTGGGGATAGGAGGTATAGGTAAAAACTTTTGGTCCAGCGGTTATGGTTGTGGGAATAGAAGGTAACGGTAAAATATTTTGGTGCATTTATCTTATGAATGAATATATTGACGGCGTAAGAGGTATACTAAAAAAATAGTCATATGGAATCGAATTACATAATTTTTAATATTAAATTTTGTTTCATGTTAATTTTTGAAGGTGTAAGAGACACAGGGAAAAAAAATAGTCATATAGAATGATATTACATAATTTTTAATATTAAATTTTGTTCTACGTTAATTTTTGAAAATATCTTCATAGTGTTCCACTTTAATTTTTGTAAAATTTAAAGGAAATATCTTAATAATTTTTTGGTTTTTTTTGTATATGTCTTGGTTAAAATTAAATAATAAAAGTGAGATATTATTTTTTTCAATAATATATTAAGCAAGAAGGTTTTTTTGTAATTGTCTCATTTAAAATTAAATAATAAAAGTAAGATTTTATTTTTTCCCAATAATACATCAAGTAAGAAGAATGGAAAAGCTAACATAAATAGAATGATTTTCCTTTTAAGAAAATGGAAAAATAAAAGTAAAATGAAAATATCTTCATAATGTTACACTTTCATTTTTGTAAAATTTAAAAGAAATTTAACAATTTATAGATTTTAAAAGAAATATCTTAACAATTTATAGAAAGATTTTCTTTTAAAAGCATGAAAAAAATAAAAGTGAGATGAAAATATATTCCGTGTTCCACTTTAATTTTTGTAAAATTTAAAGGAAATATCTTAACCATTTTTGATTTTTTTGTATGTCTCAATTAAAATTAAATTATAAGAGTAAGATTTTATTTTTACCAATAATACATTAAGAAGCATTGAAAAACTAAAATTAATAGAAGCTCAACCAACAATTGATTTTACCTTGAGAAACATGGAAAAATAAAAGTAAAATTTAGTAAGAAACATGCAAAAGCTAACATAAATAGAAGCCCAACCAGGAATTGATTTTAGTGAAGCATGCAAAAACTGGTGCCTTGTAAAAATCCATAAGAAACTGTTGTACAGGCGCAACAGGAAGAATGCAGAGCCAGAACCTTTAAGATAGCAAGGGCCATGAGGTGGCTTATTCGTGTAGAAGGTGTAGGGCGACTGAAGCATTCAATGTAGAAGGTGTAAGCATCCAAAAACTAGTGCCTTTTAAAAAGGCCACAAGAAAATGTTGCAGGCGCAACAAGAAGAACACATAACTTTTAAGATATTTATGTGAGGTGTTAATTTGCATAGAAATCATATAGGAAAGTCAATTGTGAAGCATTTTTTAATTAAATCAGTTAATTCAAATAAAGATTACAAAATAAACATATAAAAGTAGAACATACAGTTTTATTGGGTAAAATTCATTTTGAGTTTGAAAAAAATTTATAAATTTTATTTTGGATCAACATATTTATTAGGTAGTGTATTCCCAATTTCCTTTCAATTCAAATAGAGATGACAAAATAAACATAAGAAAAGCAGAACATGCAGCTTTCTGCGAGTAAAATCCCTTTAAAGTTTGAAAATAATTTATAATTATTTATCTTTCTTTCAACATTTTTATTTAGATTAAGTAGTGTATTTCCAATTTTGTTTTAATCACGCCATGGGCCTATTTATAGTTAATTTAGAGAGTATATTAATCTGCAGCATCTAATTAAAATGATATTATATCAATAAGAGTTTATAATCCAAGATACTTTCCTACTCCTTCGCTCAATGAAATTATCCGCTGCGAGCTGTATTGAGGTAATTCCAAACTATATTGTAGTTGAAGTTAATATATTTACAGTTGTGCATTGAAAAAAGTGTTACTTACGTTTTTCTTCAATGCAATTATGTGAATTGGGTCTCATTTTTTCAATGTTAAAGACCAGAAATTGATAAACTCGTGTGAATATAAATTGATAATCTGTTCAGCACATAATTGTTTTGACCGGGATTTACACATTAACCTATTTTTGAGTATAGCGTAATTGTAATCAGTTATGTCACATATACAAACGAAGAGCTCAGTTAATATGGAAAAAACATCTTGTGGACAAGCGCCAACAGTGACATCACTGTTACCTGCCACTCTCTCAGCAAAACCACACTCAAACTCCAATTCTACTATTAACAGAACAGAAAAAGAGCGAAAGACAAGGATACACAGCTGGATCAAAAGGAGAACCCGGATCTTAAAATAGAAAGCATAATATTGAGTTTACATACAAAATTTTTATATCATTATTGTTAACATAGGTTTTAGTTTTGTTGTAAACTAGCAATTGCACGAGAAATGTGTAATGGGGACACCGAAAGGAATAAGGAGAGGAATTTATATTGATGTAGGGAACGAGGCATAGAAGCCAGAGTCGCAAACATTAAACATCTTAGATTGTTCTATCCGCCTCCACTTTATCATCTCGACATCGTTGACATTATTCGTGTGAGTTCCCGTTGCAGATTAAAAAAAAAAAAAAAGCAAGAAAATCCTATAGATTCGAGGTTGGAAACCCAAATGCCCTTCATGCCTACTACGACACTATGTAGCCCAATAAAGTTTTTAAGCTCGATTAATTACAAAAAAATAGGGGATGTGCAAACAATCATCGGTAGTTGAGGCCCTTAGTGGGTCTTATGTAATTTTTTTATCCATCAATCATTTTTTGGCATGAGACGTCATACAATTTATTATATTATTGAATGTAAATAACTCTTTTATTTACAAGGACATTTTTTTCCAAATTAAGACAAGTGGTAAGCTTCCCTATATAAAGACATAAATATTCATCATCACGTACTCCTCTAATAATGGAATGATTAACATTCACATTGGTTGACGCCACTGGTCAAACTAATTTATCTAAAAAAATAGTCTTTTAAAAGTCTTGTTACCATTAGCGATGTAAAAGAGAATCCATGGACTTTTTATGCAAATATGGGCGGATATTACAAAAATTGAGTTGAAAACCACCTTCCAAACATGTAAACCCGCCTTCCTAATGTTATCTTTTGCTGCACATTTCATTTAAAATCGCCATCAAAAGAGAGATATGGTTTCCATTTGACAAAAAAAGGTAGTTTTGAAAAGATTAAAGTATAACCTCCCTTAAACAAGAAAAATAAAAAGCTCGAAGCCATCATAGAAGGTACAGGTCTAACACATCATAAACCCCTCAATTCCCTCCGGCAAGAGACTTGAGCTTCCCTCTTTCATGTTGAGGCTCGAGAATAATCTTAACATCATTGGGTTAGACTAAAACAAGGAATGGGGCTTCGGTAGTTGCTTAAAAATTTAACACACACGAAAAAGATATAATGTAATAAATATCTCACTTTTTGATGACTAATCTAACTTATGGATTGAAAGTAAATAATTGACATGTACAAAAAATTATATTGTGTGTGTACTTTTGTGTGATTTGGATTATTCTAGTTTATACTTCCACTTTGCTCAGTAGATTTTGTGGGGAATTGTTTAGATCCTATGTGCATGATTTTGTTTGTTATTAAATCATAACATTATTCCACAAATTCCGTATTCCCAACATCATTAACATTTACTTTTACACACTTTTACTTACTTATACATACCTTACTCTGATTTTTCACATACAAGACTTTGACTACTCTTTTTCTCTTCTTTTGTAGGTCTTTCCTTACAAGAAACAACTCACATCAACAAGCACAAGCTCCAAAGAAGACACTACTATGCACAGTGGTTCAACCCTAGGGTCTACCTCCCTTTCCTAGTTGTCATGCTTCACATACGATCACTTCATGCTTCACATGGCTACTTGTCCACTCGACACACTATCAACTACACTTCTCTTCGTATCACAAGGTACACATTTTCTATCTACTTTATGCTATCGAGTATCCACTTAACAACATAAAGTGAGGGAAATGTAGACAAAAATCTATGCACTTGGGTATATTTCTAGGTCCTAAAGCATACTAATGTATATGTGATTCCTAAGCAAGAAAACTAGTGGTTGAAAACTCCTTTTGGCTCTTTGATTACTTTATCCATCTTACAACTATGTCAAAGACTTGACCGGGATGATTTATATTTTGATGACCTCGCATAATAAATACGCCCACTAGGATGACAAGCACCTGTGCACTCATGTCCCTTCTGGGTGCTCCTTCCTTCTTTATCTTCTTCTTACTCTTTTGGTTCCTTTTCACCTTTTGGTCACCTTTTAAAACTTTGGGTTGGCCTTTCAGTTGTCAATTACGAAATTCAAACAAGGGAATCATATATATACTTAGTTATTGCTCTCAAATAAGGGGCCAAACATCATAAACATTATTTATCACCACCTAAGCACACAAAGGCACAAGAGCACTATAAGGCATACATCTAGCACATCCATACAAGGGACAAGGGATGCATTATTCTACATACACAACATAGGAGGGGAGTTCATTCTATTTCATTACACACATCTTGTATACTTAGTACAATCCCGCTTATCATCGTGCAACTTGCACAAGGGAAACCTAGGACATCATTTCACACACAAGCACAAAGAACTACATGAAGTCTAAGATTTAGTACAATGCTGAATTGCAAGTTCACTCTTCAGGTGACTGCTAGGGTCAGTCTAACTCCACATCTTGCATCTTTTTATTAGATTTGATGTGGTTTATGGACATGTGGAGGTAGAAATTTGTTTTGCAAATTATAGGTGCACCTTAACCCTAACAACGAAGTCGGAGTGATAAATTGAATATTGGAGTGAAGAAATTCCGGCCGTAAAAAATTCGTAACTTGAGCATCTAAGCAGACACATATGCCTAGATCGATTACTAGCTTCGGGGTGCTCATGTTCTCCTCGTGGGCACTTTTGTCCTATACATTTCTAGGGTTCTGAACCCTTATCGAGTCCTAATGACACTATTTCTAGTCTTTTTCAACAAATACATAATCCATATCATTTCCAAGTTACACGTAATAGTCTAAGTCATCACCCCTCTCTCATTTGTTTAGGATTTTACATTATTGAATGTTTATTGCTTGTGCATATTGTACATAATTGTCGAATCATTTGTTACAAAAAGAGTTATCTTGTGAAATAAGATTTAATTCAAATTAGATTAAATCAAATATGGATGTCCTATTTTAACTTTATAATATGTCTTAGCTTTTATTTGTTAAAACATGTAAGGAATAATTTCATTATTTCTCAATGTTTGTAGTTGACAAATACATATTAAACACTTCTCAAAAATAAATTTGAGAAGCTAGAAAATATTAGTTGTACCTCGTGATGTTACACAATGGCCTAAGAATAGACCCAAGAACTTAAGCATGTCTGTCTCTACAAGGTAGGAGCAAAATATTTGACAAGGAAGATAAACAAGGAATGAATGGACAAGCTGAGGATTTTCTAAGGTAGAAATAGTATTAGGATTAGAAATTACCAATGGTAAAAGAAGAGATACTTGGTTGTGATCTTTGAGTATCAATAACAATAGGGTGTTTGAAAAATCCAATAGTAAATATGGGTAAGAGATGTAATAAATATTACTCTATATAGCCACATATTAAGCTTATCAAAAGGACCGATTACAACAAATATCCACTCTAAATATAAGTAAAAATGAGCTTAACCTATGTTAGTCTTAGTTTTGCAAATGAAGATGAATAGAGATCATAACAATGCGTTCAACTTGAAATTCAAAACATCTAGAGCCAAAATGGAGCTAAATGATCAACAAGCCAAAAAAGTAACTAAAAATAAGTGAGCAATCCGATTTTTAAAAATAATCATGCTTACACAATGGCCATAGAAAGGCTCATGACCTAATAAAGTAAGCACAAGGGGTCCAAAATTAAAGAGAAAATTTTAGATGCAAACCCATTTCCCCTTAGAGTGAAAAATCTCTACCTCAACAATCCAATAGCCCATAAATGCACACATTAAAAAAATTAATAATACAAGGATTATCAATCAAGCAAAATTCAATATAGAACAATCAATACACAACTAAATATGATTAATTTTAAAGCATTCTTAGGTTTGGGATTGGTCTATCAAGAATCACATCTATTGCAGACAAGAGTGGTAAGCTTGATTGAATTGTTAAAAAGTAGACTGAATATAGTTATAATGATTGTTGGAGTAAAGTACATAATGTACCATAGGTGATTGATTTCGAGCTCGATAATAAAATATTAGAATAGATTGTCAAAAGCTATCAAAGGGAAGAGGAATTCCTTTAGAGCATTCTCGAGAGACATTCTCAAGTGCAATGTAATGTATATGCATGGGCCAATTAGAGACAAAATTGAGTTTTCATAATCTTGTTTTGCTAATGTTAGAGCAAAATTGTTGGATGTCGAACAACACCACTTGGTGGGGTTGCAAAAATAACAATAATGCCAAAACGAGATAAAGCATGAAGTAGGATTTGGTGACCCATAACTATAAATATGGAATGGGTTCGAGTGCACAATATTAGATAGGATTTGATATTGTTCAAGTGAAATCATCAAGGCTATTGAGTGAGATTGAAAGGAAACTTTAGTGCTTTTAAGAGATTTTAAGATTCACTTGCAAGATGTGGTGTGTTAGTGCAAAGTGAATTTGGCGACCAAGGGTGGATGCCCTATGTAGGTCAGTGGTGCTTTAGATGAAGCCAACGAAAAACATCTTCACTATAGGCAAGTGTAGAGATGCAATGAAAGGATTGAATACTCCTTTGATGCGAAAACAAAGGATTTGTGGAACAAAAGACACAACCAATAAATATTACTCACCGATTCTTTAAAGACAACAAAAACAACTATAAACAAGAAAAAAACAAATGAAATACTATAAAGCAAGACTTAAAAAGAGTAGATGAAGAACAAGTTTTAAATAGCGTACCAATTTTCGTGAAGAACTAAGTACACAAAGACTAATATCTATTTAGCTCTTAGTGTGTTCAAGAATCTGAAAATTTGTTTGACATAAGTGTAAAAGTAAAATGAACATACCTCATAAACATGTAGAGAGAGGGGAGCAAAAGACTTAGAAGAAAATCTCTAAAGATAAATAATGGATGAGAATTACATATTATTAATAAATACTATCAAAATCAAACATGCCAACAAACCATTTGTCTAACTATTTTTTTAAGGTTTAATTGTTTTCAAATTCTACACACCAATCACATTAGCAAAGAAAATGTATTTATCAAAATTTAAATGGTAAAAATTGTTAATAAATATTTTATACATTTAATTGTCTAAATAAAAATAAGTAAACAAAGTAAACAAAATGCTTACACCTGCAACATAGAGTAATCCTATATGAACTAGGTAATAAACAAGGCCATGATATGGCAAATACTCGAAGATGATGCTTTTGAGATGCATGGAGGGAAATTGTAAATGCTAAACTTTGGTGTAAATGCAAAAAGTAATGGCCTTGTTTGAATTTTGGTTTGTGAAATAAATAGATTTCATGCACCAAAACATAATGGAAATAGTTTGAGAGTTATGAAAATGTAGTTGTGTGATGGGGTAATAATATGTGGAAAATGCAAATAACAAGGATCACACTTGAATCTTGTAAATTTACATCTATGTTGGCTCATCCTTATATAGTACTCCTGTAATATTGTTCACTCTAGTCAAAACACCTGTAGAAAAACATACATGGTTGAGAAACTAAGTTGAGAGAATGTTGTCATGTTGCTTAGAGAACCAACAACACAGTGGGTATGTGCATACAAAAGCTACATAGATACCCACCGTATACACAAAATGCATATACACCTGTACCTTGTAGACAAACACAAAAACAAACATACACAACACAAAATCCCTCTAGTAGACATGAAGATAAGTGCTAAAGCATACAATTGGTAGTAGAACAAACACTTGCTTATTTGTATATGTATCTGAAGACCAAGCCCCTAATAAATTTACTGTGGGTGATGACATAAGAGGGTCATATTGCATCAAACCCGTTAAAGAATATATTGTAGATTTTTAAATATGAGTATAGGCCAACAAAATTTTAGAAACTTGCATATAAAACACGGAAACATTTCTCCTAAATGAAAGAGGCCTCCGAAAAAACTCACAATCTACTTTGCCTACTGCCATGCATTGAATTGATAAAATTCGTAGCATATACACTTAATACATATAGCCTGCAGAACTTCCCCATTTCCACTGAATTACAAGTCACAACAATCTTGCAGATATAATATGAATTTTTAATGCTGGCATTACCTAAACAAAAAATGTGAAAAAGCTTCAGGAGACTTGTAGTCCATTAGACTAAGCAGTGATCACGTAAGTCATTTGTAGATTACATAAAAGAATATAAGACCTGTCATTTTCCTTGCATAATAATACAAGCACTTTATTTGAGATCCAAAGATGTTAGCCATTACCACTGAAAATCCAAAGAATCGTCAGTAAATCTAGCAGTAATTAGATAGATGCAGCGAGTGCAAATTTGATCTTTGCTTTACTAGTAGAGTTCTATACTCTCATAAATTAATTAAAAAATGTGTTGGGGAACAGAGCTAAATGGAGCTCTTGTTAATAGTCATCTTAAAAACAATACAATTATGGGTTAAATCAGTCTTGCACACGGAGATATATCTATAACCTTAATATCTCCTCATTTTACTATATACAATTTTTTTTTCATGATTTGTATGTGTATCTGAAGACCAAGCCCCTAATAATTTTTGGAGTTGTTTCCTCAGATAGAAGAAACTCAAACAACATAGGTAAAAACCTGTCATTAGCTAGCAGATTGATATCAATCCAGTCAAATACCTCTCGCATCGTGTCCAGGACATCAAGTCGCTAGTTCTGGTCTCAAATCTCTATAAAATACCACCATATTGTCCCAGGAATTTACAATCTTGACCACACTTTGTTCTCTCATTGCATCCTCGATGCACCTCCGCACAATTGTTGGCACCAAATTTTGCTGCTCAGAACAAAATTGCAATGTATTAAATGAGCATCAAATTTGTTGATGGAATGCACAAAAGCCATCGTATAGAAAGAAACAACACGAATGCAACATCTTATGTGGATGCTAAACGACCTTTCCTAGAAATATTCCATAAATGCGTCATACTCGGGTGTGGATTGCCCAGAACCCAGAAGTCGTGTTTTCGCCTTCAATGTTTTACCCGAACGAATGGCCTAACGAATGTGCAACTTCATTTGTTGTTATCGTGGATCAGTATATAGGGATGGGAGAGCAAGGGATCACTATTTGTATTCAAGCTCATGTTTTGGGTGTTTGTTAATAAGTTCACCTCGACAAGTTTAGTCAGAGATTAATTTGAGAACAGAGATTGCGCTTCAGACAATTGAATACTGTGAATGCTATTAAAAACTAGGGCTTAGAACCAGGGGAAGAAAAACCAATATGGCTAGACATGACAACCGAATGAAGTGCCCCTAATTCCTCAACCTTCTTCCTTTTCTTCTGCATTTAACAAACAAACCAAAAAAATGGCAAGTTGTAATATCTGGAGATTTATCTCCGTGAGCAGGGTTTTTTAAACCAAAATGGCGTTGATTTTAGGACAACTATTAGCAAGAGCTCCGTCCAACACAAAGGTGCCCCAAAACATTATGTTTATTGTATTGTCATTTCATGCAACTATCCTTTCACCGCTAAATTTATAAACTCAACTTGGGTATTATGTGGTCTACACCCTCTGTATCTCAATAAAGTGCTCGTATCATTATGCAGGAAAATGGCAGGTTTGAAAGGCAGTATGGGCCGAGTCGCCATCCACGAATTGCTTTGGGTTTTGAAGAGCTTTAACCCGGTTGGTGGGTTTGTTGAAACTTGACGTGATTTTCTCCACTCAACATTTATTTTGCTGATGTGAGTCTATTTTTCCCCACTCAACATTTATTGTTTTTGAACAAAACCATAGAAAGCAAAGAAAAAAGAATATTCTTTAATAAAGGGAAACAGAATATTCCTACAAATATTTCATATAAACTTTACAAAACACAAGAAATATGACAGGTGACATATTGTTATTGATTTATAAGAAAACAATTAATAGCTATGGTGAAAGCAATATACATGCCTTCTGCAGTATACTAAATGAATTCAATTAGCTAAGTATCTAACAGAAAATAAATTCGTTCACGTTTCGGACAACCGTGGTCCGTCAGAATACGATGTTTCATGTTACGTTACAAACCTCCAATAATATTCTTTCGAGAGAGAATCCCACGTTTCTGTCAGTTGCATAGTTTTCCCATTCCGAGAAAAACCGCCCTCAAGTTTCCCGTCAATAGACATTCCCTACGTGACGGAAGAGAATGTCGTACTCTTCAAGCGTCGCTGACGTCCGCGGAAATGACGGCAGCACACGTGTCGCGTGGCGGAGGAGTCGGAGGGGCAGATCCAACGCGGACCGTGGATGGGATCCTTGGGGCCTGGGGTTTGAGGGTTATTAGGCATTTGAATTATAGTTACGAGGCGATCGTTTCTGTTTGGGGTTAAAGGCAGGACGGCAGGACTGCGGCGGAACCCCCAACGGTCGTCCAACAGGTCGGTAAAATACTTATGTTTTCAGCTTTTTCTTTCCTTCTGTGTGAGCAGTACAGGGTAGGGCAGAGTGCTTTTAATTTTGAAGCTTTTTCTGTACTATATTTGGATAAGGATTTGTCCATAAACTCTCTAACTCGATATTTTCATTTCGGTTTTACCAAGGGGCTGCGTTTTTTTTTATGTTTTTGAAGTTCCTAGGTTCGGAGATTGAGTTCCCTAGGGTAGCCTGGAAATTATGCCACTATTCGGTCGGTTAGTCGGTTAGTCGGTTAGTCGGTTAGTCGGTTGGTCGGTAAATAGTGTACGACCGCTAGCCCGGGTTCGATTTGCAGGGTAGCTCTGGGCCTGGAAATCACTAGATTGACACCATCATGGGGATGGTCTTGTGGTTTGGCGGTAAATTGTTGGGAGTTTACCACTGCTAGGCGACGTTCGATTCTCAGGGCCACGTTTACTGCCGTTAACCTAGTTTCAATTCTCAGGATTGATTGTGGTCTGGGAATTAACACGGTGTCCGGGGATTGACCATCGGCATACAAGGAAAAGAGGTTCAAGGAAAAGATCGGCCACCCTCATCCAACCAAAAGAGGTTCACCAATTTATAAAGGATTTGCATCCAAGATGCAACAATTTGGATGCAATTCATAAAGGATCTGCATACATGTTGTATGTACTGATTGGGATGCAATTAACAAAGAAACGCAACAATCTGGATGCAATTTAGAAAGGGTCGGTATCTCTGTAGAACATGTGGTGTGTATTTAATCTGGGTGCAATCAACAAAGAAGTGCAACAATTTGGATATAATTGATAAAAGATTGGTGTCCATGTGGAATGCAAGGATTTGGATGCAATTTATAAGGTATGCCATTCGGTATCCCTGTGGACACTGGTTTAGAGCATTAGGCTTCTTGTAGAAGAATCTGTCCCCATGTTGAATGCAACAAATGGATGCAATTTGCAAGGGATCGGCATCCCTGCGGACCCTGGTTTAGAGCATTAGGTCTCTCAGAGAAAAGTAACGCTGAAATTACAGCTCCTCTTCCCTTTTCCATGGCATCAAGAATTTACCTTTTTTTTTAATTTTGGTAATTATCAGGGGCTCGTGTGGGTTCCACTTACTTAGGGGACTGTGCAGGAGCCTGTTCAACATGTAGATGGTAGGGCACATCTCATGAACGCCTCTGGCAGGCTCAAACCTGGTTCTAGCAGGAGACAGCAGATCCACTAACCTAGGGAGCTATCAGTTACAGACATGGTTTAGCTTTTTTTTGGTGGGAAGCGAAAATTCAAAACATGAGGGGTTGGAACTATGGTGTCAAATTGCATTGTGGAGTTGGAAGACAAAATTTGAAAACCTGAAGGCTTAGAATTATGGCATAGAACTTTGTTTTAGGATTTCCCCAATATTGCTAGAATACTAGGAAGCAAAATGAAAAACCTTAAAGGTTGAAATTATGGCTTGTAATTTTGTTGCAAGTTTTAGAGCATATTCATTTTTGAGAAGCGTGAATTCATAACCTGAAGGGTTGGAATTATTCCCTCCTTTTACCGCTTGTGCAATCATAAAAATTTCACTATATCAACTGGGATGTTTTTTGGCTGTTGGAATACAGGCTCCACAATGGCCCGAGATGCATAAAGTGTTATTTCCACAGTAGGAGTTAAGTACTTCTTTGACTAGCATGGATTGAGGTTTGTCTCTGATAAAAAGTTGCACTATATATTCTCTAAATCTGCCTGCCATACAGATAGCGCCTGTTATTTCACAAGGCACGAAAGGGTTTGACTAATAGTGTTTTAACATTTGCCGTATGCCCTACATCTGTATCTGCAATAAGATAAGTCTTTTGGAGCACAATTTAGAGCAACTGCATTGACAATGTCTCAATTGTGGGGCCTTGAAGGATTGTGCATGCCTCCCAAGGCTTGTTACAATACAGTATCCTACTAAATGCAGGTATGAGCTTTGAGCCTTACCAATGAAGAAACCCAAATCCATTTCTAAGGTCTTTGCAGACAAAAAAGCATGCTGTTGCCAGGTTAACTCTTACCCAAAAGGAAGGAGGGTTAACCATTTTCCATAATCGCCCCAAGATCTATGCTTCAGATCAATTATTGCACATAATTATAGGAGATTGAATTTTTGAAACTTTGTTTTGCATTTTTGATCCAATAGGATATGCAGTTGGTGTCGAGGTGTCACAAACTGACTTCATCATTCTGGTCATATTTAGATGGCTACTTGGGCATGGCTCAATTCTGTACAATAGATAAAATATTTGGAAGCCAAAGAGCCCCTAAAGTTAAGGTTAATTTGGATGTCACTATATTTGTAGGCAAGATTACTGCTGATGTTGTAGATAATTGGCTAAACTAATCGGAATCATATTCTTTCATGACTGATTTTTTGGGTTAAGAGAAAATATTGTTTACACTACTAAAATTTTCCTTAAAAAAGAATGAATATGTGGAAACTTGGCAGCAAATTTTTCACGCCTTGAAGAAGGATGAATTCTATCTTGTGGACACTTATGAAGATTGGCACATTCGATGGCAGAAATTACAGAAACAAAGTGATCAATCAATACAGGATTATACAAATACATTCCACAACCTTTATGTAAAACTGAGCATTTGTGAACTCGAGAATAACAAGGTTCTCAAGTACCACAACAACTTACATCCATATATCTAGGTAGAGATGAAATCTTTTAAGTTTAAAATCATGGAGGAATCCTACATACATGTAGTAGCCATTGAAGAGAAGTTCAAGTAAAATTTGGAAGAAAGAAACAAATCCAATGTATAAAAGGATTTCATCGACAAGAATCCACAGCTGCCAAAGACATGTAAATGGTGTTGAGCACCATCATATTAATAGTCATTCTTGAAGTAGGGCGTCGTTCCCAAAAAGCATTGCTCTTGGAGCAGGCACCAACCATGAAGCGTGATGGCATGCCACATGGTGAGAATGACCAAAAGTAAATCTTTGGGACTCAAAATTACACCTAATTACTATATAAAGTGCTAAAAGAGACAAGGATCAACGACTAACTTTAAAAAAAAGGAAGAACAAAAGCACTGAAAATATGGGCCATAGCGGGAAGCTGAGGATAACCCTGTGGGGTTAGAACAACCCCGTGAGGATGGCACCCGACTCTATATGGAGAATGGGGGCCTCCCCGAACCCGCCTCTATCTATATAGATATGTGTACAGACACGACAAAAAATTTGGCCCTGGATCTGACCATACAAAATATATATAAATATTTAAAAATATATAAATTCCAGCGTGATAAATAGGAGTTAACCACATATTATGTATATGAAAAGCAAAACAAGCTAAATAACCACAACAAACTACTTGTAACTTCATTGAACCTGAGCACAAACATCATCCCTACCACATCTAGTCGAGGTGTTTATTACATTTATCTCATACATGCTATTTTTGTCCTTGTTTTTGATGGCTTGTATTTGGTACCTTCCGTAGAATAATGCTGCTGCAAAAACTGTAATTTCTGCTGTAATGATATATTAAATTTAAAGTAATTTTGTTTTAATAATTAAAAAAAAACTATTTTACTCCTGCAAATGCCCTGGAAATGTTCAGGGTATGGCTGGGCAGGTCAGGCTATGGCCGGGTGCGTCTGAGACGTATCCCAGCCTTACCCGACCTGCCCGGCCGTTGAAAACTGGCCTTTTCCAGGCTGTACCAATACCGGGTGCCCTAGGGATGGCGTTTTGGTAACTTAGGTCAAAAGCAAAATAGAAATCACTATTTTATGTAGTTCTATTATCTTTGAATTATTTCAATTATATAAAAAGTTTTTGGCTCCTCTTTGTAATTGTTTGTACCCAAGATAGTTCCTTATGATGATTTTTCATAGAAAATTTTGCAGATTGGTCCCAGCCTTACCCGGACCTGCCCGGCCGTACTCTGGCCGTTTCCAGGCTGTACCAATACCGGGTGCCCTAGGGATGGTGTTTGGTAACTTAGATCAAAAGCAAAATAGAAATCACTATTTTATGTAGTTCTATTATCCTTGAATTATTTCAATTATATAAAAGTTTTTGGCTCCTCTTTGTAATTGTTTGTACCCAAGATAGTTTCTTATGATGATTTTTCATAGAAAATTTTTCTTTGCATTTTTTGTACCCAAGATAGTTTCATATAAATGTTTAAGCTTGTAGTTGTGATCCTGATTACTGGAATGTATTTTTCATGCCCTTGTAAAAATCTTCTTGCCTTAACAGTTTCTTGCCTAAGATAATCCAAATCACCGTTTTTACAACTTTTTGTCTTTGATTTTGAAAAACTTCTTGCCTTTGAATTTTTGTGCTTCTTGCCTTGGATTTTTCTTTTGCTTGAGATAGAATCCATTGTTTTTGTAAAAACTATGGCTTGGAATTGTTTGTTTTGCATTGTATTTTTTGTTTGTTCCCAAGACAGTTCCTTATGATGATTTTTATAGAGTGATGCCTTCAAAATCGACTATTAGGGCATCTTTTTAATTATATGGAAAGTCTTCCACAGCTATGGAGTAGGTGGATGTTGCAGCATTTCATTAATAAAATCTAATGAATGATGTTCCCTGTGTTATTTTATATCAGCACATTGATCATTGTTTTTACATGTGAAAATATGGAATTTAATTTACTTTTCTTGAAAGGTTGTGGTAATTTAATTGTCTGGACCACTTTCAGGGCTTCTACAAATATGCTGTAGAAAAATGAAAGGCTTGACTCTTGAAACACGAGAAAAACATATTGATTGGTTTGGCCAGACTTGAGTGATATGGATTCATGACATAATGTTATTTCAGAGTTAAAGCTTATTTGTTTTTAATGTATCAGTCATATTTGTATATCTGTAAATTAGAGAAGGTATTTGGCATAATCTTCAAATTGCCTATCGGCCAATCATGGCACTTACTAAATGTGCCATTGCTAGCAGCTATGTATTCTCAACATACAAACAGCCAAAAACAAAGAGTTTACAATGATGAAGAAACAACTTGAAATGGTGGGATTAGATTAAATGTAGAAAATATGGAATACCCAGACCTGATCCATGTGCCACTCTTTCTGGTGGTTAACTGTCCACAAAGGAAAATGGTTTAAGACAGATCGTATCCTTGTTTCTATACTTTCTCTCAAGTATTGACACAGTGGGAACCATTGCTTTCCAAGGAGGGCTGACCGATAGATGTGGAAACAAATCTCCTATGGTTAGCATAACATTGGATAGAATTTCTAGGACTGAACCTTCTTTTGCATTTTTTGAGCTAATGATATCGGCACTCAGTGTTAAGAGGTGTTAAAGAGATTAGTTGCATTGGGAATGTCATTTTTGTGTGGTTTAATAAAACAACAAAATCAAAATCATTATTACAACCAATGAAACAACCAAAATCAGGAACTTTGATCTTCCATAATTGCTTTCAGACAACATATTCAATTCACTCAATACTGGCCTCCTAATAAGTGCTAGAATATAAACCATTCCATCTTCCATTGATGTTTGTTCATTTCCAATTGTACATAATTGTATAAAGATGCATTTCCTGGTTGCGAAATGTCATTTATTTTTCAAGAGAACGTCATGACACAGCAATCAAATTAATAGAAAAAAATATTTCAGTTCTATATCATTTTCTTTTTCTTTTGGATAAATGTTATTTCAGTTTTTTTTCCTTTATTGTAGTTTTCTTGCTTATAATACATCTGAATACTGGCAAGTTGAGTATTGTTAACTGGATATCTGTCGGGAAGTGTATTATGTGCTGAGCTGTGATCAAAGTGATTGTGTTTCAAAAGATGAGTACGTTGAGTCAATATTGAATCATCTGACACGATTTCTTGTTTTGTATAAAGTTTTGCTTACCAAGCACCTAGCTTTATATAATAGCATGTCCGAGCTAGAAATACATTTGTAGAGCTATCATTCAAGAAAGAAGTTTTTGACAGGAGAATTACTGAGCTAATTGTTTCAGAGCCCCTGTAATATGACAAAAGATAATTTTAGGGACGATTCCTTCTATTTTGGCTATACTTTGCTTGTATTTTCCTTTTAACCTTGGGACAGTGTTGTAGGCAGAGCTTATGCATGACTGAATCCACAGCTCTTCTTTTGTACTCATCATATATTTGGTCCTAGGCGTTGTAATATTTCAGAGGGACTTTGATACAAGCATGTTTATTCCAGTTCAAGTCTTATTATGGTTAAACCTTTGTATTTATCAGCGATTGAAAGAAAAATGTTAAATGTCCATATTGTTGTTTGGAAAAAGGCTATGGTGGCGAATCTAGCTGAACTGCTTTCGCAGGGTTTTGATTTTTGGTTTTTTTTTGTCACTCGTCCAGCCCATCTCTGCTACCTAGCAACATTCACTGCTTGTATTTTCTCTCACATGTATACACTGTCAACCCTCTTACACTCTCAAGTCTTGTTCCATTTTGAGCAGTCACTGATTGCACTCCTTTATTCATCTATTCATTTCTTTTACATCTGGCTATGAGTGACTTGCGAGCCTCAATGGAAAATGCAACGATCAAACTTTAATGAGATAACAAATCATTTTCAATCTATCTTTCCTTGTACTTTTGTAAATGTTGTGTATATTTCCAGATTATTTCATTGTTGTGAGTCCTATAAATATTGTTGAGCAGAAAATAAAAGAGGCAATCACCCTTTATAGTAGAATTATTGGTCAAGGTGGACAGACTGTCCCTTGACTGCCCTGTAAAAGCCAGGACTGGTTGGCTTTTAGGTTGTAAAATCTTGCAAGGCTCAATTTATAAGATAAAGACCAACACTTCTAATGAGATAACAAATCATTTGCAATACATTTTTCCTTGTACATTTTGTAAATCTTGTGTATATTTACAATTTATTTCACTGTTTTGGCTTGTGAGTCCTGTAAATATTGTTGAGCAGTAAATAAAAGAGTCAAACACCACTTCTTAGAAGAATCTTGGTTAAGGTGGAGGGATGTTTTCCCAATATCTGCCCCACAATATATTTGAATGATTGGCTCTAGGGTTTTACAATCTGTAGGGTTAACACTGGATTTGAAGAAGTCCTAAAATTTTCTTTAATATGGAAAAATACGTACTGAAACGTGTAAAAACTTAAAACAGAAATATAAAAATCTGCAATTAAGATCACAAAACTTCAATTGGGGATATGAAGTGCGAAAAATATTCAATCGATTCCGAATACTAGATGTGGAAGGACGTGATTTTTGCTGCAAAAATCTGGAACCCTGACAACTCTACCAGCTGCTGAAAAATTACAATCTGAATTGAAAAATTTGTAAAATGAGAAGTATTGATCTTGGAGATGAAGACCTGTCAAATATAGTGAGAGGCATTCCTGAAAACTGAACATTATTGCTATTACACTATCTATCAGCAGTACATAAGATAGAGAGGTATTTTGAAAATGTATGGTCACCAACTACGGCCCGACTTTGTTCTCCTTTCTTTTGTATTTTGTGTTTAATAGATTTTCGTAACTAAGGTTTCTTTTATCCTAGTACTTATCTTTTGTAAGTGGTTGTTCTTTTGTGAGTTCCATTAACCCATTTTGATTAGTTCGTAGACATTAATGATTAATATAATTTTTCTCTCTATACCTCTTTCCACCTTGAGCCCTTCCAACTCTGAGCATAGAGATAAAATACAAGACACAACAGGAACTAAAGCATATGATAAAAGGAAATGGGTGCTGAAGATCAAGTGAAAAACCCATATGTATCATTTAACATATATGGCGAAGCTCACAGAATTCCCATATGAAACTTCAGCATTACCTGCAATGATAGTGCAACTGATACTGCACTTAATCATGGCTGGGAATCACATCCACTTGATTTACTTGGATTTATCATAGCTCTGTAATGCACACATCCCTACATATTTGGAAGGGATAAAATATATCATCCACTACTGGTTTCCTGTACACAGCCATATCTGAGTTGCCTATCTTACAGACATAATTTTTTGTAAAGTGTGAGTGATACATCCAAATACAATCCCACATGCACATCTTTTCGTTCAATTATTTTCTGCATCATATTGTAATTTTTTCCACTAACATCTATCATGGAGCCTTAATCTCCTGGAACGACTCCATAGTCTGTGTCAGCAGTCACATTATCCAGAAGATCTGTCTCCTTTTGACATTTATTTCCCAATAGTCGGTTTCATCCTCTTATGAAAAGAGAACTAATGATCGTAGAGTTGGACTCAACCAGAGAATTTACTAATCCTTCATTATGGGCCCGAATCAGACCAAATCTTATTGCTTTCCCCTTAGCAATATTGTTTGAATGATTGCCCACAGTTATGCGAATCTTACTCAACACTGCAAGAGTCTCCCAGCTTGGTTGAGACATCAAACTTGGGAGAGTAATTAGAACAAACTCAGAAAGTAAGAAAATGGAGATTTTTTTCATCTTTTCAGTTTTGAAGTAATCAGCAAAAAATTGGAAATTCAGAAAATTTGAAATAGAGAATTTTTTCAATTTTTTTAGTTTCCAAGTTTTCCTGAGTTTTTCAAGAACTCCCAAATGTTTGTTAATTTTTCATTTATTCACGAGTTTTGACCAATTTGGCCCAGGTGTGATCTTAGGAATGAAAAGAAATTCACAATCAAGTTAGTTGGGCTTGTTTCATGTCCAGGTTGGACAAACTCGCGAGTCCTAATACTATGGAATGCTAGTGTTTTGGTGAATAAAAACTTAACTCTGCAATTTTGATCACCACAAATCCTCGAGTCATTGCAACTCCAGGATTAGCTCGTGAGGCTCTAATGCAGTCATGGTTAGGGGTCCCAACGAAGGGATACCTTAGACCACGCAGCCTTAACAAACAACATACATACACAATGGAATTACAACAACAACAAACTTCTTGATTTATCAGCAAGAGAGATTTACAAACACTACCAATCCGGCTTATTACAACGACACTTTTCTCTATACACATAGGGTTACGACAACACTTTCCAATGTACACTATACACTCATGGTTACGAGAAATTCAACACGGCAGTGTTACCCGAAGTGATTCAGCCCAATAGTCCCAACATAGACCCGTGCACAAATCTCTAATTACAAGACTCACAATTGCACTTTAGACTATTTCCTCGTGGGATTTTTAGAATGCCTTTAAATGCGTTGCAAATATTATATGAGGAATAAGGCCCAAAGGACCCATGACACAACTCGATGCAAACACAAGTTGGCCCAACAATCCCACTTATGAACATGAGCAATTCATCATCGGCTCCCTTTTGTAATCTATACACTACCATCAAATGATCCCCATTCGTACCTTCTAAGAACTTATGTGCTATTGTGCAAAAACCCTATGCACACCATGTCTTCAAGTATTCCATGTGTGGAAGTCCAATGACCTCGTGGTTTTGTAGGTAGATGCACAGTTTAGAGATGAGTCTCTCCTAATGTCCAACCTTTGAAAATGCACATTTTGTTGTCGAACATGTTTTTGAAACATTCCTAGTTCTGCATTGTACCCCAATTAAACATTGATCTTGCACCAAAGATTACAAGCTTTACTCAACCCTTCAAAGTGCATATGCTTAACACAGAGGTGTTGTTATGCTTTCAAATTGTTCTTTGCCCATGCAAGACCTTTTGATTGTGAATTCACCATTTTCGCTCTGCGCCAATATACACTGCTTTGTGCCAAATTTTGAGGACATATGTGATTAGTTAAATATTATGAACCTTTCTCGAGTGTTATGTCAATGCGGCACACAAAATATGCTCAAACACAAAATCAACCCTAACTATTTTTGGTTGATGCAAGATTGTGCATGGACTCGACGCTCTTACATAATACGCCTGTAAGAAAAATGTGAGCAAAGTGCTCACATATGCAGGCTGAGTGTAAAAGCACCCTTATACCATTCTCGTAAGGTCTTGGTTACCTCTATACCAACGGGTTCTCTTCATCTTCCAACCGTAGATGGTAGTTGGGTATCGGTTCTCTTCATCTTCCAACCATAGATGGTAGTTGGGTATGGAACCAACCTACACCAAAATTAATTTTGATCAATTGTGCCCCCTTATCTCTTTTGACGGACCTTCTTTGTCCGCACGGGGGTAGCTCTCTCCATATTTGCTTTTGCACAACATTTTTGTGCTCCATGTCCATCTCATGTTCTTACCTTTGGATTGTGCTCCTCGCACTTCTCTCGCACACTCCACTCACTCTTCTCCCGATTTGTGCATGTTCTACTCTCTTCACTATGTAGGATCTAGTCCCTTCCATGCTTAACCAAATGACTTTGGTGCGCAACCTCATCTTATTCCCTTAAAGGTTTCGAGAATGAAACTCTCTCCATCCTTCCGCTCTCTCACCGCCTTAGCTTTCCCATCATATAACATCTCTTGGTCATGGCCTCCCAACAAAAACATGGTGTGCATTTATTAGTAAGATACCACACAAAACTTTGTCCATGAATCGCCAATCTTCATTTCCACTTCGCATTGCTCTTGCACAACACCAACTTGTCCTACCAACCACGTTACTTCTAAGGATTTGGATGCAATTTGTGCTCCAATCCCAACCTATCTCATACCAAATAATTTGTGCTTCCACCTCAACCACCATTACCTAGTATTTACCTTTTGTCTTGCATCTTGTTTTGAAAATTTGTCACCTCTGCAGAACTTCTCTCTTTTTGACATAACCTTCAAAATTGTCCTCACTCGCGAGCAACACATCTTCTTGTTTAAATTCATCTATCCGATGATCTAATGCCATGCCTTCCTCCTTAGCTTGCATGATGTGCACATTCACATCCTTCCTCTTTCCATACACCTTTTGTGTATGTGGACACTCGAAAGTCCATTATCCTACCTCATCACATCGAAAATATGTACTGCGAAATTTTCCACCTCGACTCGTCCCTCATGCGGAAGTGGTTTTTCCTCTAGCTTGTCCTTGTGCATTCCTTGTGCCTTCATCACTCTTTTGCTTTCACGCCATTGGTTCCTTACCCCCTTCGAGCTTCCTTTTGGCCTTCGTAACATTCTATATGTGCCTCGGCTTCTCCTCCACTCTCAAGGCATATTGATGTCTCTTCCACTTTGTTTGCATCTTCACTATGTAGATCTCATCTCGGATCACTTACCACAGTCCATTGATAAACCACACTACCTTCTCTTGATTCATTTTGCAATGACCAATTCAAATTGGGCTCTTGTAAAACTCTTCTATGTATTCTTTCGCTCTTAACTCGTTTTGTCATAGATTCTACAACCTCTTCAATAGATCTAACTAGTAATCATGATGCAAAAATATCCCTTTTAGTTACGCAACCATCCTCTCCCATTGGGTGATCTTGTATTCACCCTTTCTATTCCACTCCAACCGAACTTCCTTCTATCACAATGCCACATGACCTTTCAACTTGCTCTACGAGATCTTTACCTTGTGCTCGTTTGCAGCCTCGTCAAACTCAAAATATTCATCCATCTTTGTGAGCCAATCAATTAGCTCCTCCACATTTAGTGTCCTTAAAAAACATGGAACCTCTATTCACACCCCCTTCCATCTTTGACACGGCTTTGAGAAGCCTTTCTTCTCCGTCATCCAAGCATCAAGGTGTTGGACCTGCATCTTCCATTCCACCTTCAATCACTTCTTGCGATTCCTTTCGCATCCCCCTTAGTACAAATCCTCTTCTACCACAATCAATTTGATTTGTATTGTCCACAACATTTCCACAATCTCATGAAGCCTTCCGGCTACGCTAGCAATTAATGCCCCTACTCCCCACCCTTCATGGTGGCATCTTGTCTTCTCACATTAGGGGACCTATTGCTGCACTTTATTGCAATCGTATGAAGTTTCTTCACTTGCTTGCTTCACCGTTTTCTCTACCCACCTTGAAAAGATGGAGAACTTAACATCTTCACTCTCTCAACCCAAAGTTGTACCGCACTGATGCCAAATGATGCAGTCATGGTTAGAGGTCCAAACGAAGGGTTTCCTTAGGCCATGTAGCCTTGTCAAACAACATACATAGGTAGCAGAATTCCAACATCACAAACTTCTTGCTTTATTAGCAAAAATATTTGCACACACATCGCCAATCCAACTTATTACAAAGGTGACACTCTATACAATATCTCTATACTTACAATCAACTCAACACCGCAGCGTCACCCCAAGTGATATAGCCCTATAGTCCCAACCCATATCTAGGCATAGATCTATAATTGTAGTACTCCTTGCAACCGTACTCTAGACTATTTCCTCGCGGGATTTCTATTGCCTTTTTCAAGTGTAGTGATGTGTTTATATAGATATACAATTAGCTACTTACAATATTAGGCTCAACTACATCCTACCCATAAACATATTAAATTCGTTGCAAATATTAAATGAGGAATAAGATCCAAAGGACCTATTGCACAACTCGGTAAATTCATGTGGGCCCAACAATCCCACTTAAGAACTTAGGTGACTCATTGTTGGCTCCCATCTGTAATCTCAATGTTGCCGAAAAATGATCTACCATTTGCACCTTCTAAGACCTTGCGCGTTGTTGCATAGAGTGCCTATGGACACTATCTTCAAGTTTTTCCTGCATGGAAGTCCAATGACCTCGCGGTTTCGTAGGTAGATGCATGGTATCGAGATGAGTCTCTCATTTTAATGCAAGCCTATGAAAGTGCACTGTTTGTTGCTGCATACGTTTTGATGGTTTCTTGGTTTTGCATTGTACTCTTAGTTATCCATGCAATGTTCTAATCTCGTGCCAAAGGTTACAAGCTTTGCACCACCCCTTGAAGTGTATATGCTTAATGCATAATGGATGCCTTTGGAGCATTCTTTGCTTGTAGAAGATCTTTTGACGGTGAATTTTTCATTCCCACTTTGCACCAATAGATACTTTTTGCACCAATTTTTGAGGACTTATATGTGATTAGTGAAATACCGTAAACCTTTTTGGAGCATTCTGTCAATGCCACAGACAAAATATGTACAAACACAAAAATCCACTATAACTAAATTTGGTTGATTCAACATTGCACATGAACTTGGATACTTGTGCATCAGGATTTAACAATATTCTGTGTAGGTTTTGGATTTCCATCTAGTGATGCTCAGAGTTCAACATTCGTATCGGCTTCTTAACATCCTTTGTTTGAATCTTGACTGCTAGGGGGCTCCCTGCACTCATCCGCTTCCCTCCCAATGTGTGCTACCACCCATAGTTGCATCTGATTTGCATGCTGTCCCAAAGGCTCAGGGAATTCCTCAACCACAAACATGAGAATAGGACCGCTGCTCAATATGTACCCCCAGCCTGTGAACAGTAAAACCAGTGTTCTATGGGGACACGTGCCCCCAAAAATTGATGTCCCCGAGGACAAGGATGTCCCGGGGCTTGGGGACTTCTGGGAAACGTCCCCTGCTGTCCCACCACTGCCACCAATATTCGCAGCCATCCCGGCTGCAAAAACAGCAAAAAAATGTTTCTTTAAATAAAAGACATATTTTTTAGATTTTTGTGCACCCAACCCTAACACTAATAGTTTATGGGGGCCACCAACACTTTAAGTAGTAAAAAAACTATAAATAAATCTCACACCCTCACTCCAAACCACAAAACATTGAGCAAGGATGAAAGTGCAAGAGTGAGAGCAAGTGCAGTAGTGAGAGCAAGCAAGGCTGCAAGAGTGAGAGGTTGACAACATTAGCAAGAGGGAGAGCAACAACAAAAATTTGGCATGGACTTTGGGGATGATTAAAGGCATTGGGCCATTGCGCAATTGTATTTGAAATTTGGATGTAATCATCATTTTGAATATAAATATTAAAAATTGATATTTAGCAGTTCATTGTTCAATGCAAATTTATTAGTATTTCAAAGTTTCATTTGTTATTCCTTATACATTTTTTTAAACTAATTTTTCAACAAGAGTAAAACCCAAATTGTGTCAACATTGCATACCCGGCAAGAGGGTTTTCCTTCTTGAGTGGGTATTGACTCATGATGCTTTGTTCTAATTGCATTATCAGGTGGGAGGTGTGAGATTACTTGGAGTTTTAGTAGAGAATGCCTTTTTAGTGTATATGATGCTATGGTGATTAGTATTGAGGGCATTTATGGATAATAAACCTTGTTTATTTGCGGCTAGAATAGTCATCTCTCATGCCGGGACTAGTTTAAGCTAGATGACGTAGAAGACATTGGGCTTCTTATGTTCTTAAGATATATGATGATTTCTTTTCTATCACCAAGTATTTTGGAGCCATATCATTGTAGCAATGGAGCATTGACTTTAAAGAATTCATGTATGTGGCTAAACAAGTTATGTTTTTAATGTATACTTGGCATGTTCATGTCAATCATTTCATTGGACTTTTCAAAATCATGTCTAGAGAAACCTTGTCCTCCTTTGAGTTAGAACAAATTTCCTTTCCAAAATACCTAGAAAATGGAAGGGATAATTCATTAAAGCCATCAACTTCTTGTTATTGAACCCTGGATTTAAGTTTCAACATGTTGTAGCTTTAGTTTTATTTGTCTTTGTATCCATTCACATAGTTGCATACACTGTATTTCATGTTTGCAAGGTAATCTCTCTAGAAAAATCACATTGGCATAGAACACTCTCACCAGAGCATGCATTGTAGTATTGTACCCCTGCTAAGTACTGATTTTTGTTTGTCTGAAGTTATTCTTTGCAAGATTTCTCTATTTTAAGTTTTAGCTATTCAAAAATTGTGTTTTATTATTCTCAGTTTTGATCATGCACCTATTATGTTAAATTTATAGGCTTGCCTGTCACATTGACTAACATAATATTTGCTGGACTAAGGTGTCATCATTTCATTCAAACAACTGAATATAAGATCATAAAGTTGTGATAGTAGTCTATACTTATAGAGAAATGTACTAGTCCTTTGTCATAAAGCTGACATTATTTTACACAGGATGTAGCCCAAATTTGGGGCTGATTTCTTGTTGGTAGCAAATGAGCCGAATAAGCTGGCATTTGGAAAGCTACGAGGTTAGATTTTGCAAAGATGATATTACATTTGCATGTTGAGAATACTAGTGTTGTTGGGGAAATGCTGGTAGCTTTAGGTGTATTAGAGACGAAGATTTCTGGATCCATCATGTTAATTGAAATAAATCCATTAACACGATGGATCCAGAAATCTTCATCTCTAATACTCTTCATCATTGAAACTTACATAATCTCAGCTTTAAATGTCTCTGTGGAAAACCTGTTAATATTGAACTGTTCTTTACAGATGAAATGAATAGTGATATTATTTACTTCAGTAGCTTAACTTTTGTCTCAATAATGTGTTACCATGTGATTTAACATTTTCTTTCTGTGGACAATTATGTGAACATCGAAGCCTTGTTGAATTTGGTGTCAGGTTCGGATATATGAAGTTCTATGTGAAAATAATTTACATAGAGCAAGTTGCATAATGAAGGTTTGCAAAATAGGAAAGGCTTCAGCAACAGTCCCTGGAGGCCAAGTATGTCCCAATTTAAACACAAGAAAAAGAGCTCCTCTTCAATGTGAAATCAATTCTGAAATGTCAGAATTAAGGACTTCTGCAGCAAAACGCAGGCTTGGTGAGTAATCATGGTGTGATGTTTCAAATTTTCATTTCATGTAGATTTATCGTGTTTTCTTGTTTAAAGCATTAATAGGATTTTAAAGGGGGATTTTCATCCGAGTATTTTCAAGCAATCAATCTTCAATATAAGAAAACCACTCAGTTTTCCTTGAATAATTGTATGTTTAAATGTATTGCTCAACAAAAAAAATCATGTGAGGGTTGTTTGATCGACATTCTGAACACCCTTTCTGATCCATCATCAGAATAAAAGAAGTGAACGTTAAGCAAAAACAATCACATGGGTCTTTTAAAAAGCTTTGTTTGATTTTTATGGGCTCAAATACTATCAATGTTTACATTATATTAGTTTATGGGACTGCATATTTTGAAAATATAACTGACTAGTATTCTATGTTTTGTTCCAGTTTGCATTTCATCAAGCCACGTGCCACATAGCCTTGATTATGTTGGAGGAAACGGACTAAGGATGTCAACTATAAAAGAGAATCAGCCGATGATGCCTGTCAAGATCTACGACTGGCATTTTCTATGATAAATGAACCTTCCATTGATCAAAAGGTTGTATAATGCTTGGTATAGTTGCATTGCCAGGAAGAACCATTTTCTTCCTGATTATTGGTCATTTTCTAAATGTGAATATCTCGAGGGTCACTCAGTTCTGTGTGGTTTCCTTACAAAATTTTCAGAACTAATATGTTTGTGTCTCAGTTGATAGGGTCAGGATTGTGAAAAGCATTTTCTTACTAAAGCTTTGAAATATCTCTATTGTAGAAGAGGCTAATGCTCATTTTCCTCTTGTTTTCCTGATTTAAAATGATACTAATTTTTGAAATTTCTGTAATGATTTTCTTTGATTTATAGGCAAAGCTTCTTGAAAATGCTTTTGAGCTTATAAATTTAAAAATATAAAGCTACTAATTTGACTGTACTAACAGCCGAGCAAAACAAATTCTGCTATATGTGATCCCTGTCCTTGTGTTTATGCATTATTTGATAGTCAGATGGTGCAGCTTGATGCCAACCATTGAGAATATCAATGTCATCTTAGGTTAGACTTGTCTTTCCAAACATGTCTGCATTCAAAATGGAACTTTAGTTTTCTGCAAAAATTGTGAATATTGATGAACTTTATTATTCATATTAGTTTTACTGGTTTTCACAAATAAAAATAAATACAAGGGTCATCATTCTTGATCCATTTTGCATTTGTAAATAAAAGGACTGTTCTCTGCATTGTACAGGTATGCACAAATACAACACACCCATCTGTGGTTGAGAACCTATTTTCACCTATTCGTCATATTTCAAATGGTGAAACCTCAGTTAACTGTGCCATTATTGGTATGTTCAAACTTCAAACCTTTCCCCTTTGACAACCTTTCTTACCATCCCAGGACAGCTTTTGTTAAGTAAAAGCATTTTATAGTCGTGTTTTTGATATATAATATGCTTATCATACTGTGAGCGGGTGACTTTTTGATCTACAAATTTTTGTAATGATCAATGGTAAAAATATAAAAATAAAACTGTTCAGATGATGCAACAAGGCTGAAAATTTAAGGAGCTACGTTTGCTAAAAATAATCCAATAAAATAGTATTATAACTACATGATGCAAGTGCAAAAATACAATGGGTAATACAGATGTAAAGACTGTTGCCTCAGTCTCAAGAGGTCTATAGTTCAATTTTGTGGACATGCACCTATACATATTATGAGCCCTAGATAAAAACCTGCTTTAACTGATGCAAACTTTGCAAAATCTGAAACTGAACAGAAAATCTGATACGACTGTAGAAATTTGAAATGAAAGATGCTATAATATCTGAAATATGAAAATTTGTTATTAAACTGAAAGTTTGAAATTGCTGGAAGCTAAAATTTGAAACTTCTGCAAAACAGAAACATGTAGCTACTGGAAAAATATGAGGTAGGTGCTGAAAAATCTAAACTGAAGTCTTTCTCAACCCCAAAACTGGAAAAAAAAGCAGTACTTTGATATTACAAGAAAGCATATCAGACAGATTAGAGAAATTTTTAAACTAAGAGAATGGTACAACTAACTCTTATAAAACCCCTTTAATTAACAAAATCATCTCGAGTGGATAGGATCAATGACATAGGTTGCTTGGGCCTCGAGTTTGATCCTTGGTTTACCCGCTGTGTGGGTAGTGGGGCATTTGTGTGCCACCTGGTGGTTATAGGCCCCCTGTACTAAAAGCACACCAAAAAGGTTGCGCTGGGTTGCTGATTCCACCAGTTAAACAAAAAAAAACATAAAAGTCAGCTATCGAACAAATTTCCAATGACCCCACCAACTAAAGTGCATTAATGTTTTGATATCACCCTTTGTTGAATTAATTTGCCCCTTGCGCAATTTTAGCCGTGGGTGTTGCAGTATTTCTGGGACTTCCCATGTTGTATCTTCAAATGGGAAACCCTTTCATTGGAGGACGTGCTTTGTTAGTATTTATTCCTCAATTTATACTCTATGGTGGGCAATTTTTTTATTTTTGGAACCATGCTAACATTCTTCCTTACTGCTTTCTTCAAGTGTGAGACATGCAAGGTATTGGGCAGTCGAGTTGTTGTTTGTAGGTCAAGGGTGTGTGCAACCTGCCCTAGTTGTGTCAATATCTTGTATGGCCCATGGTATCAAGGCTTAAGTTTATTTGAACCTTTTCCTTAAAGAGATAAGGGTATAACTTTAAAGTAACCCAATCGCCTACTTCATATTCTCACTAAAATACTGGTCTTGTCCGGATTTCATTCTATCTTGGGTCACTTTGAGGTTTTTCCTTTAATTGTTTCAAGATTTGCTGGCTCTATTTACGGAATTTATGCACTGCTGTCACTTTGGTTTCTTTAATGGACCAATTAATTAACAAGGGAGGATCGTAACCATAGTTACCATGTTCGAAAAGTTCGGGTTGTTCGACAGGGAAAAAAGTTTGGAAGTTCGGGAATTTGCAAAAAATCGGTTTAGTTTGGTTCGGCTCAAAAAAATTATAAATTTTAAAAAATAATAAATATGAATAATTATCCATAAATCACATAAAATACTTGATAAAAAATACTAAAAGTTAAACCTAAAATAATCAAATTTATGTAACTAGTTACTAAAGTTACTAATCATTCAGTTAAAAACTTAAACCTAAAATAATAAATCTATGTAAACCTAACTCTTAAGTCTCTAAGTATTACTAATACGCTTCTAAGTATTAATGTCTCTAATATTACTATTAATGTCTCTAAATAATAAATATTAGTATTACGGATTACTATACTCTTAAGTCTCTAGGTATTATTAATAAATATTAATAAATAATGGTACTCCCGAACAAGGTAAGATATGTATACAACTTTAAAATATTAGGATTACTTTAAAATATTATGATTAATATTTAAATTGGATACGTATACTCCTCCCCAATAAAGAAACAAAATTACAAGAACAGTCACAGTTTTAACGATTTACGATTTAAAGCTGAGCTTGGAAGAAATTCAATGGCAAAGGCGGAGGTTGTATTTGGTGCAAATCACAACAGCAAATCACGTTTTTGGTCGCTGGTGTGTGGCGTCTTTGTTTTCCTCTATTCGCGTGGAATTTTAAGACTTTTTTGCGTACATATGATGTTGCAATTAGGGTTCATGTTTTTCCTTTAGCTTTTACTCTTTCAATGCTTAGGGTTTTCGTTTTTCATTTTTTATTTATTTATTTTTCAAACGATTTTTTTTAAATTCAAAACCCTAAACGAACATACCGAACAAGTTCGGTTTTTCCTAAAAATACGTTCCGAACCGAATTTGGACTGTGTTCGGATGAATATGGTAACTATGATCGTAACTATACAAGCTTAAATGGTGACATGCCATAAGTTGTGTACGTTGTATTATACTATTTCTTGACCAAATGCAACCTCTTGTTTTATTTGTTTTGAGACTTCAATCTTGACTTCGCTTTTTATTTTGGCTGTTGCATGGAGGAATGATTTTGAAATATCCCTTGTGGGATACCACTCAAAAATGCACAAAATATTGAAAATTTGCAGCCAAATAAAATACTGATTTTTGCAGAAATTAACAGCTAGGGCAGCGAACTGATTTAAATCAATAACTCACAAAATACTTGTTCAAATCACTTGAAAATTTACGAACAGCTTGCTAATATGATAACTAATGCAAGAAAATTATTTTTGGAATTTTTGGAATAATATATTGCTGCCAAAAAATTACAGAATGCCCTAGGCAGCTAGTAAACTTCAAAAATTCATATCTTCTCACGTAGGCATGATAAAATTATGAAATTTTGGAAATAACATCTACTAATAGTGAGAATGAAAACCCAACCTCCAGATCTGAAAATGGACACCTGGAAGCCCTAAAAACACTGCTGCAAATTTGGAACTAAGTAGATAAAACCCTAGAAAATAGATAAAAATCTGAATTTCTGGAAATAACATCTACCAATGATATAGAAGAGATCCCAACCTCCAGATCAGAAACGACACACTAAAACCCTTCCAAAAATCACTGCAAAATGCCAAAGTGGGTCGCTCCCCTTGGGAAGAGGCCAAAAACCCTCAAAAATGTCTCCAAATATGGCGCCAAAATCTGATCTAATCGCTGCCACAAATCAGATCTGAAAATCCTTGATTTTTCTCAATAAAATACCCCAAAATCCTTCAAAACCCTTCTTTGAAAATTCTGAAAATCAGCCCCGAATCAACTCCAAAATGACAAGCTAGGGTGGATTTTTTACCACCGAAAAATGCCTTACTAGCTAGGAATGGATCTCTCAACACCGAAGCTAGGGATCTTACTCCGCAAGCTAGATGGTAGCAATCAGCAGCTTGCTCAATGAAAATCATAAGTGTGCATGCAAGAATGAGCTCTATCATTCCCCCAAACTCGTTTTATAACTTTTCATTACCATTTTCTAAGTTGGGAGCTCCATGTGGGACTAAAAGTGACTTAAGTGACCCCAACGAAGAAATAGAATAATAAAGTACTATGAGTCCTCCCCCAATGACAAAATATAACAATTATTACCACCAAGTCGCCCAACTTAATGTCAACGACAAAATATAACAAAAAAACAATGTGGTAATAAGTCATCTATACCCAATAGCCTCTAGAGTCTTTAGCCCCTTGGGTATGACCAAGGCTAAGACTAAAATTTGGCCCTTAGGCTCTCGGCGAAGGAAAGGGGACATTACAGATTTGAGCCATCTTCACATGCATCAATGATCAAAGTACTCAAGTTTTCGAATACATATAGGGTTTGAGTTTCCTTCTCATATGTCTATGGCATGTTCATGCTCTTTGTCAAATTCTTTATCTTTTGGGGTACTTATGGTCAATTCTTTATCTTTTCAAGGGACTTATTTTCAATTTATGCACAATCTTCTTTGTTGGCCTTGATTGGTTTATCGTGGTGTATAACGCCTTGTAAGGTCATTTTTTTGCACATACGAAAGCTGCTTGAACTTTTGTTACACCTCAAGATTTGCAATTCCCAAAATTTTTAGCCATGGTTGTCCAAAGAAAATATCAAACCCATCCTTCTAGTATGGAGTACCTGAAGAAGACCTAGCTAAGGAAGAGGAGAGTAGAAATCCTCCAAATGGACAGAAAATCCTCTAGAAATTGGGGATTGTGAGCATGAATTTGAGGGCATCTTGTAGGGTAGTCGTGAACTTCGAATTCAATGCCCATGAAGCCACTGAATCCCTCTCCTCTGCATGAACGGAAACTCCTCTAGAAAATGCAGATTGTGAGCACGAATTTTGAGGGCGTCTTGTAGGATAGTCGTGAACTTTGAATTCAATGCCCATGAGGCCACTGGATCTTCTCTCCTTCAGGTAGCCTAATTTTAGTTACGAGGGGCAACTCTGCTTGCTTATTGTATCCAACCATGGATGAGACTGCTATAAGTATTCCATTTAATTCAGCATTCCCAGCTCTGTATGCCTTTTTGCGCAGTGTGTTACGGTGGACAACTGAGGTGTTGAGGATGCAACTCTGCATGCTTATTGTTACCAGCAATGGATGAGACTGCAATAAGTATTCCATTTAATTCAGCATTCCCAGCTCTGTATGCCATTGTGCGCAGGGTGTTACTGTGGACAACCGAGGTGTTGAGTATGCATGGTCCTGGACATTATAAACCAAATCTCCTACTAGAAAAACAATGTAGACAAATCCACCATAGACAATGGTTAAGATACTAACTTGAAGGGTTTTAAAATAAATTATATTGTGTACTTATGTCCTTGATATAACTTCCTTTTCTTTCTTCCTGTATGAGGGACAGCAGTGAAGCCCCTAGCTTGTCTTACTTTTTACTGTCTTTGACAAGGAAGATCCATCAATGGTCCATTGAAGTTGATTGCTTTTTAATGACCCATTTGTTAGCTATTTCTTCTAGTCCATGGTTCAGTTGTTATTGAGATTACCATTAATTGTTGTGCTTTTAAAGAAATGCCTTAGCTCAATCTTTCATTTTCCAATGTTTGTATGCATTCTTCTTCAAGTTTCTTTTTTCTGTTTTTTAATACTTTCAGCTTGTTTCACCTTTTTCTTTGAGTTCCTGGGTTCCATGAGGGGCAGGCCATTAACTATTGAACTCATGGTCAGTTTTCTTTTTGCAGGTGATGACTATGAAGATGATGACCAGAATATTGATATAGTAGACAGCATACAAGGCAATAATAGCATCGAATCTGAAGAGAATTATAAGACTTCATCAGCTTTTATCCATCTTCAGATGTATTTAGAGACACATCTGTGTTCAGAGTGTGTACTGATACAACTGCAACAGAGCAAGATTCTTTAACAAACACAGGAAGTTTGCCTGAAGACGAATTTATTGGATCCCAATCATTTGATGTCACTGAGAGTTGCATTGTATGGCCTCTGGTGGATGAAAATGGAACATCTGATGATACATACGATACTATAGCTATTGAAGATGGTCTACTAAACTCAGATGGAGCATGCTTATTCCTTGCAATGCAACAAACAAAGTCCTTAGAATGTGGTGGTAAGGATGATAACAACTCAGGCAACTCTGGCGAACTTGATGATTTTGACCCATATTTATTCATCAAAAGTCTGCCAGATCTCTCAGAAGTGGTTTCTCCATATCGGCCCATATTGTTACCCAAACAAGCAAGGCGAAGGCCACCTATCACTCTTGTATTAGACTTGGATGGTAAGTATGTATGTTTTTCCGTATGATTGTTGTTTATATACCAGGAACAAAATATGATGGTATCAAAATACGAGCATTGTTAGACATTTTATTACATTTATCTCAGTTTGACAAGCTGTTACCTTATCATGCCATTATGCACAAAATTCACGGACTCTCACACATTTTATGCATAAGGTAACAGCTTTATGATACCATCTTCTTCATAAGGATGAGAAAATGTTATCCTGTTATCAGGAACAAATCCAATACTCACGATTGAACAGATTGATCAAGTCTGTTCTAATTTCTCTAGATATTATATAAATCTGAATCGGATTTGTCCACAAAGAAGGGAGCTACACATAATAAGTGGTGGAACTTTGAATTTCATTGAGAGTCCAATCCTGTTGCAGGATGAATGCTGGCGGCATGCTTATCACATGCAAAGTTGGATGGAAAGTGGTCCTCCTAGTGGAAAACAGGTGACTATACATAAGAACCTGCCCTTGGGAGGGAACAAGGGTTGGAAACAGTTGCTAATACCCTATAGAGTTAGTACCTCATAGAGGTAGGCCGAGGAGTAGAAGGGAGGAATCTGCAGAAAGAGGGGCTCTGTCTGATAGCTAGTTGGTGAGGCAATGGCTTAGCAAGGCTCTAATCGGTAATTGGTCCAAGAAGATGGTCAACCACATTGGGGCTGAGCCATGGACCAGAATCCTATTGTAGGTAGCAGTGAAGAATTTTCAGCAACGGTGAAAGCTTGAAAGAGCAATGCCACATGAAAGAAGAAGGATCACATGTTATAAATGTCATTTTTCAAAGAAGGATTGATGGTATCTAAGGAATAAGCATCAACTAACTTTGTGCTAGTAGCTGTGGTAAAAGTTAAAACAGAGGATGCAAGTGTTATCTAGAATTATTGGGCATAGAGTATTTGTAGGTGGCTTTTCAAGATTGTCGTCAAATCCCAATGCTGAACCTTAGACAAGTAGAGGAAATTACCGAGCTAGAGTATGGTAGGGGTAGGGTGGGAATGTACAGTGGAGCAATGAAATGTGTTGAGATAATTAAGAACATTAAGATGCAAAATCACTTTGTTGGGCTGTCACTAACATTCAAAGACAATATCTATGGGAACGAATGGATTTAGATACCCCAATAGTCCTAACCGTTAATGATGGATACTTAGTGTTGTGTGTATCAACCCATATTGTGTTGCAGCGAACACGCTAACTATCTTGCCAAGAAAGTACATTCACAAGAACGAAACTCAAAGGAAATGATGAGGGTTCATACAAGTAGTGGAGCATGTGGAATAATTCGATGCAAAGTGAAGAACCTTATTAGTAATTGACATGTCATGAATCGTTTTTGAAAGAGAGGAGTGCCTTCAGGAATGTAGACACAAGTGTTGCATGATTGTCGTCAGTTCATGCCACACGATGTTGGGCTAGTTCCCACAGCAAGCACAACCCTTGTGATTAGTTGTCATATGAATTTGGAACCATAAATAGACTATTGGTGTCAACCAAGAGGAAGGTGAGGATGATGTCAAGTCATCATGCCCCTTACGCCCTGGGCGACACACGTGCTACAATGGTCGGGACAAAGGGTCGCGCTCCCGCGAGGGCAAGCTAACCTCAAAAACCTGGCCTCAATTCGGATTGCAGGCTGCAACTCGCCTTCATGAAGTAGGAATCGCTAGTAATCCTTGGCTAACCATACAACAATAAATTAGTTCTTGGGCCTTTCACACACTTCCCGTCCCCCTACGGAAGTAAACCATGCTCGAAGGCATTACCCTAGCTGCAAGGAGGGGTGCCTAAGGCACAACTAGTGATTGGAATGAAGTTATAAGAAGGTAGCAGTTGGAACATGTCCTTTTGCAGAAGAGATAATACTTGTTGGACTCATACATTGCTATCCTCACAAAAGAGGGAAAGTGACACAAAAATCTTGTCAATTGAGATGAGATGCATCTGCATCATCAGTGATGTGATGCAATAGATCGAGTCCTTTGTCATTTTTCAATAGTGAAGTTTGTTACTTGAGAGTGAAGTAAGAGTGAAGTTCATAAGTAAGCTTGCACCCTTAGATTTTAACAAATTGATGGGATCTTATTTTCATTGTTTGCCTTCATCTATGGTTTTATTAGTTTTAACTTTTTAGTAATATAACTGTAAATATGGCATTAAATAATGCAATGACAATCACTTTCATTAAGTTTGTGTTTGTCTTAGTAATTAGTTAATAATGATTTTCTTAATATTGAAATTATTGAAATAATTTTTTAATTAAAACCAATTTAAGAGGTAGATACTGTATAATTGCTAAATTTATGCTTACCAAGATTGGGGAGCTTGCTTCCTCACACGTAAAATGCATCTGCACCCACGCCCATGCTTTTGGTCTCTTTGTTCATAAGCCATCAAGAAAGACATTAATTTCAATCTCAATGTTGTATAATCCATGTCCTTCCCATGTTTCCCACCTCTAAGGCCCCTGGAGAAACAAATTGAAAAAGTTTTTATAGACTAAGATTGATATAAGAGCAAGAGGATTATATATGAAAAACTGTATAATTGCTAAATCTCAGCTCTCCAAGTTTGGGGAGCTTGCTTCCTCACACTTAACATGCATCTGCACCCACAATGCTTTTGGTAAGTTTATTCATAAGCCATCAAGAAATATATATACATACATACATACATACATACATACATACATGCATACATACATACATATATATTCCAGAAAGGCTATGCTTGCTAAATCTCTGCTTCCAAAGTTTGGGAGTTTTCTTTCTCACACATAAAATGCATCTGCACCCACACTGATGCTTTTAATATCTTTGTTCATAAGCCATCAAGAAAGATACTGATTTCGATCTCAATTGTGTGAGAACCCATGTCCATCACATGTTTCCTCTACCTCTTGGAAAGGCCCCTGGAGAAACATATGGAAAAAGTCATTATAAAATAAAATTGATACAAGAACAAGGAGAAATGTAAAAGCCCTATAAAAAACCAAAGAAAATTTAGATTTGTTCTTTTTACAGTGGTCACTAAAAGAATCACCTAGAGTGGAATTAACGCTGCATGGTAATAGTGTTCTATACGCATGTGCTAAATAAGGGCCTAACTTACTAGGGCTTTTCTTATTTTGTAAAATGAGAAAGGAGCAACGCTGTTACCTTACAATGGCCTTTGAAAGGCAAACTGAAGTGATTGCCTATAATAAGAGTTATTACAGTGATCTAAAGGACTCTAGAAAAGATTATTAAAGTGGTTAATATAAAGAGGCGCAATTAGGCTCATAAAAAGTTCTACTCAGTGGAGTGTAAATTAAGTTGCCAAACCCTCTCCATCTATAATTTTCATGGAAATTTCAAATAGTTTACCTTATTCCGGTGAAGTTTAGGCAAGTTTATAATGGCATATTTGTCTTTTCTTATAGCATCACTTCTTAGTAAATTTGGTAAGTAGGAATTTAGTATCTTGAAGAACCTTGTTCTTTTTATAACTATTTAAAAGAGAAGTTTAATTTATGTACTTCCATGAGTAATAAAGAGCCCTATTGGTCCATTATTACCCCTTTAGTTTGGGTGACAATTGGTAAATAACTTGTCTCCAAATCAGATTGTTGATGCATCCTTTTCCTTACATGGGAACTTCTTGTTAATCATTTTTAATAGAAATCAACTGATCTGGAAGAAGAGATTCCAAAATGCTAATAACAAAGTAATTCATATCAAATGTAAGATATTTATCTTAATTCTAGGAATCTTATTCCCTGAGAAGTTCGAAATGATCTTAGCATATATCTACAGTTATTCTGCTTGATAATACTTATAGGACTTCAATGCATTGCACCCTCTTCTGATTTGATTGTGTATGGGTAGTTTGGTTGGCTATCATATAATGGCTACATTGGATTGTTTTTTGTATGAATCCTATAAATCCAGAATTCATATGGTTCTAACTTATAGAATGACATCCTTTCCTATAAATAGTGCAAATCTGCAGTATGTCACCTTGCCATAGAAGCTAGCACAGGTTCTGATGGTTAGGTCAGTCTGTAAAACATAGATGTTGTAAAATTGGTCCCTGGATTTTGAATCTAATTTTACCAATCACAGATCTTCCATTTAATGCAACTGAGTGTTATGCTGGAGTTTGCGTATAGCACTCTTCGATAATCTATGGAATGATGTTCATGTACTATAATAATTCATGTGTAGATATGTATGATTACTATTAATGTTCCATTGTTCTATATATCAAGATATGGGATTTGAGTTTGTTTATGTATTAACCATAATAGACTGATACCATTTGAAGCTTGATGTGCAATAAATTCGTTGAATGTGTGATTAAAGACAGATTCAAGTTTCAACACAAGGACTATATTTCTTGGATTGAGAATTCTACTCTTGTTTTGGGGTTTTATTGCTGGATTCTGCACCTGCATTTTTGTTATGATTTTGCATTTGTAATTTTTGTGGGCTATGTCTATCAGTTTTTGCGTCTGTTTTTTTGAAAGATTCAATCATGTATATCTCTCAGAATTATCTACAAATTTAATTGGTTGAAATGCAAAATGTCTAATCTGTATGCGGGAGCAGTTTTAGTATTATTTGCATCTGTTGAAGGGTGGCTCACATCGATTCAATGTCAACAAATTGGATTAACTATCAAATCCGTAGCATGCCAATAAGAAATGTCATATACCATTTGCAAGTTCTTTGTTGAAATTTCTGAATGTTTCTGATTTTGCGTATGATGGTTATACAATTGAATATGATATTTTATTTCTGCTTGTTCATATAAGCTCACTCCTTATTGGTATAAACTAGCACTTGCTTCTCTTTATGTTCTGACTAGTATTTTTGATGTGGCTTAAACAGAGACACTTGTCCATTCTACGCTAGAACATTGTGATGATGCAGATTTCACTTTTCCAGTACATTTTGACACGAAGGAGCATACTGTATATGTACGCCGTAGACCTTATCTTCAAGTGTTTATGGAGAGAGTTGCACAATTGTTTGAAGTAATAGTGTTCACAGCCAGTCAAAGCATTTATGCAGAGCAACTTTTAAATAATCTGGATCCAAAACAAAAGCTTATTCGGCAGCGTGTTTACCGTGAGTCATGTGTGTTAGTCAATGGTAATTACACAAAGGATCTGACAGTCTTGGGACGCGATCTTGCAAAAATTGCCATAATCGACAACTCACCACAGGTAGTTTTTTTGGTCCCATAATTGACAACTCGCCACAGGTGTATTTTTCTTTATGTTTTTCCAATACAATGAAATTCTCTGTCCTGCATTTGTATAGATGCCTCATAAAAGCATTATTTATGTTACAATAAAGATTCTTATCCATTGGGTTAAATATTTAGACTTCAACCCATGTCTCTGCAGGCCTTTGGACTTCAAGTAGACAATGGCATACCTATAGAGAGCTGGTTTGATGACCGTTCAGACAGTGCTCTAGTTTCATTGCTTCCATTCTTGGAGACATTGGTAGGTGTAGACGATGTTCGTCCAATTATTGCAAAGAAATTTAATCTTCGCCAAAAAGCTAAAGGTATTTTTATGGAACCTCCATCGTTGGAACACAAAAGAGAACTTTGTCAAGGGCATCTTTAAGGAGAGTGGAAATGGTCTTCATCCTCCTCCTAATTTTATTGTAGAATATTTTCATTGATTTAATATTGATTCAATTTTCCTTATTTGAGTTGTTAACATTGATCTGTTCCAAAATTTTGTTTGGACTTAGATGACATTTAACAGTGGGTGCTCAGGAATATTATATATCTTGATGTCATCTGTATAGGTTGAGGTAAAGCACCACGGTAAGATTGCTTTTATATGGAGAAATAACCTCTTTGTACAAGAAACCTTTGGTTTCTTTTTCTTTGAATAAAGTGAAAAGGATCTAGTGTGTTTTTACCTTTAGGGGCTCATGGCAAGCACAGATATTATATGCGATATCTACTGCTTGTGTTTTTAGGGATAAATACTGAATTTTACTTAGATACAAGGAATTGCTGTTTTACCCTGATATTGCAGGGTCTTGAAGAAGATCCTATTATGAAGAACAAAGGCCTGCATAAAGAAAAAGGTCATATATGGCTCATTCTTGGAATAGAGGACCATTTTTCTTTTGTGATACTTTCAAGGGATTCAGATTCAAACTTGGTGTTTCATTAATGAAAATTTGAAAGTCTATTAATATTTTTTATTCCCATCGCGTCGTCAAAGATTGATCTGTTAAGAATTATGGCTTATTTCAACATTTTATACAGACGAAGAGGAAACCAAAATCTTTGCACTATTGTTTTGTTCTATCTTCCTTGATTCTCACATAATTCTTTGGAATCTATGGGAACATTGAAGCTCCATTTTTGTCATTCAAATGCCTGGAGTTAATAAAACCAGATAAAGGGTTTGCCTTCATCACATGATCAAATCCATCAATATTATTAAATCTTACTGCTTAATTTAATGGAGCTCTTCATTAAACATCCAAAGATTTCAAAAAGTGAATATCTTATTGATCATTTACACCCTGCAACATGAACCATAAACATATTGCTAGGTCGTACAATGAATTAAAATATTTCCATTATCCATCGACAAGTTTCCAGGAATCCTCTCCAATTGACATGAACTGAAGTTCAAGCTTGCATGTGTCTCTCTAATAGAATTGTATGATTAATTTTGGCGCCTGAAATGAAATGAAATGAAATGTTGGTGCTTGAAATGAAATGTTCTACTAGTTGGAGAAATTGCCACATAGTCTATTTCAGAAGTGCTTCGTCTAAATGACCATTCTACGCTGATTTCTAGGTTAATGTCTAAGTTGGATTTGAATAGTTTTCATTTTGAAAATAAGATCAAAAATATTTTAAGATGAAAATGACGATAAAAATGGGTGTTACAAGCAAAATTGACTTTAGAAAGATCCATTGGCCGGATATCAATATAATTTGATGTTTCCATTTTTTCAAAATACATTTCTAAAACCTTACATAAACAACTTATAATTTTAGAATCAATTAAATAGACTTTATTCTTGTATTTGCAAATTATTGTTAGGCCTTTTAAAGTCAATGTTTTTTTAACACCTCTAAGTTTGGTATTGATTTTGTGATAAGGAGAGGGTGTGGGCCCCACAATATTTTCAAGTGCTATCTTCATTAATTAAAAAATAGTTTACAAAAATATTGATTTAATATTATTTTTTTCGCTAGTAAATATAGATGTGATTTTCTAAGTATGATACATTTACTCGTTTTATTTATTCAATTAACTATGTACTTTATGTTTATATTATGAAACACTTTAATTAATTTCAATTTTGGGCAAGGTGCATTGATCTATAATCAAAATCTTAAAAAACCATAGAAATAACAAAAATTACTCACCCGTCTTGAGTGTCTATCCCATATGCGGAAGTCATCAAAAATAGTGCTAAAATTAGAGCAAGTGCAAATGCCATAACTAGGTTTAAGGTAGTAGTGGAATTTTCATTTCTATAGTTATGTGGGTGGTATTTGCACACAATGGGCATGAGAAGAAAGGCCATAGACAAGGACCAATGGTGGCCACCACCAAGAATGAAGACCCATATGACCCCGAAAACAAGCACCATACGCTGGACAATATGGAGTTGTTGAGTGCCAGGCAACCCTTCATCAAACCCAACAACAAATCCCTTGTTCTCCGTAAAAATATTTACAATGCGTAATGGAGTAAGTGTTATATGCTTTCCCATCAATGTGAATGCATATGAACACAAACATTTCCCACATGGCGAGTGGTTAATCGTTGGGTAAAAACAACCATATGACTAATAGCCTATGGAATTTTGGGAGGCTCTAGGTAGTAGGACGGGCTATGGAGGGAAACTATCAATATACATTCTTGAAATTATGCCCACAGACTCACCGATGTCTTCGAAAATAGAAATGGTGTTGAGCTATTGTTGGTCATTTGCGGCGATTTTTTGATGGTCGTAGAGTAAATGTTGAAGTTGTAGAATGCACCCGCACACCATACTATCTAAATGCATGCTACCAAAATTGTCCATATATTCTTCAAAAATCACGAATGTCATTAAAGACCTATTTTTTAACATTTGAAGAATTAAAGATTTATAGGGTTGTACAAAATGACGCTTCCAATCTCCTCTTATTCATATTATTTAAATGTGGAGATGGTTTGCAAAGCACACAAAGACAATTTGTAGTTTTTGAAATAACACATCAACCTAATAAGCCACTAGTGTTTCAAGTTTCTACGATGGGTAAAGGAAATTGAAAAGTTTTAGAACTGCAAAGTTTATATTATTTTGAAAATAAAATTAAGAGTATTGGAGGATGACAATAACGATGAAGATGGTGGGAGTTACAAATAAAATTGACTTTAGAAAGGCCTATTGGCCAATTAGCAATATGAAATTCTATGTAGCGATTATCACATACACAAGTAAAAGGAGATGTGAGTGTAAGAACAATTGTGACTCATCTAAAGTTTGTACATACAAGTAGGCATCCTATAATAGATCTGGGCACATCCATATAATAGATGGATGGTAAACATTAATTAAATATTTTAAAATGGCCCAACTATCAATACTAATTATTTATGAGAACATGATTGTCTATGTGAATTTAAGAAAGAATTTGTTAGTAATGAATGGACTTTTTGTGGCCAATGCCTCATACAACTAGCAATCGCATGCGAGCAACAATGTGAACGTCGGAAGGGATGTGGAGGAATGGTATGTGGAAAAGGGAATGGAACCGGGAAGCAAAGTTGTGTTAAGGTATATGATTTGTCGGGTATATGGAGAAAGTGAGTGGAACAAGGTAAAAATTGGTATGGTGGGTGGTGGTGCGAGGGGAGTGGTAATGTTAGTGAGGAGTAGCCATTGTCGGTAGATATTTGAAGGACTAGACTTGAAATGTGAGTGAAGATAAGGGAACAAAAATGTGGAAAATGGAGTTGACATTTATAAAATTTGTTTGCAAAGGATCTGAATTTGATGGGGAGTAGGAGCGAAAAAATCCTTGTGATTTGGAAACCAACCAAAACATTTGTACAACGGGATTTAAAGGTGCATGAAAAGCGGGGAGAGGATAAAGAGTCTATAGTATGATCCCCTCTAGATCTATAGGCATTTGTTCGCCACAGGGAAAACAAAGATGTGGAACCAATGCAATACTCTACTCTCCTACGACCACATGACATTTTTGTCTATCATGTGAAGGGGAAAGGGTTTGTTCTACAATCGTCAAGGCAATATATTGTGGAGATATCTTAGAATGTAAAGTGGGGCCAATCAATAATGTCAAAGTGAATAGTTGTTTGCAATTTTAGGACTAACGTTTGTTAAGTAGTTAGAACACACATAAATGTAAGGGGAATTTGCATGTGTGTCTCATGGGACAATTTGGAGACAAAGAGATGTTGATTGGCCCTATTATCCTAGAGTAAGGATTTCACACACATTTGAGATTAGGTTTTCTCTCTAGCTATCAGGGTAATGATTAGAGTCCCCTCATCAATAGTCATGATGGTGTTGTCCATCAACAACCATCGGCATCAAGGATATCAATTGGTTGGTGTTCAATTTATTAGATAGGACAAAGACATGAATGGAAAGTTACAAATAAGGTGGGAATTAAATACCTACATGTCCCACACCTATTCCATGGCTCATATTGTTCTTACCAAAATAATATTTGTTATCTATGCTCCACATTATTGTCTCCATCTCGCTTGTGTTATTCACGTGAGTGCAATTTGTGCTAAAAAGATTCAAAATAGAAAATGGGGAAAATCTAATAGGTAACTAGTTCAAAACCCAACAACAATGGTTGCTCCATATAGCGCTTGGTTTCCCCTTTCAGTTGTAAGCTTGAGTAATTGTAGGAAAGCAAGAAATGTGCAAACATCCATTTTTTATTAAAACATACGAATCTTCTCCACAATGGATGAAGGTATGGGAAAACATGGTATTGGGTGGTCTTGAGCCTCCTTCATAATTTAACCACATAGTAAACAGAGCTCACAAAAAGTAAACTTCTAATCCGATGGCCCCAAAATTGACGGCGTTGTCTTGAGTTTGAATGGACTCCACACATTTGAAGTCCAACAACCACCAAACTTTGACAGCTTTTATCCCATGCAACCGAATACAACAAACACGGTTTCTTATTCATATACATGCAAGAAATAGTGCCCATATCTTGCATCCATGGGCACTATCTATACTGCTACGAAGGAAGGAAAACCGTTCTTGGCATGCGGTAGGGGCTATCCGGCGGCAACAATATGACGATTGGCGAAAAATGGGATTTTCTATTTATTTTTTAAATTTTTTTAGCCTTATTTTTAAAATTTTGTTTTGGCATCAAGGTTATCAATTAGCCGACATTTTTTTATAAAATGCGAGACATGAATGAAAAGTTGGAAATAAAATGGTGGGAATTAAAACCCAACATGTCCCACACCTATTCCACGAATAAGATTGTTCCCATCCAAGTAATATTTACTATTTATGCTTCACTTTAAGGTCTCAATCTCGCTTCGCATTATAATAATCATCTTTAATTGAGCCCCTCCGGTTTAAGCTCGAGTAATTGCAAGAAAACAAGCAATACACAATCATTGCTAATTGAGCCCCTCTAATGGTGAGGCATATAAGTTGTAGGTAGATTTTATGTGCTAGTCAAGCTTTGCTTTTATTTATGGCATCAAGGTTTTCGAGTGGAAGGCATTTGATTTGTTAAATAAGACGAAGGCATCAATGGAAAGTTGGAAACAAAAAGTGAAAATTAAATACATGCATGTACCACACCTTTTACACAACTCAAATTGTAACATCCAAATAATATCTGCTATTTGTCTTCCACTTTATCGACTCGATCTCGCTCACATTATTCACGTGAGTACAATTTACACTTATAAGGGCCAAAATAAAAATTGTGAAAATACTATTCCACAATAAAACGCCAAGACAAATAACATTGCTTTTAAATTAGACTTGAAATAACTACAGACACAAAACAATTATAATAAAACTAAACATAGACATAATTTGACAACTATTAGATTACTTGAAAATGCACATATGTGCAAGAATTTTAAACAACAATATATCTAAAACATTGTTAGATAACTTAACAAAACTATTAGTTAATACTTAAAAACTAAAAATAAAACATAGACAAACTAACTAATGGACTGGAAAGCAACTAATAACTGAACAAATTGGAGGAGACAGACAGAAGACTGATCTACGGGCGTGATGGTAGAGCAAAAGTAATACAACTGAAATCCTTGAGAAGCCTGCTAAACATTGTTGAAAAACATCATTCAAATGCGACCTGGAAGTGTTTGTAATGATTTTTGATAATGGGATTAAAATTGCATAGATGATAGAGCAGACATTTTAGTGTTGGACCTCAAAACCTAAATATCGTAAACTTGATTACAATCTAACATATTGTTTGAATTCATTTCAATTGTTTTTACAAAAGCAAAAGGAAATATCTTTAAATTGATTATAATTTAATTCTTAAAATCGTAGAAAGCCTTAAAATGAGATTTGTGAAAAACAAATGTTGTAAATTTTTTGAATGTAAATTCCAATATTCTTAAAAATTAAAGTCCTTAAAGCAGGGTTTCTGAAATAATTAGTGTACTGAGGGATGAAACAGGATTTATAGAAATATCCATTCAACCATCTATTCAAAATGTCTTCTATGAAATTTCAAATAAATGAATTATGTTTTATGTTTTAAATTATTAAAAAAAAAGAATTTCCAGCATTTTTCCAAAAATTCTGAACATTGGGATCATTTTGGGGTGCATACCTTCTTGTCAGAGCCAACAATATGCTGTAGATTCCAATGAATTTCCAATCTCATCTTTCTCATATGGGTCTAACATGTTCATCCGCACCATGATTTCTCTGTTAAGGCCAGCCAATATTGGGTACCTCGCCTTTCTTCAAAGGGAAAATGCTTCTATATCTAGAATCCATGTTGTATGTGATTCAACATCATCATAGGACAGCCCCAAGAGCTTCACTCCATGCTTCTCAAATTCATTCACATATCTGGTAATCCTTCACATATCTGGTAAAGATAACCAAATATCCTTTTGGAGGACATAAATTTTGAATAAGTAAAGGAGAATTGAGTGTATTTTGGAAGGAAAAGAGATGAGAGGAGTGGAGAAGAAATACTTGTAAGTGTTTGTATTTGAGAGGATTTTTGGAGAAGAGGGAGTAAGAGAGAGTTGAATAATAAATTAAGATGCTAAATATGCCTTTTAAGACACTAAATTTAATATCACACGAAGCAATTGCCTTGAAACAAAGTGAATGTGATCAACTCTCAACACATATTGTATAAATTTGAGTAACCCAAACCAAAGTAAACCATATCACTATCTTGTACATTTTATTCGTCCTTTGTGAAATGGAACTGGTGAAGGTAAGATCTGCAATGGATGAGTTGGAGTTTAGAAGATGCATGGAAAGATTAGACGGCATACAATAGACATTGGATATACAAGAAAATTAGATTTACTAAATGAAGTGAACGTCAAGATAAAGTAGATGGTGTTTGAAAGATAAATTTATCGCACCAAAGGACTACAACAAAAAATAGATTGCCAAACAAACATTCATTTCCACATTATCTGGCGAAAAAATGTTGAAGTGAGATTGTCTACCTTATAGCTTGCAAGATTGGTATCTCGCTTGTATGAAAGATAAGTTTCTTGTAGGCTTCCAAGTTCTTTAAGAATTGTACTTCTACTTAATTGATGAAAAGCTTAATATAATTAGTCCTTGCAATCACTCTCCAAGAAAAACATTCGGAGTGTTTTTGCTAACGGCTTCATTGAAAACACAAAATAGAATGGTGTGTTGACCATTCTTATTATGTCAATGAAGAAATCATAGCAAGTGCAAATAATTAGATATTAAAAGAAAAATCCACTTAGTGACAAAATTAATTGTCTGTGGACATGCTCACTCATAGGTGTTAACAACTCATACCTAATTGAGATAATTAATTTCTAGTAATAAACTATAGAACTAGCGGCATATAAAATAGAGAACGTGCAATGAAATCAATTGTGCTATGTTGCCAATGTTTCCCTCTATTAAGTGTTCTTTCACGAAACCTACATCACCACACAAGTAACTAATATAAGTTTTATCCATGTTATTTAACGCTCATAATAACACATATAGCAATAAGAACTAAATTTGAAACAAAAGTATTTCGAGTTTCATGAAACCTCAAACACTTCACACTTAACCAAGAAGAATTTATGCGATGTCGCGAGAGAGGCCTTTCCCATCATGGCAACGTCTTATGACATAAATATTTGTGTACCAAGATTGATTGTCCAAGTAATTTTATTTATTTGCAAATGAGGTCCGACGAAAAACTCTTTGTCGACGATGTCATTGCTTTTGTGCATTGACATACAGTGTTATTAAATTAAAGGTAAAGTGCATAATTGTTGTTTTTTAGTCATTGTAATTAAAGAGAAAAATAAAAAGTTTTGAAAACAAGGTCCAATATGCTAATGCACAACATAAAAATAACAATTAAGTAGTATGTTTCATTTATTTTAAACGTGGGAAAATTTGAAGATCTAAACCAAATTTTGGAACTACTATATATAGGTCGTGCAACAAAATTTACACACCTATGTTTTCTACAAAGAGAGTAATTGTAGGTGAACCCTTTCTTTTATTCTAATAATGTTATAGGGATTTTGTTTCATCTTAGAGTAGCACTCAAAATAGAATGCATTCATATGTAGTCAAGGTCAAAAGTGTCGATAAATGTATTTTTGTTAAATTACTTGTTAATGTGAGATAAAGTTTCCAACCATTTTATTGGGAAAGCCTCTTTCCCAATGTACTAACACCTCCACTAAAAGGAGGTGCAAGGGAATCACCAATATGAAAGACAAGAGAAGTTATAATGTCATTGTAATTTGTTTTGAATTAAAAAAATCAATTGAAAAGATGTTATCATTTTTGGTATATTACTTAATTAGCAATAGGAAATTCTATGTAATAATTCTCGTTACACTATAAAAGGATATGCAAGTATAAGAACAATTACGAATGAACTAAAATTTATACATACACGTAGGCATCATATAATAAATGCGGCACATCCATATATGAGATGGATGTTGGTAAACAATAATTAAATACTAAAAATGGCCCAACTACTTATTTATGTAAACATGATTTTCTATGAGAATGTAAGAAAAATCGGTAGTGATGCATGAACTTTTTTTTGCCAATGCCTTGCACAAATATTTATGTCCCAAGATTGATTATCCAGGAGTTTTATTTATTTGCAAATCGGGTCTAATGAAAAACTCTATGTCAAAGATGTCATTGCTTTTGTGTATTGACATACAATGTTATTAAATTAAAGGTAAATTGTATTAAATTAAAGGCAAACTCCGTAATTGTTGTTTTTTAGTCATTATAATCAAAGAGAAAAAAAAATTAAAATTGAAAACAAGGTCAAATCGACTAATGTACAACATTAAAATAACAACTAGTTTATTTTAAAAGCAAGAAAAAATGAAAGATCTAAAAAAATGGAATTGTTATATATATGTTGTGCAAAAAAATTTGCATATTTGTGTTTTCTACAAAGAGAGTAAGTTTAGGTGAGCACTTTATTTCTTTTTGATAAGGTCATAGGGATTTTGTTTCATCTTGAAGTAGCGCTCAAAAGAGAATATAGTCATATGTAGTCAACACCAAAGTGTTGATAAATGTATTTTTGCAAACTTTGAATGTTCACCCTTTAAAATAAAAATAAATGTTAATTGTGTGGTAGTTATAAATTAGAAATAGAGAGATGATGTCTACATATTGGGCATGGGAGTGGACATATGTTGGAAATTAGACACTGGAGTGGGTGATATAGTAAAAGACATGTAATTTATTTTCCCAACTTGACACTTTGGTGAGGGTATTGACAAGCATGATAAAGATAAAATGAGATAGTGAACTCAAACAAAAATTACTTGTTGAGGTGAGAAAAATTTCTAGCCATTTTTTTGGGAAAGTCTCTTTCCCACATGTACTAGCACCTCCACGGAAAGGAGGTTGAAGGAATTGCCAATAGGAAATACAAGAGAAGTTGTAATGTCATTGTAATTTGTTTTGAATAAAAAAATCAATTGAGAATGTGCTATCATTTTTTTGTTATATTGTTTATTTAACAATATGAAATTCTATGTAGTAATTCTTGTTACACAAGTAAAAGGAGATGTAAGTGTAAGAATAATTGTGAATGAATTAAAATTTGTGCATACAAGTAGGCATCATATAATAGATCCGGGCATATCCATATATTAGATGGATGTTGGTAAACATTAATTAAATACCGGAAAATGGACCAACTATTAATACTAATTATTTATGAGAACATGATTGTCTATGAGAATGTAAGAAAGAATTTTTAGTGATGCATGAATATTTTTTTGGTGATGTCTCATACAAATATTTGTGTCCCAAGATTGATTATCCTAACAATTTATTTATTTGCAAACCGTGTTTGATGAAAAATATTTGTAGAAGATGTCATTGCTTTTGTGCATTGAAATGCAATTTTATTAAATCAATGGTAGATTACATAATTGTTGTTTTTAGTCATTGTAATTACAAAGAAAAATGCAAAAATTTAAAACAAGGTCAAATACACTAATGTACAACATAAAAATAGCAATTAAGTAGTTAAGCTTCGTTTATTTTAAAAGTGAGAAAAAATCAAAGATCTAAAATAGAACTTGGAATTTATATATATATATTCATGCAATAAAACTTCATACCTATGTTTTCTACAAAAAGAGTAATTGTAGGTGAGCCCTTTGTTTCTTTATGATGATGTCGTAGGGATTTTGTTTCATCTTGAAGTAACGTTCAAAAGAGGATGCAATCATATCTAGTCAATATCAAAGTGTCGATAAATTTATTTTTTGCAAACTTTGAATATTCACCTTTTAAAATAAAAAAAGATTTTAATTGTGTGATAGTTAGAAATTAGAAATAGAGAGATGATGTCTACACACTAGGTGTGAGAGTGGACGTATGTTGGAAATTGGACATTGGAGTGGGTGATATAGTAAAAGTAATGTAATTTATTTTCCCAACTCGACACCGGTGAAGGTATTGATAAGTATGATAAAGATAATACGGGATAGTTAACATGAAACAAAAAATATTGTGTCTCTTGACTCTTGAGAGAGTCGAAGAGTCATGTCTTTGATAAATATAATTAATAAAATAGCTAGTTAAACTACATGGTAAAGATTGGCCCGACTATAGAATCTTCAACCCGTCATAAACCGTTAATTTGAAATAGACAACGTGACAAAATTCCCCATGAGAGTATTTTAGCAAATGAAAGTATTAAAAATCACAAAATATTTGTCGATATTGGTTTTCTCTATTTTTTTCGTTACTTTCCAGATTTTCACGTGTAATATTTTGTCAATTTTTATATATATATATGAAATGGGGGACCCATCTAAAAATCAATCCTATATTGGCTGGTTAGCTTGGTCCGCATGAGAACATATAAACCTCGAAATACCATGATCCTTATGACAATAGGGGTGGTGCCAACATGGATGTCGCCCTCTTACTAACATAATGGTTGATTGATTTTTAAATGAGTGTGTTTGCTTGATTGTCACTCCACTCACCTCTTAAGGCTTCATGATCAAATATTCCTATGTAATTACCTCTAGATACATGTCTTACTACCCTAAGTTAGATATGCCTCTGCACTACATCTTAGAATTGCTTCTATGACTCTAAAATCCTCATTCAATCAAAAAACTCTCAAAGAATTTCAGATCTCATTGGAGGTTGAATGATTCACAATTACACAATGAATGTTTGTTAAATCAAAATTCTCGTGACCTTAAGCCATTATTGGGGACACTGCACACATCTTGGTTTTGGGTGTGAAGCATGCTCTTACTGTGCCTCCAGTGTTCTATCTCTGGTCACTTTGAGATTACTTGCCAGAGCAGGTCTGGTTTATGCTCCTCTGTTATGTTGTTTGAGACTACACATAATTGGGTAGGGTAAGCTTTTTTTTGGTGTGTACGAACTATTGGGCTTTCATCCGTGGCAGGATTTTTGGCCTCCAGATCCCAGTGTGTACATCATCTCGTTTTATAAACATGGTAATTCTGAAGCATTTCAGAACTGGCTCGTTCAGCAACAAGGAAGTATATCTACCATGAAAAACATACGTTTCTGGCTAAGGTTTTCTCTGTTCTACACATGATGTATATGCTGTGAATAATTGCTATGACTAAAGTGTTATAAATAATAATGCATTCGTATCCCAGTTCCAAAGTTCAATATTTTCAAGACTCGCCCTACTAAAAATGCACCAGAAGGGTTGTTATAATTTGTTACAATGCTGTTCATCAGCTTCAACGCTTTCCAAGTATGATTTCATTTTACACTTCTCTTCTTTTCGTCTGTTTTTTTGGTCCAACTCTTTATTTTTTTGGGTGGGGATGATTAGGGTTATAATTTTATTATTATTAATATCAATGTGTTTTTTAAGAATATGTGGCTATGAAATAAACAACAAAATAAAATAAGGGTAAACTAAAGATTTTACCACAACCAACACAATAAGCTAAATCAATTAGTTTGAATATTACTCATAAATTATAAGGACCTGAATATATTAAGTTCTTTGAAATCTGCTCAAAATAAACATACTCAGTGGTGCAAAGACTCTTAAGGAAATATTTCATGTGTAATATAAGTAATGGTTAGATATATATTGATTATAATCATTCTAGAGAGTAACTAGATAGACCATCTAAACCAATAGTTAAATAGAACACTCCTAAACAAAAAAATGGTTTCATGAACACTTTCAAGCAAACTAAAATAGCCTAATCAACATCAAAAATAGAATCGTGAGAGAACACTAATGATTTGTAATTGTACTCTTTTTTACATTCCACACAATATCTAATCTTGTTTACATTTTTCAAAGTGTCCACCCCTTTTCAATAGGGCAATATGTGTGTGTGCGTGCACGTATGTGTATATATATGTATGTATATATTTCTAAAACAAACAACCCAAATAACATTTAATGGAAAGCAAATATTAAATGTTTCATATTATCCAAGTAATAACCGACAATCCCAAAGACAATATTTAAGTGGGGTCTCTCCTTCGTGAAGAAAGTTCCTCTTATTGACATGGTGGGTCAAATGTTGAGGATTGGCCATGGAAACTTTGTTGGAGTTGTAGAGATAGTGCACATTGACCATAGTCCTTGTCAATCTTGGCCACACTAATTATAGGATTTTTGAATAAAGCTTTTCTCTTCCCCAACACCCGAGACTAAATACCTAAGGAATTTTGCACCAAGTCTCTAAATGCACCAACCCTTTCAATCCTCTCTTTTGCATGACCGACAAGACTTACCGCTTTATCCTTTCCATCCTATTTGGCTAATTGAATCTTGGTCTTAAAGGACCCTATGAAGATGACTAGGTGGATATTGAAATTTTTGAGGGGTACAAGAGAATTGTGTGGCATAATCATATTGATACATCCAAGCTCGAGCACAACAAAAGTATGGCTTTGGGTCCTGCTTCCCGCAGCTCTTCCATACTAAATCGCAACTCATTTAGCCCTTGATTAATATCAACCCACATATGATCTATTACTTGAAATAAAACCTCATATCATATTTTATCAAGATTTTTAAATGAGGAAACAAGCCCTTCTTTAATATTTAAGTCATCTTTTGCGCTTTGGATTCAATTGCCACTTATGTTGCTACATAACTAGATACAATCTATTAAATTTTTTGACCCTCTTGTTGGTTTTGGCATATAGATCCTAGATTGTTATACAATGTCATCAACCCTTCTTTAACTTGTGCAGTATATAATTTGGCTTTAGTCATAGTCTTAAGCCTTTTTATCCTTTGTTTCACTCCTTGAGCTATAGATTTTGATGTTTGATTTGAGGCTTGTAGTAGGGAGACCAAATAATCCTAGTATTTAGGGACTTCACCATGCCTTATTTTTATTCATTTTGGAGTTATTGGGAACAATGACTACTCTGGGATAAAAATAGTCAGGGGCTTCCTTCTACCGGTTTACTTTTTCATTATTACCTTCAATCTTGTTGTGCCCTATTCAAACCAAAATCCAATTATAATTTTAGTCCTGGTCTTCAATTATAATTTTAGCCCTACTTTTCCTACTCATCTAAAGAGTTTGTATCCATACTTGTCCTAGATATTAAGGGGGTGATGTTGATGGAACAGAGGCAACAAACGGGTAGTGGAAATAGTTTTAATTGATCGGGATGAAGGAGAATTTATTAGAATGATAGGGACATGATAATTCATGGAAGTAGGGGTAATATAAGTAACAATGACTACTAAGACATTGTTGGGATTTTGGGGATTGCGGAATAGTGCTATGATTTAATAACAAACAAAATCATGCACACATGATCCAAATAATTTGCCACAAAATCTACAGCAGTGGAAGTATAAACTAGAATAATCCAAATCACACAAAAGTACACACACATAACAAGCATGTACCGTGGTTCACCCAATGTGGGCTACGTCCACCAAAGATAGAGATCTCATATATATATATATAACAAGAGATTACAAATCAACTCTTCTACACAAGAGTACATGTATCTCTACAAGAGTATCTCCTCCTCCTAGATCTCCAACCGGATCTGTCTGAGTACACTAAACCGTGCCTCCATACCACCACCAAAAGATCTCACATAACTAGGAACTACTGCATCTCTGAACTGCGACCAAGTTCTCTGTGGATCTACAAACAAGACCTCTCACATGGGTCTACCAGATGTGCAACTAAGACTGTGCACCAAGAAGTAAGTTTGTCTCTCCATCACTGCATAACCTGTGCAAACATGAAGACGACCTCCTCTACAATATCTAGATCTACATGGATCAACAATACAATATGATCTCATGGATCTACAATACAAGACTAGATCTACATAGATCTATAATACAAGACCTCACCAACATGTGGATCTACAAGAATAAATGCTAAGTGCTTTACATACTATGCAAGCCATTACATGAGACTATAAATATACGAAGGAAATACAGTAGCCTGCTATTTCCTTCTGTCTAGCTCCTCTCCATGGAGTCTCTGTCTTCATGTAACCTGTTCCTTTTTCCTCTTCTTCTTCTTCGTCTTCATCCTCTCATTCTCAGAGAATCAAGGATCTAATCCATCCATTCTCTTTTTCTTCATCCCACTTCTAAAAACCCTAACTTTCATGCTTATATATAAATATATAAACTTAGGGCACCTTAGCTATGCAATTACATCCAATAGATTTGCTTTAAAACAAAATCTATATTTAAATCCCGTGACTTAAAAAATAAAACACATCACACAGGTAACCGGCACCGGTTAGCCTTAACCGCGGCCGGTTACCACTTGCTCTCGATGATCGATGTCTGTCGCCTGTCGACCGATGACGGGTCACGGTTCCCTATTTCTTTGACCAAATCGCATGTCCGACCGATGACAATTCTGGTGACCGCATCGGTTCCCCTTGACCGATGACGGGTTACTGTATTTCCAGTCACTTTCCATTGCATGCTAACTGTGAAGCAATCTAGCTCCACAACCTAACAATCTCCCACTTGGAGATAAATTGTTGAACCTCTGTACTTGTACCTATACATCACCATCCTCTACACACCATGAAGACCATCTATTCTTTCCTTCAACAATTATCTCAAAAATTAAAACCAGGAAGATCAAACCATCTTCTCAAACCAAGAAGATAAAACCATGACTTACCAAACTTGCACGAAGCTACAATTGATTAGTGACACCAAGCCTCTCATTGAATCATAACACCAAGCCTCTCATGCAGCCATCATGACTAACACACCTACAAGAGCTCCCCCTCAAACTGAAGTTCTGAGCCTCAATCACATCTGTAGCCATACCTGTAAAAACAACCATGTTCTCCATCCATCTATCCATGTCTCCATTCAACCACCAATGCAACTGACCAAGACAAGTCAAACTGAATATGCGAAAGCAAAACAAGATCCTGGGTAAAGACAACCCAAATGAGTTCTACCTGCAACAATGGGTGATCAATCCACAAACCTACATAACTCAAAGAATCCAAACACTACAATCTACAAATCCAACCCTGCATAAACAACTAGCATGTCCAAGACAATCATTTGTAGATAACATCCCTATCAAGGAGGAACATAGTAATCAAGAGGAAATACAAACATCCCCTACTCATGCTCAAGGCAACTGAACCATGCTCATAGGCATCCATGTGCAAATCAAACATTTGCATCATCATAGACTCACAAAATTGAATCTATCCAACATGTACAAACTCACCATGTACATCCATCCATATCACCAGCTCTCTACAGAAGCTCCAAGTCTACCACCGACTAACTCCAAAGCCGAATATGAATCCTTTGCTCATCAATGTCAATAACAAACATCCATGCTAAACGATGTAACTAATACCAAGTGCAAATATCAGCAAACATGTCATCAACATACTCTGCACAAACTAACCAAGATGAAAGCAAGACAAGGGCACCATCTTAAAATGGTAAATAAACACTGTTGTCAAACCTATAACCAAACCAACCATGGTTTCCTAACCGACCCCGGTCACTACGCCTAACCGACCACGGTTACCAGATGACCAACCACGGTTAATCCTAACCGACACAAGTCTTTGTAACTAGCAGATTTTCTCTTTTAACCCTTAAAACTCGAAAATTGCTCTATCATCTTCACCCAGCTGAATCTAACCATCAACTATAATCCCATAGGGATATCTAGGCACCACAAAATAAACCAGAAGTGACATCACAAAGCAATAAACTCAATATACCTACAAATATGTGACTTTCCTCCAAAACCAACTAGTGCCTCTGCCACTCTGAAAAGTAGAAATCTCCTCTCACTTTACATGTGCATCATGTATCCAATCCTGCAATGCCAACAACCATGGCTTGCTCCCACTGAACACGAAATCCCCTGCACTATCTCTAACACCAAGCTCAAAAGCTAATATGTCAGTGAGAAACAAAACAGATGAAAGAAAATATAAATTGATTCCCTTCTTATCAAAGAATGCTTCTACATCACAAAAGTTTGGACTTCTTGTGAAGTAGGTGAATCAACTTCTTTTCATCCTGTGTACACAAAATCTTTCATTACTTGCAACTGTGTCTAACCATGACTTTTCATTGAGGATCTCATCCTTAAGACTAGATATCCTTGTCCTCAAGATTCCACACAACTAGGAAATAAAAGTCAAACAACACCAAGAAACCATGGTGTAAATTTGTGCACACAATCCAAACATAATATCAGTTGCTCCAAACGAAAGAAATAAAACATGAACCATATAGAGATACCTGACTCAAAGTCTCAATGGACTAAACCAGCCAACTCCATCCTCTTTCTGATCCAAACATTGAAGTGATCAACATTGTTTCTGCCTGTACACACTGTGCCAGAAACCAGATCCTCCAAAACAAGACACTGAACCATCCATGCCCTCTCTTGCTGCAAAAAACCCTGTACAGATAAGTTGCCACAAAGACCAACCACGGTCATCCCCTAACCAACCATGGTTAGCTGACTAGTATCGGTTCCTCTGTGACCGACCTCGGTTCTCAGACCGATGTCAATGTTGTTGAATGAACCCAACGCCACACAATTTGGCATAACACACCACACCAGGTGCCTACTTCAACCGAAGCCAATAGTTGAGCTGAGCCAATCATTTCAAGAAGCATCCAAATCTCATACAAAAATAATACAACAAATCCATGCAATAAATTGCATCAAGATGAAACACATCACCTTACCAGCACCAAGATACTCAACCGCATCTTCAACTGAAGTACATGCTTCTCTGATGGAAGACCCGTCTTCGTTCTGTGCTACTACCTCTCTACTAAAGCCTCATGCATCTAACTACACCAAAGGATGCATAATTTCTCCTCTATTTCATTCTCAGATCTAGATCTATAATCCCAAACATGCATGTGCAACCAAAATAATATAAGCACTGCAATACCGAGATAAAACCATACCTCAATAACTGGATCTGCAATCTGACCAACATGCTTGTGCCTCCAAGAACTAGGGACACCTCAACAAACAAGATACATTCTATGCATCTTTCCATTTCTTCATATCTGTGATTTTTTTTTTATAACCAAGTGCTTCTTAAAGAACTCGACCGCACCTGTCACCCTATAACCGAACCACCATGATCACCCTCGTAATAACCACACTACGTCACCCCCCGCCAACGCCGGTTGCCACATAACCGATGCCGGTCACTTTGTAATTTCCAACGAACCTTACTCTTCCAGCTCCCACTTGAGATTAAATCTCTTCCTATGATCTTCTCATCAGGAAAAAAACACTGCTCTGATACCAGTTGTTGGGATTTTGGGGATCATGGAATAGTGCTATGATTTAATAACAAACAAAATCATGCACACAGGATCCAAATGATTTGCCCACAAAATCTACAGTAGTGGAAGTATAAACTAGAATAATCCAAATCACACAAAAGTACACACACATAACAAACATGTACCGTGGTTCACCCAATGTGGGCTACGTCCACCAAAGATAGATATCTCATATATATATATATATATATATATTATAATATAACAAGAGATTACAAATCAACTCTTCTGCACAAGAGTACATGTATCTCTACAAGAGTATCTCCTCCTCCCAATCTCCAACCGGATCTGTCTAAGTACACTAAACTGTGCCTCCATACCACCACCAGTAGATCTCACATAACCAAGAACTACTGCATCTCTGAACTTTGACCAAGTTCTCTGTGGATTTACAAACAAGACCTCTCACATGGGTCTACCAGATGTGCAACTAAGACTATGCACCAATCGTAAGTATGTCTCTCCATCACGCATAACCTCAGTGCAAACATGAAGACGACCTCCTCTAATATCCTCTACAATATCTAGATCTACATGGATCAACAATACAATATGATCTCATGGATCTACAATACAAGACTAGATCTACATAGATCTATAATACAATACCTCACCAACATGTGGATCTACAAGAATAAACGCTAAGTGCTTTGCATACTATGCAAGCCATTACATGAGACTATAAATATACAAAGGAAATACAGTAGCATGTTATTTCCTTTTGTCCAGCTCCTCTCCACGAGTCTTTGTCTTCATGTAACCTGTTCCTTTTTCCTCTTCTTCTTCTTCGTATTCATCCTCTCATTCTCGGAGAATCAAGGATCTAATCCGATCCATTCTCTATTTTCTTCATCCCTCTTCTAAACCTTAACTTTCATGCTTATATATAAATATATAAACTTAGGGCACCTTAGCTATGCAATTACATCCAATAGATTTGCTTTAAAACAAAATCTATATTTAAATCCCGTGACTTAAAAAATAAAACACATCGCATAGTAACCGGGTGCCGATTAGCCTTAACCACGCGCGACCAGCTTACCACTTGTTATGACCGATGTCTATCTTGTTTGACCGATGATGGGTCGTGGTTCCCACTTGCTCTCCGATCAAGTCGGGCATGTTTGACCGATGACGGTTCTAGGTGATCGTGTTAGTTCCCCCTTGACCGATGACGAGTTGTTATATTTCTAGTCACTTTCCATTGCATGCTAACTGTGAAGCAATCTAGCTCCACAACCTAACAGACATGAGTAGGAACTATGAGTGTCAATGGCTAAGGCAAAACAAAAGCTACATGTTTGGGCATTACAGGGGGATGAGTGGTTTGTAAGGTACTAAGTGAAGTTATATGTTAGGTGACCTAAGACATACCGGGACCTAAAACGGTCTAAGGTAATGATTGGGAATTCATAGCTATAACTAATTCTTTTGATAGTTACCATGTTGTAGAGGATTTTCTCTAATACTCAATACTTGATGAAAATGTACTAGAACTACATTTTAGAGGACCAATTTGTGTTGTTTCTCACCTTGTAGATGTTAAAACATATGTTTCTCTACCTAGAGAAGAGGAAGTACTGTCATAAGAAATCAAACCTTGTAAATCCAATGGAATATCTTCTAATAATGGGCTAGGATCCTTTTCTTGATATGTATCCATATTTCCTTCTCCTTCTTTTGTAATAAATGTTTCCACCTCAAAGAATTGAGGATTTCTCTTGAAACTAATAAGATTCTACCTCATTTGAGACATCATTAAAGGGTGTGTGTAGGGAGGTATCACCTGTTAGTAGTGTAGGATATTCATTTTCCTTGTATTTGTTTATTTACTTGGAGCTTTCCTACACTCATGGGATATGCTTGCTTAGGTGTACACTTGACCACACTATTTTAGCTAGTGGTAGTTACTACCCTTGACCAGTTCTCTGTTGATTGCCTATTTTGGGTATGGAGGTTACCACTATTCTAGGTGGAGGTTGTCATTATTCTAGGAGGAGGTTACACATTCACCTCCTATATGTACATCACTTGCATCATTCTATGATATGGAGCATTGAGTTGATTTGGAGTCATTCTTGCCTTTTTGCATTTTATCTCATTGTTCTTCATAACTTGCATATTTGTATGTGTGTGTTTAGTCTTGCCTTTGTGCAATTCACATCTCACATTTCTCACCGATGCACTCTTCGATTCAACGGATCCCTGATGTTCCCGATATGGTATCAAAGTCAGCTAGTATTGAGTTTTTCTATTTCTATTCTGCTAGTTTTACATGAGATTATTATTTGCAATAGTTTTTGTACTTGGTTTGGATCTAGTATTTGTTGGTTTGTGGAATTTTTGGTTTTTTTCATGGCTTGTGGTGGCCTACGGTTGGTTTCAAACCTACAAAAAATTGAATGGACCACAAACTTGTAGTAGACTTGTGCATGCAAATACAACCCCTACAAGGGTGTTTCAGACCTATGACAAAACCTTGCATTAGATACAAAATTTGTTAGGGGTGATTTCACCTTTGAGGGGATTTTTCACCTCTATGAGGAGCATTTCATACCTATATCATGGTTGGAAATGCATTTGCAAACCTGTATTGGGTGTTTTTGCTTGCATTGGGCATTTTTCCGCTTATCTTGGGCATTTTTGCTTTCCTTGGGCATTTTTTAACTATGTTAGGCACCCAAATTTTATTTTTGTAGTTGAGACATCCTCTTTTCTCCTTAAACTTGTACACTCCAAAACAACATGTTTCTCCTAATAGCGGTGCTAAGCAACAACAACAAACAATTTTTTTTTGATAAAAATGATCTTATATTATATTAAATGCAACATGATACAAGATTCTCTCAACAAAAAAAGTAGGTGGTATGAGAGCACACCCCAAAGCCACAAGTAGGCCAAGCCTAGCAACACAACAAAATAACAAAGCAACAACTATAAGGGGGTCTGAGGAACACCAAAAACAAAGTTACTCAGAACCGATGGAGAACGAAGAGGCTCAAAACGCCCCTTCTTCTCCTTAGAACGTGTGACAATAGTCCAGTGGTGCCTATTGGGGTGCCAGATCAAGCAGAGGATCAAGGCACAAGCTATCCTGAGTGGGGTCAGAATCAGAAGAGTTAGATACATGTGTCCACTTGGCACCACCACCACAAGATGGGGATGATCGATAGTCATGGTGTCTAACGAGCTTTGATTTCTGGGTCTTTGACTTCCGACGTAGAAAATGGCTACCAACCTTTAGGCCGTTGAGAAGCCCCTTTTTAATTTTTATATTTATTTTGATTGGGCAATAGCGGCAAGCCTCATGAAGGTGTCCAATTTGATGGCATAACCAACATCAAAAATTGTGTTCTCATAATCGAGAATTTGAATCCACTTGAAGCCATCATGGATTAATTCCAATTTTTCTAGAAGACCTTTGCTGAAATCTACCTCAATGCAAATATGGGTTCAGTGAACAACCCTTGTTTAGACCGCTCGTCATCTAACTTGATGAATTAACCAAGAGAGTCACCAATAGCCGCACAAACCGAAGGGTGTCAAAAGGAAGAGGAAGATTGGGTAGACGAACCCAAACCGACATTTTTGAGACCACCATAGAAGAGGATCAAAATCTAAGAACCATGGTGTAATAAAAAGGCCAGCCCTACCCCAAAACCAAGGACCTTCATTGACAACCCGTTGGTAATCTATAGGAGAGAACTGAACAATAAAAAAACCCTTGGCACATAACTGGATCTCACAATCACGGGACCAAGTAGAGTAAATCCATTGATGCAACGCTTCACTTTGAGGCCAAAATCCATTAAACCTATAGATAATGGCAGAATTTTTAAGGGCACAAATTGAATCGGTTACCTTTGGGAGTGAAAGGGTAACAACCGGGTGTTTCTGCCTTTTCCACAATGTATGGTGCATTAGAAGCCCTTTAAAAAACCGGCATTTATGTGCACGTAGTAGCTTCCAAGAAATATTTTAAAGGAGCGATTAGAGGGCCAGAGGAATCATTGCCTCCACTATTTCTAGTTGTGCAAGATGAACAACAAACAATTAAAACAACAATAAAAGATAATGTTTTTTAGGTTTTCTTAAACCTAAATTTGCTCCTCAAATCCAATGGTTTCTCTTTATGGCCCCCACCACTCAAGGTAAAGGTGGAATGCTTATTTTAAATCTCAAAATTTGACCATATTATTTCATAATATTAGCATTTCATGCTTTTGAAAATTAGTCAATTTGAGAAGAAATTGCATTTAAAAGGAATTAAGTGGTTTTTAAAAACTTGTATCCTCGTGTGACGAAGATGAAGTGTGAGGCCTAGGTTAGTAGGAGGCTAATTCCACATCACAAGCTAAACCATTGTGTTCTTAATTTTTTCAGCTTTGATGAGTATACACATGACACCCTTTCCTCTCATTTTAGGTGTTTTTAATCAATTTACAAAATTTTAATTAAATAAGCCATTAGTTGCGGGAAATGTTTTTTGCTATAACTTTTGACCAGTAGCTCAGATTTGAGTGCCATCTTAGTCAAAAGTGCATGTTTTCTCGCACTCTTCATGATGGTTCCATTTATTTTGTAAATGTACTACTTTATAAAGTTCCACATTCTTGGGGGTTCTTGCAAAACTCTATGGGGACTTGTACTTTTCGCACTAAGTTATAAAGTGCCATCTGGGATAATTTTGGGATTTTATTTACATTATGGAGCTTCACCATTCTATTTTTATGCTTAACTCGGGAGATTTTTTCTTGGAAGGTAAGCATTATCAATCATTGCATTGTGCACGTTTTTGCCCTACCTCCATGGTCTTGTTCCTAAGCCTAATGAGCCTCTATAGAAGGATGAGTGGTTTAACCACAATGATGAGGTTTATGGCCTTCTTGGTCTTACTATTTCTAGGGATACATTGTGTTTTTTTAGCACATTGAGTTCCCTTTCACTTCATGGACCATTATTCGACAACTCCATGGTGACCTTGTTTCACCATCTGAGAGCGACGCTTCCCTGGAACACTCTAGTGTCACCATATATTCTCCCCATTCTCACATCCCTTTCATTTTCAAGTGTTCTTTTGAACTTGTTGTTACTTATGATTCCCATGTTGACCATTCACACAAGATCTTGCTATTGAGCACACTCTCCCTATTGTTGCCTCCACAAAGCTCATTTTCGTCCATGTTCATACTTTCATTCACTCTTTGCAGCAGTTGTTCTATTGTAAAATTTTCCTCTAAGAAAGATATGACCATTTCCTCTCGTGTTTCATTGCATCTTGATTTCTCAATTGACAACACTCCACATACATTGGTTGCTACCTTTGAGTGTAGTTGCTTCATCTTGGACTTCCAACAACTCTTCACAATAGTCTTCTCCTCCTACTTCATGTTGTGATGCTAATACATTCTTGTCAGACATTTCTCTCATTGAGAAACCCCATTGGGATGAGTATTTTCCTAACTTGAGTTGTCTATTTACATATTCCACTTGTGTTTCATTATAGGAATATGCTTCGATTGATCCATCACACATTTTGAGGACCCATTCATCTCTCTCATTGGGAGTGCCCACCTTGGGACATTTTTCACTTCCACTATTTCAAATATGTTTCATGATCCACCTCTTCTTTTGGATCCCTTTATGAGGGTTATTGGGCCCCCACCATTTTCTTTCTCTGACACATATACTGTAGTGGCATTCCCATTGTCTTTTGTGCACACTTTTTCCATACCTATGCCACCTTTCAATTACATACTAAATGCAGAGATCAAAGTATTGCAAGATTCTTCTTCCTTTGTGGAGTGGGTCGAATTTCAATGCTCTTTTTGTCCTTCCCAAGGGCATGAACATTTTTGGTGCAGGAATATTCTCTTCAGTCTTTATGTAGAGGGACCACATCATCGACACTCTTCTTAGGGGACCTTCTTGTCCTCACTTCTTTCTCTCTCTACTCTGGGGATGATCATTGTACATGGGTACCTCATTAGGCCGAGTTATCGGGACCCACTTCTTCTTCTTCTCCATTTTTCTTGAGTGAGTTTCTTGTCTCTCTTTTGGGGGAATTTTTCCCATTGGGTTTTCTCCTTTTACTCTATCTTTGTGAGAAATGAATCAGATGTGGGCACCTCATTAGGCCTTATTGTCTGGACCCACTTTCCTTTTTCACCTTCCACCTAAGTTGTGTTTATGGGGGTTTACTATAGTATATTCATTTTCTTTGTATTTTTTATTTACTTAGATCTTTCCTACACTCATGGGATATGTTTGCTTAGGTGTATAGTGAACCACACTATTTTAGCTAGTGGTAGTTACTACCCTTGACCAGTTATCTGTTGACTGGCTATTTTGGGTATGGAGGTTACCACTATTCTAGGTGGAGGTTGTCATTATTCTAGGAGGAGGTTACACATTCACCTCTTATATGTACATCACTTGCATCATTCTATTATATGGAGCATTGAGTTGATTTGGAGTCATTCTTGCCTTTTTGCATTTTATCTCATTATTCTTCATAACTTGCAGATTTATATGTGTGTGTTTAGTCTTGCCTTTTTGTAATTCACGTCTCACATTTCTCACCAGTGCACTCTTCGATTCAGTGGATCCTTGGTGTTCCCAATATCACCGTATTGGTTCTCTTCATCATCTTGATCATCAGTAAAATAACCCTAAATTTTCTAGACAAGGTCATTTCCTTTATAATAAATTACACTTATTCCTCATCACTCGATATACATACTCTTCTTCGATCCTCCCTTCTTGCACATTTTGAAATTTTGGTGATATTTTTTTAGAAGAAACAATTGAAGGCATGGGAATATGAATCTTTAATTCCTATGGAACCATAGGAGACACCACTTGATGTTCTAAGGAAATGAGGAATTTGTTCCTTCTCCAAAATAACCAACTTAATTTTCTTTTAGTAAGAAGAAAAATTTGAAGTAACGTTATCATGATGGCATGTGGATCTTATGGGACTTGTTATGAAGCTTCATCAAATAATTTAGAGCTACAACTATAGACACCCCTACTTCCTGAAATCTTTTATTATCCTCTTCCCTATTTGGATCCAAAAACAAGAATGTGGAGGATTTGGATGATGGGAATAACTTAAGTGAATCGTATTCCTTAAATTATCTTTTACCTTGCCTCTAAGATCCCATTGTCTCATAGCATATGGATCTAGATGAAATGAGTTCTAGTGGGTCAGTAACTAATTTCAACATGATCGCATTATTTATCCTTGTCCTTCCAATTTAACAAGGCAAAGAGTGGAGAGAGGAAAAATTATTATCCCTCAATTTACTTTCAAACCCTATAAATATTTGGTAGGAATTTTTGTGTTCTGTCAACTTCTTGATAAAAACCTAGGTAGCTTTAAGTGGTTCAAGTGTTCTCTGAACTTGATCCATGTAATTAGGAAAATACTAGTAAGATCTAATAAATGTTGGGTGAGTGAGCCTACAAATGGAACTCTTGTGAATTGAAGGATATATCTTTAGGGAAATATTGCAATGTTCTCCCTGAATCAATGATATTATATTTGGGGAAAGTATTGATGGATCATATTTTTTTATTCTAGGGTCCATGGTAGGATCTTTTGAACTTGATAGTTCCATAAAATGTGTCTAATAAATATCACATTGTATAACAATCTATGTTAGAGGTTGGCCTCATTTTTTCCTTCAACTTATAACAACTTAATTTTCCCAGAGTAGGATTTTTTCCCTCATTGATGATAATTGAAAAAATAGGGACCCATGCTTGATTGACATATGCAATGTTTGGTGTGTGCATGGTTTTGTGCTTAAGCTAAGTTAGATGAATAAGAACTACCACCTAAATAGTTCTATAACAAAGCTAATGACAAAATCTAAGCACCATCAAAGATGAGAGCTAAACAAGATTAATACTAAGCATAATGCATTAACTTTGAATTAACATGCTAAAGTATTTAAACCTCTACTTCTCTAGATTACCAACAAATAAGTAAATGGACCTATGTAGGCTCCATGGCAATCAAATTAGTTGTTTTTGATATCCAAGAACCTAGGAATGGGAGCTTATCAAAGTTGGGCTACAAGACCCTTTTGACTCTTCCCATATGACCCAAGCACTTTGGCTAGAAAAGAGGCTTAGCTCTTCAAATGGTGAATTCTCAAGAATAACAAAGGAAAGCTTTTAGTCTATTTGCTATATGCTTTGCTTTTGTCTTCTCAAGGAATTTAGGTGTAAGTGTAAAGGTAGGAGGAGGGCCCTTTATATAGCCCAATGGATAAAGGAACCACTACATCCCTTTGCATGTGGGATAATAGGGATGTTGAGTTAGTTATGGATAAGGGGGGTTTAGATAGGGTTGAGTTAACTTTAGGAGGGTTTAGTTTGTCCTTTAGTGACCCATGTGGATAAAGGGGGTGTATTAATTGATCAAGATGATTAATTAATAGATGTGTAAGCTTATAAAAGATTTTTAGAGGAATATTAACATGATTTAGACTATAGAAGGGGATTAAATCAATTAAATATTGATTTATTGGTTTAATGAAAGGGGAAGCTAATTAATTAATAATAATTAATTAGTCTAGATATAAGGGGGATTTATTAACTAAGGTTGTTAATTAGGGTACTTGTTGGATAGGTGACTTAATTAATTAGCATAGTGTAATTAATTAATGACAATAGGAGAGAAGGTGAGCACTTTTGACGATATGTCGCCAATTTGTAGGAAAGGGGATAATTAGCACAATTTAAGTGTTTTAAATTGTTCAAGCTAAATTATAGGTGTCTACATTTTCCCCTCTTTGGGGTGGCATAAGTGATGCCACTTCAAAGATAGTAGATGGATGAAATTTTGAAGGGATAGAAGAAAAATTAGTAGGAGGGAGAGATGCCCCTTGAGCATCGATGGGGTGATGAAGGAAGACGATCAACGATTGAAAAAGGTGAGAAATAGATAGAAGAATGAGCAAGGGTAGAATTCCCAGGTGAAACGAAAGATTAGGGGTGAGAGGAAAGTTATGTAGAAGAAATATGGAGAAGTGGAGAGAAGAACTTAGCCTCTAGCCTTTAGTATGGGAGCAACTTCAGTGTCATCATATTGCCAAAAGATCTACGTCATCGGTCCTTATGAAAATATAAGCATATGAAAAGTAGAATGACATGAAAAGCCATACTACGAACAATTGTCCATTACTTGAAAACACCAACTCATGCAAACATACAAAATGCAATGCAATAAGAGAAAGTGAAAGCCTAACTCCATGCAACATACAAAATGCAATGCAATACGAGAAAGTAAACAAGCTAAACTAACAAAGAAACATAATGTAATGTTTTTATTATCGAGCTTCAATTACGACCTGTGCGAATTAACAACAAGGGTTGATGATGGTGCCCCAAGCAAGGATACATGCGAGGAGAATAATGGAGGACACTTGGGTCCAATGAAAAAGCAATGTGCACTATGAAACAATACCAGGCAACTTGTTGTGCCCCAGAGTACAAACGAAGTAAGTAGCCTAGCTTTTGTTGATGGAGGTAGATTAATATGATCCGCGAGTCGCGCACATGAACAAGTGAGAACCAAAGAGTGACATTTTGTAGGATGATTTTCAATTTTTAGAAGTTTTCTTAAACATATTTGAATGTTTTTTATTTTTCTAACATATTTGAATTTTTTGATGATTTTTCTAACATATTTGAATGTTTTTGATGATTTTGAAAATTTTCTGAAACTATGTACAGGAAGACGAGGAAGCGTGGATGCCCCTAGCGATAGATGGGATGTACAAGGGCATAAGGCCATGTGTGTATGAGAAAGGTGAAGATGCAAAAATGCCCCAACGATTAGGTGGGAGTATTCAAAGGAAAACTCTTCATAGGTAGAAGTGGGACCCAAGGCCATTATGGATAGGTTCAACATGATGATGAACATAAACCAATGAAATGCTGGGAAGAAGCAAGGATGCCTCCAGATAAGTTGGCCTAAAATCACATGATAGAAAGGAAGGAGAAGATTTTTTTTTGAAGGGGACAAAGGTGCCCAAAAACATGGCAAAAAGTAATCTTATACACATGGATGTTCTGAACGAAGTAGAAGAACGATGTGAATGATATGAATGTAGATTAGAAGCCTCGCGATGAAGAAGTGATTAGCCAAAGGCACAAATCATGAGATGAGATATGGACTAGAGTAAGAGTCTGAACAAGGTCCAAAAAAGACACTTGGTAACATACTAATCCTATTTACTCATAGAGATCTAGTGTGTGCACATGGAATTTATTACCTCTTGAAGGGAAGATTTAATAGACAACAAGTGAATACACCCTAGCCAATGTGTAGGATGATTGATTGTGAAAGGTGATTTTGTGAATGGAGGGTGAAAGGATAGTCGTACATTGCTCCGCTAGCCAAAGTGTCCATAGCCCCGACGAAGATGTATTTGATTCTAATCACAACATTTCTCTACCGCCATCGACGTCCATAGCCCCGGTAGATTTTATTGGAAATACCCCAAGAGAGTAATATATCCATTTGATTTTTCTTTGTAGCTTTTAGATTTTGATTTTTTGGATTGATTTGATTCTTTTTCTTTCTGAAAATCTATTTCAGCTCTCTTGTTTGACAAGGGGTTAAGAACCACAAATGGCTTGATGGAAGGAGGTGGAAGTGATTGTGATGATGACATTGGCTAGTGTCAACAAATATGTCCAAAAGTTCTTCGCAAACAAGTTTATTAGATGGTGAATGTGATAGGATCTCTAAGAGGTTAGTCATTCTTTAATTTACCAAGGTGATAAAAGACCAGGTCAAATAGATACCATAGAGATAAATGTCACAAAATGCGTGTGAATAAGCTAACCAAAATATCACCGAAGGGATGAAAATGGTAGGAAGACTTGTAGAAGAATAATAAGGAAGGGAAGAAAGAAACATCCATGTGTACGCAAATACCTTATTGCAATGTTTGATCCTTGTGCCTTTGATTTTTGTTGTGTTTTCTCATGTTTTTTATATTTTTGAACTATTTTATGATTTTTTATTTTGTTTTTAGATGTTTTGGAAGTTGGGACCAACAATGTTAATCTATATGATAGGATCCAACAATGATGTGTGCGACTTCCTTGATAAGGGAGACTAAGTGTGTTTGTTTACCTAGAGTCATGTTTTCCCCAATCTTGATGATTGTGGTGAGTTCACACTCAACAAATGATTGTGATTTATCTTAAAACATGGATTTCATATGCGGGAGCTTAAGTACCCTATCCATAGGTTTCTATACTTTACACCATACTTGATGGTTACGTTGGTGTGTGTTCTTTAATCGCGCTTGATTTAGAATTTTGAGATTGTTCAAGTTGTTGGGGGAATTCAAGCTCTTGCAAGTTTTGAACTGAACTTGAAAATGAACTTGTTTTGGTTTCTTATAAGCTAACGTGTGACTTGTCGATCCCGAGAAGGAGAAGAAAGTGAATGTGGATGTTTAGAATGATGAGAGGAATACAAAGTAGAATCTTTAGTAGAAGAATAATGTGAAGGATGAAAAGGATATGGTCCAAGGATCAATAAGATGGGCTACTAGGGAGGTGAGCCATAGATAGAAGATGAAGGGATCCTAGGATGTGGCCCAAGAATAGAAGAAGGGCCACTAGGACGTGACCCATAGATGTAAGATGATGGACTACTAGGATGTGGCCCAAGAATAGAAGATGATGGACTACCTGGGGTGATCCATACATAAAAGACAAGAGGCTAGTTAGATGTGCCCCAAGAATAGAAGATAATGGACTACTTGAAAATGTCCCACAAATAACAAAGGGAGGGCTACTAGAAGGTGACCCACACCTAGATGAAGATGAAGGGCTACTTGGCACCCCATAAGAGATTGTGATTGAGGAATTATGATAGACAAAGAGTTATTGGGTGATGAGAAGATATGCCATGGATCAATGCAAGACCAAGGAGTTTCATCACATAATGAAGAATGTGAAGATGGAAGAATAAGAGGAGGATCAAGTTGCATGATCTGAGGCTCTTCCTTTGTTTCTTGATAAAAGGAATCAACCTTTTCCTCACAATACGCAAATACATCAAAGTCTAAAGAGAATCCTTTCTCGTAATATGCTAAAGGAATATCTTCATATGCCTCTATAAATTCCCTGATTGTTTCTTCATTCTGAAAGAGATCAATCGGTATGAGTTGTTGATCGACCACCAGGGGTTGATTGGAAGAAAGAGGTTCACTTGGTGTGGAAGACTTAGAATATGTTTGATGATGATTGATAAAAGAAGATGATGTGGGGGATGAAGAAGATGTGTAGCTAGATGTCTCAAGAGTAGAAGAAGGTGGTGTGGACCTACCTATACGATGGTATATCATCTGTAAACTAGTAGGATTAAGTCTAAAGTCTATAGATTATGACGCATGGGTCGATTTAGACGTTTGAATCGAAGGACTTTGAGTCATACAAATCTTCAAAGAAGGAAGATTTATTGGGGGTAATTGATGAGGAAGGTCCTACGAAGAAGGGGAGGACCGTGATTCAAGAATCGCATCGGATGAATAATAACAAGGGTCCTGCAAAGAAAGAGAGGACCACAATTTGAGAATTGTATTAGATGTTTGATTGGAGGGACTTGGAGTCGCACATATCTTCAAAGGAAGAAGACATCATTGAGGTGACTAATAAAAGGGGTCCTACGAAGAAAGGGAGGACCGCGACGTAGGAGTCATATTAAATGTATGATGAAGAGGTTCTTGTGAAGATAGGGAGGACCATGACATAGGAGTCACATTAGATGACTTAGGAGTCAATTAGATGAATCCGAATAGTAGTTGGGATCTAAATAGTAGTTTGGATCTGAATCATCAGAAGAATCAAAAGAAATGTTTGGATTGGAATCAGAAGAAATGTTTGGATTGGAATCCTCAGAAGAAGAGGAAATGTTTGGATTAGAATCAGAAGAAGAGTGGGGGGAACTCAAATAATAATTTGGATTAGAAGCATCCAAATCATACCACCAACTATGAGATGAAGGTGGGGAACGAGTTACCCATATGGGCTCTCTAACACGAAGAACCAAATGAGGTTTAGTTGTAATGGGAATCTTTTGATTTGAATTGCTAAACCTAGGTTCCGTATTTTTGTAAGTATGGGGAACTCGCGTGATAGTTAGTCATTTTGGCATTGTTTTAAGCATAAATGTTTAGATCTAGATAGTGTAATGGAACCTTTCAAAGGGAAGGAAGTGACATGTCAATTTGGGTAGCATAAGGAAAACCAGCTAGACATTTTGTAAGTATTGATATGTGTGCATGATTTTCCGAAGAAGTTCTAAGGAAAATAGACATCGTGATGATGTAATATCGATGAGATAAAAGGGATTGTCCTAGAAAATAAGTTTTCTGAATGAATAATCACAAGGAACAATCATGCAAGTGTGAAACACAAAGCCAATCAACAAGGAAATACACCATATGAAAATGTGTGTGCAAAGTGATAGTTCGATGCAAAGGTGATCAACACAATGTCAATATTTACGTCAAGCTCGAAATGAACAAGGCGTAAATATTAACAAAGGGTAGATGTGACTCCCAATCAAAGGATACCACAACAAGTTCAACAACCAACAAGACCTAAATGTTAAAGGGTGAGGTTTACAAATGTAAGCCACGTAACCACACCAATTGGACATGTCTATCAAGCTTCATGAAAAGTGAGATATTAGTGTCAAAGTGGTATCAAAACGACACAAACAAAGTAAGCGACACCTTTCAAGATTTGGGACAATGTTTGAAATCAAACTAAGTCAAAGTATACTAAGGATGTGTTAAAACGTGGGCAGTGTAATGCCACAATGCGACACTTAGATCATGTTTACGAGAAACATGACATAAGTATCTTAATTATGTCGAGACAATGCAAACGAGGTAACATGTCAAAGGGAGATAAAATGATGAATCAATCCTAACTATGATGACGATCCTGACGTGGGTATCAAGATCACAAAGGATACCAATGATATAAATATGTCTCCACACACTTTAGATGTTTAACTAACCCAGCCGCAAACATGGATGGGCGTAAATAGACAAAAAAGTGGTGAAACAATCAATTGATAACACAAAGGTAGTCACTCCTCTTCTGATCAACAAAGTGTCAAAAGAAAGTGAAGGAAGTAGATCAAATGGGGGTAAAAACAAATGTTGGCCTCACTTCGGCAGAGTTTCGCCTTACCTTAGGGTAAGTGAAAACTAAGCAAAGTAACGTGTCACACATTTTGTGGTGAATAATGGCTCACAACATCAACACCATTTTGAACTAGTCAAAGTGGGCTCCTGGCCAAAGTATATTTTCCTAGGTGGTTCTCTCGTCCTAGGTGTTACAAAGTTGTCTTAAGCAAGCTCGATTTACCCAAAAAGTCACACTGACTAGTTTGGGAGTATCTCGGCTTTACTTTACCCCTTCAAGAATAATAGGAAACGAGTGCGTCTACGTGTACTATCACTAGGATTGCCATACAAACAACAGTAATGCTATCTCACAAAGGAATCACTAGTCAAGTAGGTAGTGTGAAGCACTTCCCGCTTCGGCCCACAAGGTTCCCTCTTGCGTGGACTACTTTGGGGTTCCCGAACCACCCCATTATCAGAAAGCTTAAGGTGTTATGCCAAAGGGGTTATGTTCTATTTGAGCGAGATAGGACGTACCCTTTTCAAACCTACAATATAGTGTTTTGAATATGTTGTTATTTTTATCTTGTTTAATTTAGATGTGGTTTGCTTGAACACCTTTTGGCAACTTGTATAACAACTGTATTAGTAGTTTTTGACTTCATTTTTATTCCTCCTTTCTTTGACAAGCATGGTGTTTTGGTCCTGTATGACGATTTTAGTAGTTTTCCATCAAAAGAGTAAACATCATTTCTGATTCTCCAGATCGTCCAAGGACGCAAGAGAAGAGCATACGTGATGTATTCAAAATCCAAAAAAAAACACTTTAATTCAAACACACCAAGTTAACCAATTCCAATTCAAATATTCCTAACAACCTCAAAGCATCAAAAGGACCTAAGAATCATTTCTGATTCCCAAGATCACCCCAAGGGACGTGAGGGAAGAGCATACGCATCTTATTCCTATAAGTAAACATGTAAAGTTTATCTAATCAAGTAAAAGCATGTAAAAACACCCTACAAAAATGAGTATGTGATTAGATAGAACCCGCAAAGAAAGTTAGCACCTCAACACACTAATCTCAAGAAAACAAAAAGACACATGCGCCCCTGTTTTGGCATTTCAGCATGCGGGTTAGGCGTATGCGTGATTTTGTGTTCTAGCTTTTCGTGCACTCCGCGCCACCCGAGAGGCGTGTGCACCACTAGAAGGATGTATGTGCTACCTTCGATAAAAATAGGCTTATATTCGCACGCAGCGCCAGACTACCGTAAAAGTGTGTGTAGTACTAGGAACGCATGTGCGCTATCTTTGAAAAGTGTGTGCACCACCGCTTTGTAAAATAGTCTCAGATTCTCGACAGAACGCTTGCACCACTAGAAATGTGTCTACACCACCAAAATAGCGTGTGCGCTTGGGTTAGGGTGTATGCACTGTCTCGACAGTGCTTTGCATGACGTTGTGAAGGTACAATATGAAATGGTGTCTGTGCCCAAGTTAGTGCATCTTCACGCTGGTTAAGGTATGTGCGCCGGGATTAGTGTGTATGCGCTAGGGCCGATAAACAGAGAATCGCCTCTCGACAATGCATTTGTGCCACCCGAGAGGTGCCTACGCCACCATAAATGTTCCTGTGCTCCTGGTAGTGTGCCTACGCCACCCCTGCAACCAAAATATGGCAAAAACACAAGAAAGCTCACAATACTTCAAATTTTAGCAAGTTAGTTTAAAAATGGCAACAACCCATTAAAATGATGGCTATGAACAAGAACTTACACATAAAATTAGCAAAAATTCCAAAAAAATGGACATTAATTACTACATGTGCATATCAAAAGTTAGCCAAAACAATGAAATTTAAACTAAAATGCCAAGGGACTAGGTCCCACCGAGTGTGCCAAATGTGTGCATGGTTTTGTGCTTAAGCTAAGTTAGATGAATAAGAACTACCACCTAAATAGTTCTATAACAAAGCTAATGAAAAATCTAAGCACCATCAAAGATGAGAGCTAAACAAGATTAATACTAAGCATAATGCATTAACTTTGAATTAACATGCTAAAGTATTTAAACCTCTACTTCTCTAGATTACCAAAAAACAAGTAAATGGACCTATGTAGGCTCCATGGCAATCAAATTTGGTTGTCCTTGATATCCAAGAACCTAGGAATGGGAGCTTATCAAAGTTGGGCTACAAGACCCTTTTGACTCTTCCCATATGACCCAAGCACTTTGGCTAGAAAAGAGGCTTAACTCTTCAAAATGGTGAATTCTCGAGAATAACAAAGGAAAGCTTTTAGTCTATTTGCTATATGCTTTGCTTTTGTCTTCTCAAGGAATTTAGGTGTAAGTGTAAAGGTAGGAGGAGGGCCCTTTATATAGCCCAATGGATAAAGGAACCACTACATCCCTTTGCATGTGGGATAATAGGGATGTTGAGTTAGTTATGGATAAGGGGGGTTTAGATAGGGTTGAGTTAACTTTAGGAGGGTTTAGCTTGTCCTTTAGTGACCCATGTGGATAAAGGGGGTGTATTAATTGATCAAGATGATTAATTAATAGATGTGTAAGCTTATAAAAGATTTTTAGAGGAATATTAGCATGATTTAGACTATAGAGGGGATTAAATCAATTAAATGTTGATTTATTGGTTTAATGAAAGGGGAAGCTAATTAATTAATAATAATTAATTAATCTAGATAGAAGGGGGATTTATTAACTAAGGTCGTCAATTAGGGTAATTGTTGGATAAGCAACTTAATTAATTAGCATAGTGTAATTAATTAACGACAATAGAGAGAGGGGAGCGCTTTTGACAAGATGTCACCAATTTGTAGGAAAGGGGATAATTAGCATAATTTAAGTGTTTGAATTGTTCAGCTAAATTATAGGTGTCTACACTGGCACCCCGAATATCTTATTCATTAAGGCCATAACAATTATTGCCTTGTGTTTTAATCGCCTTATGGGTATGGTATCAATATCCCCTATCAAAACCCACTTCTCATGATTTTTACCCATTCCTATAATGTTTATGTAATCTTGAGTCTTTCATTCAATCCATGGTAGCCTCTTGGTTATAAATTATATTTGGCTCGAAAATGGTAGTATTTTTCAAACAAAAACTAGAAATAAAGACAATCTAGTGTTGGTTGTTTCAAGAGACAATGAGGTTGTCTTTACATGTAATAGAAAAAAAAAATAGGGTCTACACAAGGAAATACCTCTAGTTATATCATCGCCCAATATAATTATGCTTGCTTGATGGCTACCAAATCCTCTACAAACTCCTCCCTTAGCCTAATTGCACCTATATCTCATTATGGAGGCCTCACATTTTCCAGGTAGAATATAGTTGTGAAAATAGGAAAATTCATTAGCTAATGTGGTAGAGAGATAAGTGAGTATCCATGAATAATCTCCTAGCTCCAAAAGAATACATATAAACCTCAAAATCGTGTTGTGTTGAGGAAGAGGCTTTACCTCTACAATTTTTCTTACAATTAAAGCTCAAATTACTAATTTTCCTACTTCTATGAAACTTACAGAGATCATGGTGAAAAGTGTGATAAAAAATTAAAATTTTGGAAATATAACAATAATATTTTAGTTCCAAAGACTATGATGGCTATATTTTTACATTTATTAAGATTTTTTCAAATTTATGAACCATTGTTATTCAAAGCTTGACAAGACAAGTTTGGCACCTTTTCTTTCCACATGTTTCCCTTTTTATGTCTCAAGAGTAGATTATCGATCACTCATTAATACTCTACCATTTAGTGGGATTATTCACATTCCACATCATTTTTCAACAATTGCATCATTATCATTATCGATTCCTTGACATTTTGACCCATATTTAAAGGTTCAAAGTTCTATTACTAACATCCTAGCTTGTGACCATTGAAGTGAATCTCAAAAACATGTTGCCTAGTGAAAGGTGACATGTCACTCTAAAATCCCACCTTCCTTTCTCATGTGTCCCCAAAACTCCAAATCCCAAAGTAAGGAATCTTCAAGTACACTCATGGAACATCTTGTCAAGATCTCAAACACTGATATTTCAAAACTCTAAAGTATGGATCTCTTACTTTAGCATGTTCTTTAAATACCCAAAACCTCAAGTACAAAATTCTAGGTCCTAAAGAAGGTGTTGCATGTTGTGGAGCTATATTGCTTCATAATGAGCATACATTACAAGTGGTTGGTTTACACAAGAATCGTCATCGGTCAAGAGATTAAATGCCATCAAGTCAGCAAAGGAACTGCCATTCGTCGTGAACCGCATTACCTGTGTGTGAAAGTTTATATTTAACTCACAGAAATTAGATCTAACTTTAGTTATAAAGTGAATCTAAAGGTTATAATGCATAGCTATGGTGCCCTAAGTTTGTATATGCATATATAAGCATGAAAGCTAGGGTTATAAGGTTAATTAAGAGAAGGATTGAGTTAGATCCTTTATTCTCCTAGATTGAGAGGATGAAGAAGAAGAGAAAGAAAGAACATGTTACATGAAGACAAAGCTTTCATGGAGAGAAGTTAGACAGAAGGAAATAGTAGGTACAACTATGACAGGTACATCTCAATGGTGAGAAGAGGGTAACATCTTCTATTGTATTTCCTTTGTATAATTATTGTCTCCTTGTAATGGATCGCATAAAGATGCAAAGCACATAGAGTTTCTTCTCAGTAGATCCACATGTTGGTGAGATCTTGTATTGTATATCCATGAAATCATGATGTATTGTTGATCCATGTAGATCTAGTATTATATTGTTAGATCCACATGATGTCATGAGATCTTGTATTCATATATCCATGAGATCATGTTGTATTTATGATCCATGTAGGTCTAGATATCATTGTTGAGGAGGTTGTCTTCATGTTTGCACATGTCGATGCAAAGTGATGGAGAGAGATAAACTTACTTCTTGGTGCACAATTATAGTTGCACATATAGTAGACCCATGTGAGAGGTCTTATTGCAGATCCAAAGAGAGCTTGGTCATGCAGCTTCAAAGATGTAGAAATTCCTGGTTATGTGAGATATTCTGGTGGTTTGGAGGCACGGTTCTAGTGCACTCATGGAGATCCATTTAGAGATATGGAGGAGATACTCTTGGAGAGATGCATTGTACTCTTGTGGGAAGAGTTGGTTTGTACTCTTGTTCATTATTATATATATGAGATCTCTATCTTTGGTAGATGTATCCCATATTGGGTGAACCATGGTACATGTTGTGTTATGTGTGTGTACATTGTTTTGATTTGGATTTATCTTGTTTACACTTCCACTGTTGTAGATTTTGGGGAATTGATTCCATTTCCGCATTCCATATTCCCAACAAAAGGTTCAAGAGGATAGAATTTTCAAGATCCCATAATGTCACTGTCCATGTCTAAAGTGTCAAAATTCCAAAGATCCTACAAAATAAGGCAAAAATATTCTAAGTTAAATTTTCATTTTGCATGAAGGGAACTTGAGTAAACTTAGACAAAATAACTCAATAGACAACTTAAGTAAATATTCATGTAACATATCTTAAGATACTACTTTACACTAAATTATTGCATGAAATATAGAAATTAATCAAATCAAATATCCCAACATATCTTAAGATAGTGATTTACTAAACACAATATTCATCATTTTAAATGTTGAAAGAGTTGTGTTTCAATGACCTACCCAAACTCAAGAATAGTTATCTAACAACAAATGTGATCCCCATTTCTTGTGAAATAAATAGGGGAGGTGTTGAGAAACAAAAAGTGGCAGCTTTCAATGGGGAGAATATTACCACATATTTTAAACCACAACATCTCTGGTAAGACCGAAAGAAATATCTATGTCAAGATAGACCAACCTTCCAAAAATACCATTAAGAACTGATTTTAACTTTTATCTTTTTCAATGGACATATTGATCCCACCACAAGTAAAACCACATTATGTGTAGTGAATCCATTTATAATGACCAAAGGATCACTTCTACCTTAGATGTACCTTGCTTAAGCACTTCATTAGAAGCTTTATTCCTTTTCTTTGTATATGTGAGATTCTAGGCTTGGGAATGGCTTGGGAATTTCTTCGATGTTAGTCGAGCATCTATATCTCCAAAAATATACCTCTAGTTCTACTTTTGTCCTTTCTCCATTTCCAATAAGGCATTTATAGCTCATATGGAGATTACCATGTATACCTTCCTTTACATAAGGTTAATATTTATAGCCTTGTAAAAACCCTTTTTTAATTTTGGAAGGTTGAGAATCAATAATTCAGGCATTAAGTTAATTCAAATAATTTTTAAGAGTCTTATTTGTAGTAAAATGACAATCCCATCAACCATTTTGGTAAAATCTTGAAAGTGTTATGACTCCATCACAAGTGACCTTTCTTAAATTTGATTGACATATTTAAAACAAATAATCAAATTCACAAAGGTATTATTGAAGTTTTACACAATTAGGATGTCAAAGTGACCTTTAAAGATTATCAAATATTTTGTAATCATGCATTATGGCTCATACTCTAATGTCAAGACTGGCCAACATGTCCTTACCCATGGGAAGAAATGACTTTTTAGGGAAACTCAAATATTGTCCTAAATTGGAAGCATCTCATATTTTTAGAATAAATAGAGACTACAATACATTTTTCACAATTAATAAAGATCATGAATGGTCAAGGATGAAATAAATCCAAGCACACACTAAGCCATGTGTTACAAGAAACTATTAACATGTAAGAACAAACTCAAAGGATCGATGTAATAGATATACTCAAGATGATTTGTGTGAAGTGTCAATTCAATTACCCATCTAATCCCCATTATTAAATGATAAACATGTGCTTATGATGTAAGGATAAGTATCATTCATATTCTCTCACAAAGCATTTTATATCAAAGATGTAGAGTTGTTAAGTAATGGATTTTGGGTCAGCTTTTAAAGTTCCCCATATGCAAATGAAATAAACACTACCATGTGGGTGGTGTTAGTAGGAATTTATGGTTTACTCACCCAGAGGGAAAGGTGTTGCTTTAAGGACTTCCTCGAAAGGCCAAGCTTTTCACTAATCACCTTCTCAAGATAAAATTCTCTTTCAACTTTGTGAGTGAGATCATTTTCACTCACAATACCAAAGATGATGAAGAAGATTTTTCTCACATGAAGGAGTGTTTGTATAGGATCACTTCCAAGAACAAGATTACCTTGATGGATTATGGGCTATGCTAAGGAATCAGACATCAAGGAAGAAAATTCCAAAATAAAGGTAAAGGAGGAGGCATGGCCATGGAACAATGAGTGTCTATGGATCAGAGTGATTTGTGGTGAACTATAATGGTTAAATAGATAGCCAATAATAACATGTTATTCCTTTGTTAAATATACTTGCTTATGGGCAATAATAACCTGCCAAAAAAATCTTATGTGTAGTAGTGTTGCCTAAAGGATGTTCACTTCAGAACTTGTCAGTGAAAGTTATCCATGACATCTTGAGCTTCATATTTTGATACACACCTTAAATACATTCCTTCATGATTATTTTAATATAGTACACCTCTTTTCAATATATAATGAGTTTCTTTCAACCTAAGGGTGTGTTATCATTCTTTGTTGAGATCTAAAGGATAATTACCATAGAGAAAGAAATGGATGACATGTTTATACCAGTCATCCTCCATCAATTTAGATTGGTTAACTTTCATCATTGTGATCCTAGGATCAACTATAGCCATATTTGTGTGAGGCATTAACCTCGAACTATCTTGGTAGGTTGAATTTATAAGTCAAAACCTCAAGCATGGCGAGCCACTTGCCTCTTCTCTTTCCTAACTTATTTTTCTCCAACATAACTTTAATTGTTGATCAAGGACAATCGCATACACTTTGCTTCACAAGATGTAGTGTCTGAATTTTTGACAACCTTTACCAAAGCTAAGACTTGTTCATATAAGATTGGGTACCTCAATTCCCGCATCCTTCAAATTCATGCACTTAAAAAAATCACATTCCCTCATTTTTTTCGAATTAAAAAAAATGGTAAAATGTGCTCTAATGCTAAGGAATAAAGATATAATTCTTTGTTAAAATATACATTGATTAATACAAGGGCTTGGACAATGGTGTTCTTGATGTCCCGAAAAGTGAACTTAGCTTCTTTTTTCTATGCAATTCCAATATCTTGTTTAACATAACATTCATAGATTTAACTATTTTGGCAAAATTAGAAATCAACTCAAGACGAAATTAATCTTGTCAAAGAAAAACTTTTACTTCCTTTTGTCATTAGGCCTAAGGATCTTATAAATTTCATTTATCTTATCGGGTTTATAGATATACTTTCTTTCACGATCAAATGACCCAAAATCTTACCTTTAATTACCCTAAACACACTCTTATTTTGGTTAAGCAACATACCTTACCTCATGACACCTATATAAGAACTCGATGTAAATCACATGTGTGATAAGGCATATTTTTAGAAAATGAAGTTGAATCATCCGTGTATATTATGATACATTTCTTAATCAATCAATGGAATGCAATGTCCACATCATACTGTAGAAGGTGACCTCTACATTAATCAATTCAAAAGGCATACATTTATAAGTAAAAGTTACCCCCACATAAAGTGGTAAAAGTGGTTTTAAGCATATCTTGATGATCCACTAACACCTAATTGTATCCAAAAATCCATCAACAAATGACATCCTTTGGTAACCATTTTTGACCCTTTATTAAAATTTGGGTTAATTTAATTAGGTTATATGTTAGATTAGAGTTGATTATAAATCTTACAAAGATGCTACAACAAAAATAATAACTCAAATTTGGAACTCAAATCAGATAAAAAGAATATAACATATACCAAACAACCTAATATGCAATCAAAAGCTCAAAATGGATAAATAGAGTCACTTAGCTGATTACTTAATGACTTCTAGGGAGACATGGGATTTTACACTACAATAAATGGGTGATTTGAACCTAGATGAGATTTGAAACTATAACTATGACTATGAATCCATATGGGGTAGGGCCATACCAAACTATCAGGACCATACCATATAATCCTAACCAAATTGTATAGTTTTGGACCTACTCTAATTCAACTTTTTAGCTTTTGTGGTGTTTTCCTTCCTAGATTTTTCTTTCATAGTCAAACCCTAGTTGTCGCACAAGCAACAAGGCTCTTCGAATGGATTGATTATCACTTCAAAACGTTAGCATGGATGAAGAGTTTTTTAAAACAAACATTAGAAGGTTTTTGGGTTTCCTCATTCACTACTGAAATTGGCACTACTCTGAAGAGGCCTCAAACCACATGTTCCCCATCTAACATGTGATATGTAGATAGATCAAACAGATTTGGAATTTATTTGAACATGTTTGATTTGACTTTTATCTTGCTAAAATACTCAGAGAGAGGGTGTTTGATTGTTTGTGGATAAGAGATATGACTACCTTGACATGGTTTGTAGCTTGAACTAATGTGGGTGTTTCCCTAATGACTTCATATGTGACTTGTGAGATTTAGGAGCTTTGTGTTGGAAGAATAATCAATAGGGGTGAATAAGTGTCTTTACAAACTTTTACTTCATTTATCTTTATCCATTCATCAAACCATCATCATATGAGCAATGTTAACTTAGTTAACAAAATCATCAACGTAAGTACCATCCACCTAAGCAAGAAACACAAGAGAACACGTTATTCATGTGGGAAACTATCAAGGGAAGAAAACCCACTAAAATTTTCTTATATATGACAAAATTCAAGATTTAGTGAAGCACCAACTCCACAAGGAGCACCAACCCCTAAGTTTTAGTGAAGCACCAACTCCACAAGGAAGCACCAACTACCATGGTATGTTTCTTCTCTATCTTCTACTATTCTTCTTCTTTGTCTGATCTCTATCTTTGATGTATCAGTCACATCATCATCCTCTCAATCCTCTTGCACATACTATGATCCTCAAACATCAACTGACATCCATACACTTGCTCATCTACTCTTGAAGACTCCTCAAACTGCTCACTTTTCTTACTCGCTCATCATGCTTCTTTACCTTCTCATGAACATGGAAAAATATCTTCTCCAAGTTGATTATCTTCATATATTCAATGTAGATACATTCTTCATGGTCTTTGGGGCCTCATACACCTCTCTTCAAGCCTTATAGCTTGCTCATGCTCTCATTCTTCTACAATGCCTAAAATTTCCCTTACATATATTATATATACATCATTTGATCTTATTTCTTCTTATTTCATCTCCACCTTTTCAAATTCATCTACCTTTATAAAAATTATGTGACTCTTCATGTCTTATGATTTTAACCTTCAAAGATCCATCATTGACTAGTTTCCTTTGGTATTACATCTTAATTTGTTGCATACGTGTTGCATATTAGCTTCTTCGAGCCGCACTTTGCTGGTTTTGGCTGGTTTTTCCATTATGTGAACTCGATAAGACCAAAAATGCTATATCTTGTAAGATCCTTCAAACTAACACTCTAAACTTCATCAACATGCTTGAATTAACATTCCATACCTTTGTCCATTCTTCATCCATCTTCACCAAATAGCCATGACCATGTTTATACCTTCACTATGTTTCTTCATGTTATGATTGTACTTCTCAATATACTTGTCCTTATTTAGCAAGGAATCAATGACAACCTTTCAACACTTTGGATGCCTTTTACAAGTGTATGAAGTGAGTGCTCTAGTGAATTGCCTTAGGAGTTCCAAGTTAGCAAATGAGGTAGAGTTTACTTGCTTGTATAGGAATTCATATATGATTTATCTAAGAGGCTCGACCCAAATGATGTATTAAACCCAAACAAAGATACTAATTTAGAAGCATAGTTAGAGTACATTTCGATCTAAAATTGTACATATGGGTCAAGACCAAATATAATTTCCTAACGAAACTATATGGCCCTGAATGGGAGTAGAAAATATGTAAAGTGAGGTTTGGGTCCTGTCAACTAATGTTTTTCTATTTATTTTATGCTTTGTATTCTCAGAATGTGTCGATGTTTTGGTGTGTAACAAGATAAATAATGGACCTTAGAAAGTGCTGAGTGGGAATGGAGAAGTTGTATTTATCATAGCAAGAGTGCATAATCAAATCAAGGGTTTTCAAAGTGCAAATTACCAAATTTGAGTGGACATCTACATTTCCCTTTTAAGTATGAACTAAAAAAATGAATTCTTAAAGGAAATTGTATCTAGTGTGTAAACATGTTTTTCTTTGATTGAATGTTTATTTTGTAGTTGTGTTGTTGTTCTTGGTGTTGGCATGCTCCACAATGAAACTTGCAACATAGAGTGTAGTCAATGTCCGTGATAGATAATTGATCATAACTCAAATAAAACATGTAATAGAAAATATTTGCATTTATATATATGTGAAGTGAAAATATGTAAACAAGGAAAGAATACACTTGTTTTCTTATTATTTGTGTTTGCTTGATATTTTTATTGCTTTAACTTCATCAAGGATCGGGGTTGATCGGTCTCAATTTGTGTCGAGGATAAAATAGAGTGTTAGGTGCATGCAACCCAACACAAAAATGTGCAAGAGAGAGAAGAATAAAGAGGTACAAATGCACCCATGCGAAGGAATAATATTGTGTACCAAAGTTATTTAATAACTCTAGATATCTTTCCCTTTAAGTGTAATAGAGAGGAAAATATACCCATGAAGCCCTTAGTTGCTTCTCTACCTTCCATAACTCCATGGAATACACCATTGTTGACGGATCAAGACCCAATTTTGTAAATAAGGAACTATAGGAAAAAAGAGAATATGTGCCCCCAAACTATCCCCATATGCCACAAAATTAAGTACAAGTTGAATGAGTGTTGAAATATGTTGAAAATGTGTTAACAATGTTGAACTAGGAAGGAGATATGTGCCCCCAAGTTTCTTGAAACTAATATTGAAGTAAAGTGTTTGGTGTGAAGAAGAAATAAACACTTTCATTCCCTCAGTACTAATTTGAACCGAGTTTTTGATGTGAAAATTTGTAAAAACCTTTATACATAGGTGAAAATCTAAAATGTTGAAATTTCCTTATAGTCAAAAATGTGTGGGGTCAAGACCGTACTCGTATGGTTTTGACTAAAGCTTACGGTTTTGACCCTATGTTGATTTTTCCAAAATTTTGGGTATGACTACATTTATGGGTGCCTGCACCCTATCTATACCTATCTATACCCCCATAATTTTGCTTCAGATATGTTAAAAATGTAGAATAAATACATATAAATGGCCCCTCTTTCGAGGCATATTTGAAAATCATGTTGATCATGTGGCTTAAAATAAATGGATGTGTACCGCTTAAGGAGGTTTATGAGAATCTATGTGGACTACAAAAAGGTGGCCACCTGAGAACCTATAACTCACAAAAGGAAAGGTGTTTCAGCATATGGTGGTAATTATGACATGTAACAAAAGAAATGATAAGCAATACATTAAAACCACATAGCCAATAAAAATAGTAGTCTAAATGCAAATACAATAATAGTGCAATTAGATGTAAGAAGTATGAAAACAATGTCACACAAAAGGCATAAAGACTATAAACATGGGACACCCACAATGTCACAAGAAAATCAAGGCATGTATGCATGCAAACAAGAGAAATCATTTGTAAACAAGATAGAATGATGCAGAAAACATGGGAAACCTATGATGTCACAAGACAATCAAGGCACATATGCCACAAGCAAGGAAAACAAGCAAGCAATAACACACAAAAAAGTATGCATGAAACAAGAGTGTCAAAACATGATAATATGATGTAGTAGCCAACATAGGTGAAATATGTGAAACAAGAGATGTCAATGCTACATAAGACACATGTGTTAGTCTTATTAGTATGAAAAAGAGAAAGTACACAATGTATGTAATTGAGCATAAATGAGGAAGTGGAAAAGGTACTATAATAGAACAATCACTTATATGATATGGAGGTGATGCCCCAAGATGAGAATGTAAGGAAGAAAAATTGCTCATATAAGCATGTATCAATTTGTTTGTCTTACATCTAGCTCAATATACCTAGTGAACACATGTATGTAAAGAAACAAATCATGTTATCTATCAAACCAAGGTGACAAACAACACATATAGTGTAAAGTGATAACTTAAGTAAAATGCACAAGTCTTGATTTTATATATTTGCCAATATTTGAATGTTTTTGTATTATCACAATGAATAGTTATGTATAAAATATGGGATAAAAATATACTTATCCCATGAGAACCTATTCACAAGATAGATTAATTGATATAGAAGATGGAAAATCAAGCCTCAATGGTGAGGAAATTTTGATGGTACATCTGTCAGTAGTAACATATTTCAAATAAGGTTTAGTAGATGTAAAACTAACATGCATAGAATGGTGTTGATGTGGTGGACTAGAGAAATGAGTATGAAAACCACTAAGAGGGTAGAGAGAAGTTATGGTGGTATTATGTACACTAGAGGATCATTGTAGGACTCTAGGGAGGGGGAACAATGGGAAAAATTACATGGGTTCGCAGCCCTATGAGAAGACCTAGAATGGTGAGATAAAGTGTATGCAACTAAAAGCCTATCAAGAGACCTAGGAGGACTAGATTTAATAGGAATAGTGTGCAAGAGGACAGTCTAGGGAGGGGCTTAGAAGTGTTACGGCCATGAGAAGCATTGTGCAAAACCAAATATCAATTTAATTAGGTTGTAGATTAGAATAAATTTGGTTACGATCTTACAAAGATGTTACAAAAAAAGAATAAATCATATTTATAACTCATATTAGATAGAAAGAATATAACATATACCAATCAACCTAATATGTAATTAAAATCTAAAAATAGATACATATAGAGGCAATTAGTTTATTACGGATGAATTCTAGAGAGATTGGGACTATACATTGTTGGATATGAGTGATCTGAAACTTAATGACCTTTGGAATTGGAATTGTGAATGTGAATCCACTTCGAGGCGGGTCATACCAAAGTTCCAAGACCGTACTATAGAGTCCCGACCAAAGTGTACGGTATTAGACCTGGTTTGATTCAACTTTTTAGCTTTCTATGGTGTTTTCCTTCCTCGATGTTTCTTTCATTATCAAACCCTAGTTGTCATACATGCAACAAGGCTCTTTGAATGGACTCGATTATCACCTCAAAACCTTATCCATCGATGAAGATTCCTAAAAACAAATAATAGAATGGTCGTGGACACCCCCACGCACCATCGACGCCTACTCTAAGAGGCCTCGTGTCATTCTCTACCTATCATGTGATATCTAGATAGATCAATCAATTTTGGCATTTTCTTTGACCACGTTTTTTTTTACTTTGTTCTTGTTAAAATACTTGGAGAGATTATGTTTGAGTGCTTTTGATGAAAGATATGGAAGTCTTGACATGGTTTTTATCTTTGACTGATGTGGGTGTTTCCTAATGACTTCAAATATGATAGTGTGAGATTTAGGGAGCTTTGGATGCTTTTTGCAATCAGTATGAAGTGAGTGATCTACTACACTTCCTTAGGATTTCTAGGTTGGCAAATGAGGTAGTGTTTACTTGCTTATATAGGGTTTTGGAGATGATTTATCTATGAGAGGACAACGTATAGATGATGTATAAGACCCAAAGAAAGATATTGATTTGAAAGCATAGTTGAAGGACATGTCATTCAAATATTGTATAGATGGACCAAGACTTGATATAAATTCTTGACCAAATTGTATGGCTCTCACCGAGAGTATAAAATATATAAAGTGAGGTTCGGGACCTATCAAATGATGTTTTCATATTGATTTTTGCATTGTATTATCAGAATGTGTCGACATGTTAGTGTACAAGGATAAAAATCTAAACAATGGACCTCAAAAAGTGCTAAGTAGGAATGGAGAAGTTGTATTTATCATAACAAGAGTGCATAGTCAAATCAAGGGTTGCTAAAGTGTAAATTACCAAATTTGAGTTTCTACATCCATTAACAATTTGTATCACCTCATCTGTAAGTTAAAGGATGATTACCTTTGTTAGAGGCCTTTTTGAGGTTCATAAATTCAATCCAATTTTTGATTTCCTATTATTTTTATGTGCCGGACAAGATTGGCAACCCATGTAGAATGCCATGTTGGGAATATTATCTTAAGCAAAGTGAAATTTTTTTCTACCTATATCTATATGAGGTGCTTGAGTATGGGGTAAACTTGTCTTTGTCTCTATCTAAATGGTCTTACTTTAGTGAGATGGTCTACATGATGATTCTAGGGTAAAAATTATAAGCTTATCATACAACCATGTTAGGGATCCTTATATTGATGGAGTAACTCAGCTTAGCTTATGTTCTTTCCCAAAATAGCTAACACTAATGTTCACATTTTGGGAGTGTTTGGATGTTCCTAGATTGACTATGGCTAAATCTTGTGTAGGGGTACATTTCTTCCTTTTCATCTTAGCGTAAGGTGTCAAGATCAAACATATTCTAAGTACAATCATTAATTTAAGGACCTTATTGTCTTTAAACTTCATGACTCTTTCAATTTCATCATTTGAAATGTCCCTATCCATTTCATCAACAATTTGCATGAAAATACCCCCAATTTATTCAAAAATGATTGATTTATTGATCACCATCAAATACTTGGAAAATCTCAACATTTTCAAGAACAAAAGGAAAAGGTATCAATTCTACTAAAAATATTTTGAGTTTAAACTTGTTGAGGGGTGAAAATTGGCGATTGAGGCAATGCCAAGGCATCGTTAGTTTTTTTTTATCTTGGTATAAACTAGATATTGAAATCTTCTAGATATTTTTAAGATCATATGCCATATGTTTGCACTTCTTGAGATATGACAATTTAAGATTTATAAGCCAAGTGGATATTCTACACTAGGCTTTGCTTACATGGATAATTCTAGATCCAACTCAACAAGTGATGAATAATAACTCAAATTTGCATAAAACAAGAGTTTTAACATACTACAAATGAATTTGTAACTTATTCACACATATAAAATAGATAATAACAACTACAAGCACACAAGAACATAAGATTTACCCTATATAAACTTAGTAAGGTAAAAACTCCTACAATCAAGTAATAAGACTCCCTTTACTATGTAAATCATAATTTGTACATCATATTGTCGTATTCACCTTTATGGAATTAAATCTCTCCTAAATCTTGTGCAATACTTATCACTTTATAGACATTCTTTATTACTACAACACTAGAACACATCATCATTGGCTAGGAATGACTTGAGACTAAACAAATACCTTACAACCCCCTTTAATGGATGGAATATTATCATTTTATAACTCCTCTAATCATTCTTGATTATAACCGACACCCAACATACCTGCAAATATTCCCCCACCATGAAAAACTTCCAAAAACCATTTTGGAAGTCAAACATTCTCATCGATTATGTTCTAAGCATTTTATTTTATCACATGGTGAAATTAACACCTTAAGTAGACTAATGGTTATGAGAATATTGTAAAGGTTTCATAACCACCACTAAAGGCTGCAAACCGCCACTATGTAACCAAAAATGTCCTCAATCTTCTCTAGGCCATAACTTTTGCATACAAACTTGAAATCATGTGCTATTTTTTTAAGTGTGTATTTTTTAAGAAGAATCCAAACATGTCATAAAAATATAGCTTCTATTTTAGTTTAACAATAAAATCATTTTATAATTATTTATAATGTGAATCGCATGAATTACGCATACATTAGATCCAAACCTAGATCATACCTCCCCAATTTGAGGATTTTAAGTCCTTAAAAGCTTCAAGAACTGATTGAGGAAATTTCCTCCCTATGTCTTTTTCCTCTCTTTGAGGTGTGTCTCGTAAACTCCAAAGTTCACCTCTTTGCTCCATCTTATGTGGCTAATTTCCTTCCATCAAATAAGTTTGAAGGCTGTAACCAAATATAAAACACCTAGGTAGGACCTTTTACCTCTTGTTATTAGATATGTCATGCAGCAAGGTTTACACCAATCAATCCCCTAGCTTTCAAAAGGAGAAAATACATTTTTCCACTAGTATTCAACAATTTGTTACCTTGAGTTGAACTTACCAAGGAGATATGATATTTCCCTTCATAGGAATGGATAATGTAACTCTTTTCATTCTTGACAAACATATACTAATTCACCCTCCACATGAAGATTACATCATGCTCATACATGTAGAGGTTTCCGTATATTGTGACAAAAACATCCATAGGTACTACATTCACAACAACATTTATAATTAAATGTTCATTTAGAAAAACGTGTCATTACATTTCATGGAGACCTTAAACTTCACTCTTTGTTTCAATCAATCTAATGTATAAGGATTAAGGTGATTTTCCACTTCCAACCGAAGTCTATTTACCAAATCTCTACTAATTAAATTTGGTTGAGAACATGAATCAAAAAGAGAATTTACCTTTTCTTCTTGATTTGAACTTTCACATGTTAAAGAGTAGAGATAACACCTTTTCTAAGCATATTTTCCATTGGAAATGCTCAAACATACCTTCCTCGGAGGGATGTGAAATGCTTTCTCTCTTCTACATCTTAGTTTCACCCATCCTCTTTTCTAGAACTAAGGCCATAAATTTATTTTTCCTCTTATTCCTATAAGGATGCAATTATGGATGTAACTTATAACAAGTCTCTTTTGTATGATCATTCACATCACAATGCCCACAATGTCTTACACATTATTTGTTAGAAATAACAAAGAGGATTTAACTCACTTTCCTTATCATCATCCTCAAGAGGATATGAACCCTTATCTTCATCCATCCGAATAAAATGATCTTGAGAACAAGCCTCGTCAAGATCCTTGGGCTTAGCTAACAACAGTGACCTCCTCAAGTGACTATGCAATCCCCCAACATACTTCATCAAGATGTCATGATCAAAGGTGTCTTGACCCATTTGCACTACCATATTCTCAAAACAAGTTGGTATAATCTTGTAAATTGTGTCCTTTTTCCCGACTAAGATATTGTCAAACAATGAATCTTTCCTCTTCATAGAAAATAAGATAAAATTGTTTCTTAATCAAAACTTTAAATTTCTCCCACTTACTAAGGGGTGGTATCTTCTTCATAACCAAAGAATGAACATAACTCTCAAACCAAGATAATGCATGTTTAGATAACTTCAACCTTGCAAATGAGATTTTCTAACATTCATTAATTTGATGTAAACCAAAGTATACCTCAAGATGAATTAGCCAATGGTCTATCCTCTTTGCATTCACCTCTTTTTCACATGTCTAAATTTCAATATTTTCATTAGCCTTTAATAGAGGTAATGTTCGGTTGGCATGGAGTGGTCCTTTTGTCCTCTCACATTTGGGAGTGTCCTCCTTATTTTATTTTATTTCCTTTATCAAAAACCCGAGATTCTCCATGAGAGTCTCCATGATAAACTCAAACTTCTCCAAATTATTTATCAAAGAAAAACTTGCATCATCCTCCTCCAACTTATGGAATCATTCTTCAATTGTATAGTTATCCTTGTCAACAAAACAAGCCACACTTTCTCATTTATTTCTTCCCCTTCTTAGTGTATATTTATTCTTGCAAAGAACCAAGTCACCTTTCCCATAAGCACTTATTGCTCAAGATACAACCGAAACACAACTCACATAAACCACACACTACAATGGAACATAAACTAACACAACTTGTGGAAAGTGTTAGAAAACCTTTCGTGGTAAGAAGGAAAACTTGGTCTGATACTAATATTATTTGTAATCCATGTAGATATTCCACTCTAAGCTTCACCAACATAGATATTTCTAGTTCCAAATAAAAAAATTGACAAAAATAACTTAAATTTACATATAATAAGAGTTATAACATGCTTTGGAAATAGATGTGCAACTTACAAAACACATACAAAAGAGATAAGAACAATTGCAAGCACACAACAACACAATATTTACCATATATAAACCCAATAAGGTAAAAACTCCATCAAATGAGGTAATAACACTACCCTTCACTTTGTAATTTATAGTTTGTACATCATACTGCCATATTCATGGCCTTTATGGAAATAAATCTCTCTGCAAATATTGTACAATACTTAGCACTTTACAAACATTATCTCTCTTACTACAACACTAGAACACATTGTTTGTTGGTTAGGAACAACTTGAACCTCAAAAAACCTCCCATTCCCATGTTGTGGATGGAAGAATCTCATTTTACAACTCCTTTTCCAATTCTTGATGATAACTAACACCCAACAAACTTTCAAATATGCCCCCTTCCATGAGAAATTGTCAAGAAAACATTTTGGAAGTCGAAACATTCTCATTTGTTACATTCCAAGTGTTTTACTTTGTCACGCGACAAAACTACCACCTTGTGCAGACCAATGGTTGTGAGACATCTATGGTGGTCATGAGACCACCATCGAGACAACATTGCAAATCTATCACCCTATAACAAAAATGTCCTCAACCTTTTCGAGGACATAAATTTTACATATGAACTCGAAACCGTATCATTTTTTTAAGTGTATATTTTTCAAAGGAATCTAAATATGTCATTAAAACATATAGGCTATATTGTGGTTTAATAATAAATTTCCTTTTACAAGTTTTGACAATGTGAATTACATAAATTGGGCATATATCACATTCAAATTTCGATCAATCTATACTAAAATTTTCTTCTCACCTTGTTGACCAAAAGCTTAAGATCACCATGCATCATCAATTTATGAACACCATGGCTTAATTCAAATTACAATCCTAAAAATTTGCTTCATATTCATCCACATTGCTAGTACATGGAAATTGTAATTTATACACAATGAGGAATTTCTTACCATTAGGATCCACCAAGGAGATTCTAACTCCACATCCTTGCTTAGATTGGGCCCCATCAAAGTGCAAGGTCCATAGGCCTAATACCTCAAAGTCACACATTGTGTCCTACTTGATAGCACATTTTGGTCAATGTGCAGACACCTATATTTACATATGCAAAATTCACCTTCTCATTCATGGAATTATACTATACGATCATATGTCTCATATGTTGTTCCCTTTCCATGTGAATCTAATTAGGCACTCCATTCCAAGGTAGTCATGTATGGGATAATTTTGTAGCCATGTATCCATTCAAAGATATATACCAATCTATACTAAGGAGCATCCCATAAGCTTCAGGAATATCCACCATTTGGATATTGATAAATTATCAGTACTCTAGGCTCAAAAGCTATCTCGCATCTACATGTTTTCTAATTCTCTAAAAACCTTAACCTCTATCTTTACTAGTTGCGCATGATGACTCTTTCAAACTTGACACGTTCCAAACCTAACATTTTACAAATCCCTACAAGCATGACTGTATATGAAGCACCAAAATCCACTAAACATTTATGCAAGTTTCTACCAAAATTCTAATGTTTAAGAGAAATGGAGGACCATCACTTTTACCCTTGTGAATGACTACATTGGATTGATTAACTTTTGGATTTTCTATGGTCGTCTTCTCAACCGCAAGTTTCTCAATGATATATTTGAATGTTCCATTATCTAGGTAATTCATACAAGGTGATATTAGTTTAGGTTTTCTTCGTGTCTTCCACTATGTTGGACCCAACATTTTGGGTGAAACCTACCAAGATTCTATGGTTGATTGTTGTACCTTTCCTTTAGAGGGAACATATTATTATATGCTTGAGGATTAGGTGGTGCATTAATATTACTAGGTGGAGTAGAATACATGAGTGAATTTGCTTATTCATATTCCTAAAAGCATAATTATTGCAATGAAACTAGTGGAAGACATGGATCTCGATATGTATTAGCATCCGCATCATTGCCTTCTTAATTTGGAAAATCATAATATTTTAAGACCATGGCTATGCTAGATGAATTTGAGGTCATGGATGCACTATATAATTATGGGTTGTTGGGTACCACGTCATATTCTTCCATTTATTTATGAAAGATATTAAAAGTATTGTGAAACTTGATACAATCAAGCTCACCATGATGAGTAGTGTTATGGACTCTACACCACTTCTTCATTTTCTAACTCATAAATGTTAATCGTATGGAGCTTATTGGGTGATAGTTCGTGATTAGGTGGTATGTTATTTGTTCTATTGTATCATTGGTATAAATAATTCCTTCTTATATTTTATCTATTAATATGACCTACTTGTCTTTACAAACCGAGGAAATGATTTCTTAAATTTTATACCATGTGTTATATGACATCAATTTCCCTTCGAGGACTTGGTTGAGGAAGCTTCTGAACAATACTAGTGGTAGTTAATATAAAAATTTTGTGATCATGGGAGCTGGAAATGTAGGTTTTGGAAATATTTTTCTTAGAGATAAAGCAATCACAAGTTGATTATGATTTAAAAATGGGATATTATTATTAGAATTCATGATTAGATTAGTAGCGGGAATTTTGGATAAATATCCGAGGAAACTTTTCCCAAAGGGATATAATTGTTGGTCAATAGAAATGGATTCTTCATAATCCTTAGAGAGGTGTTAACTTGAGAAACTCTATGGAATAATACAATAGTCATTTGATTAAGGGCATTCCTATACATTTCAATTGTAAGAGTGTCGTTAGGTAGGTGTAAAGGAGAAATCCGAATAAGTTTTTTCTAAATAAACATTAAAGGCTCTAATGGACTCATGGGGTTCTCTCCTAATACTAGAAAAATATTGATATGACACACTAGGATGTTTTATTCTCCCAAATTGAGCAACAAAAGCATATTAAAAAAGAGGCAAACTAGTAATAGAATTATGAGCAAGATTCAAAACCAAGCATATTTTGAATCTTGAAAAGAAAATGGAAATAATTTTTCAAGCTACATCTTCATGTTCTCGTATTTAAAAAATTTAAAACAACTTTAAATGATGTAACATGTTCCTTTGCTATATTTGGTCCATCAAGGATAAACCTTAGGAGGCATCTTTCAGATTTTGGGAAATTCATGAACAACACCTATAATTGTTATGCCATCCCCTCCTAACCAGGGTGCAATTAGTATGAATGCTATGTGAGTAGTTTTCATAGGAGAACTAGGTTGAGTATTTGAAACTCAAGATTTTCCTTTATATCTAATCTTCATATGTGTATCTAATCATTTCAATAAAGATGCACTTGACTCATAGTTAGATCTAGTAAGCCTAATGAAAGGTTTCCTGAGGGCCCTCCTTCCAAAGCCGCTTTTGTTGATGCATGTTTTATTCACCCCTTGAAATGAATGAGAGATTGAATCTCCACTCATTTTAGGTCTCAACTAGTACACAAGTTATGGGTATGTGGCCTTATACATGATGAAATGGTGGATGTTTGCATGCAACTATTACAACACCTCAAGGGAAGTGAAAAACTCACAAGGCTAACTAGATCAATTAGAGTCGACTCAAACTCGTGTAGGTATATAAATAAGGTGAATTATATACACTATGTGGTTCTAGAATAAACAATAAAAGAAAGAAGGGAGAAAGAGAGAGATTTTACCATAACCAACCTAGTAAGTGAAATTAATATGATCAATAAGTTAGTAAGAAATTAAAAGAAACCAAATATGTAAACTCTTTGAAATCTACTAAAAAACATATTCAATGCAAGATCCTAAGGAAATATTTCTTATGTGATATAAATAATGCTTAGATAAATATATGTTATAATCTAAAGATAACATTTGCACACCATTCTAGAGAGAAAATAGATAGAAAATTCAAACCAAAAGTTTAATACAAAGTTGATTAACATGGAAACGATATCATGAATACATTCACGCAAATTAAAATATCCTAATCAACAAAAAAATGGAATAATGAGATAAAACTTGTGATCTTCAATTTTACCCCATTTGATCATTCCACAAAATATCGAGCTTCCTACATTTCTCAAATTGACCCCCTTTTCACACAAAAACACACACACACACACACACACACACACACACACACACACACACACACACACACACACACACACACACACACACACACACACACACACACACACACACGCACACGCACACACACACACACACACACACACACACACACACACACACACACACACACACACACACACACACGCACACACATGCGCACGCACACACGCGCCCGCATGCACGCACACGCACACACACATGCGCACACGTGCACACACACGCACATGTGCACATACACACATGCACACACACGCGCACACGCACACACACCAAGCACGCACACACATGCACACACACACACGCACACACATGCACCCAAGCACACACACACGCGCGCTGCACACACACACACACACGCAGCGCGCGCGCATGCATGCACGCACACTCGCATGCACACACACACGCGCACACGCACACACACCTTTCATTAAATGGTATTTAAGTCCTTTGTTCTTGAACAATCTATATATATTGTTCAAGAACAAATGACATAAATAACATTTAGGAAAGGTGAATCTTAAAAGTTTCACATTAGCCAATTATTAATTAGAAACCCCAAAGACAATATCTAAGTGGGTCATTACTCCTTGAAGAAATTTCTTCCTACCGACATGGAGGGTTAGATGTTGAGGATTGGCCATGGGCAAACTGTTTGATCTATTGAGCCAGTGCACATTGATTATAGTTTTTGTAAATTTTGGCCATGCTAATTATAGGCTTTCTAAATAAAGTTTTTTTCTTGGCCAATATTTGAGACTGAACATCTGAGGCCTTTTCAATCCTCTCTTTTGCATGGCTAGTCAAACTCGCCGCCTCATCCCCTCTAACCTAATTAGGTTAATTAAACCTTGGTCTTAAAAGACCCTATGAAGATGACTGATTGGATATTGAAATTTTGGAGGGGTGTAAGAGAATTGTCTAAGGAAAATCATATTGATACATCCAATCTAAGATAAAAAGGTATGGCTTTGGCCCTGGCTACCTGTAGCTCTACCATATTGAACTACAACTCATTTATCCCTAGATTAATATCAACCTTCATCATAGCTATTATGTTACAATGAAATGTCAAAATCATATTATGTCAAGATGTTCAAATAGGAAATAAGCCCTTCTTTAATATTTTAGCCATATTTTGTAGTTTCACTTTAATCACCCCATATGTTGCTACATAAGTAACTACAGCTATTGCATTTGTTTACCCTCTTGTTGGGCTTGAAATATGGATCCCATATTACTAAAAAATTTCCTTGACCCTTCTTTAACTTGTCCAACAATCTCTATAGGTACAATGTATTTTTCCATTCTCTCTAGTTTTTGCATCTTTTGATTCATTCCTCGAGCTATGGAATTTTATGCTTGATTTAAGGATTCTATCAAGGAGACCAAATCCTCTTAGTTTTTAGGGACTTCACCATGCCTTATTTTAATTTTTTTGGAGTTAATTAGAACAATGGTTGCTACGTGACAAAAAAATTGGGGATTCCCTTTTTCCAATTCCCTTTTTGTTACTTTCTTCAATCTCCTCATGCCCTATTTAAACTAAAATCCAATTTCACTTGATCATGGATTATCATTCCATCCTTGCTTTGCCTTGCCATCCGAAGGGTTTGTATCTAATCATATCCGGAGATGAAGGGGGTGATGTTGATGTAACAAAGGAAACACGAAGGGTAATTGACATAATGTTAATTGATTGGGACAAAGGAGAAATTATTGGAATGATAGGGATATGACTAATTATGGAAGTAGAGGTAATATAAGTAATAATGAGTATCGAGAAAAATAAGAACTATGAGTGCCAATGACTAGGGAAAACAAAAGCTACTTGTTTGGGAATTACAATAGAGAATGAATGGTTCAAAAGATACTAGATGGATTTATCTATTGGGTGAATCAGACATATTGGGCCTTAAAATAGTCCAAGATAATGATTGGGATGCTAGATTTATAACTAAATATTTTGATAACTCCCATGTGTTAGTGGATTTTCTCTGCTCAAGACTAGATGAAAATGTTCCTAAACTATATTTTTAGGAGAAAATTGTGTTGTTTCCCATCCTAGATATGTTAAAGCATCTTCTTCTCTACCTTGAGAAGAGGAAATATTTTCGTAAGAAATAAAACCTTGTATAGCTAATGAAATTTCTTCTAATAACATGTTAGGCTACTTTATTTAACAAGCAATGTATTTCCTTCTCTTTTTGTGTAACACTTGGTTCCACATCAATAACAAAGGATTTCTACTAAAACTAAGAATATTCTCCTCATTTTAGGCACCATCAAAGGATGTGTATGGAGGTATCTCTTTCATGCTCATCAGAAAATTGACCCAAAATGTCTAGACAAGGCCCTTTATAATAATTTTTTCTTCCTCCTCATCACTCGATATGGATACTCTTTTCGATCACTCCCCTTTTTACACATTTTGAACTTGTGAGGAGAATTATACAAAGGATTAATTGAGGGCGTGGGATTATAAATGGTTAAAGCTTGTAGAGCCACAGGATACACCACTTGATGTTGTGGGTAAAATGAGGAACTAATCCCTTCTCCAAAAGATGGTGACTTAATTTTATTTCGGTATGAGGAAGCCTTTGAAGTACCCCTTTTGTGGAGGCTTTTGTATCCTATTGGAGGGCATGTTGTGGAACTTAATCATAATTTATTATCTACAAAATTAGGCTCCCTTGCTTCCTAGATTATTTTCATTACATCTTCTTCACTATACGGATCCAAAAAATAGGCATGTAGATGATTTACATGATAGAGATACCTTAAGTGAATCATGTTACTCAAATGAACTTTTATTGTGCCTTTTGATCCCATTGCCTCATGTTATAGGGCTACAAATGGAAAAATTTCCTATGGGTTACACATACTTTCATCATGGCCACATTCTTAATCCTTGTCCTACTAATTTGATAAAGGCAAAGAGTGCGAGACACTCCAATTTCTTATTCCTCAATTTATTGTCCAACCCTATAAATATTTGATAGGCAATTTATTATTTTTCCAACTTCTCAAGCAAAACCAAGGAAACTTTAGCAATGGTTCTAGTGCTCCTTTAACTTGCATTACCATATAATAAGGAAAATACCAAAGTAAGGTTCAATAGTGGACAATGTTCTAATAATCTAGTCATGGAGCCTACAAATGGGACTCTCATGAATTGAAGCATGAATTGGAGGATTCTTTAGGGTAATCTTAGCAATGTTCTCCTTGAAATAATGAGCTTATAATTGGGGAAAGCATTGATGGATCGTATTTTTTTATTTCGGGGTCCATGGTGGGATCTTTGGGAACTTGACAGCTTGCATAGAAAAATTAATAAATAGGACAACATATGGAAATTTGTGTTAGAGGTTAGCCTAATTTGTTCTTCAACTTATCAAAATCAATTCCCTTAGAGTGGGATTTTTCCTCATTGATAAAACATGGTCCCATGCTTGATTAACATATTCATTCCTCGGTCCCCCATATATCTTTTCCATTAAGGCCATATCAATTTAGACCCTGTTTTCTTAATCACCTTAAGGGAATGGTATTGATATCCCCCGTTATAACCCAATTCTCATGATTTTCTATCCATTTATATAATTTTTCTGGAATATTGGATTCTTTCATCCAATCTACACAAAAGTAGCCTCTTGGTTATAAAATATATTTGGCTAAGAAAAATGGTAGTTATTTTCAAATGCCAAATTAGAAATAGGTCCAATTTAGTCTTGGTTGTTCTGGTGGCAATGAGGTCATATTTACATGTTGTAGTAGTAAAACTAGTAATCACATGTGAGTGATGCAATGTGTACACCAATAGGGATGGAGCGAGGAGAAAAATTCCAGGAGGAAGTGAGTCGATGAAGGAGATAGAGGGAGGAGAGTTATTGGGGAGAGGAAAATAATGGAGGAAAAATAGGTTATCCTCTTATTTGGTAAGGAAATTTACATATAAACCACATATCACTTGGGAAACTCCTTGAAGATGAAATGGGGTCCAAGGCACAAATATTTGAGGTCAAATGAAAACCCATTTGGTTCAATACTCCCAATTCCTAAGTTATCTTTCCCACTTGTAGCACATTGTTATCAAAAGCACTTGATGGTTTAATAGTTTAAGCGTCCCACATGTACTACTTGTACTAGTTGAGGACGTTGAGGGATTAAAACATAAGTCATCACTCTAAAAATGACTTATGGGTAAATGATTTGAATCATCTCTTCTTGATCCTGAAACTAGCATCATTCTTATTATTTTTTTCGTTTCTTAGTGGAACTCGAGGATTTGTTCACCTTCCTTTTGGCTGAGATTTTTCCTAGGAACAATAACTACCACCGATGGAATGTTTGATGAGTGAAACGAAATAATAAGAGGATTTATGAGAAATATTTATTTGATTCTTTGATTTCATATTGATGTTATTGGTTGCAATTATGTCATTGTGTTGAATAAAAGAGCGATAACCTTTCCAAAGATTCAACAATAGATTGCAACAAATGCATTCGCTTTAGTGAAATGCTTGATAATTTCTCCTTGGGCCTAAATTGTTATATAATACGAGTGGATTTGTAGAGGACACAAACCTTCAAGGAAAGGGAGAATGTTAGCTCAATTGAAATCTCCCTAACAACTCAAATCCATTCTTTTCCATTAATGATCCTCTTTTATCTTCTAGTAAGATACATATAAACTACATGACATTTGTGTGCATTACATGAAGGAGAAAAGGTGATTAGAGCACGTGAAGGAAATATATTAAAAAAAATTACATTGAGATCAATAGTCAATATATAATATATTGTCATTCTTTCTTCCAACCATTAGTGACAACAATGAATTCATTCTTAATGTGGCTATTCACGATACCATATGTCAATGAAACATTGGATTTAAAATATTTTGAAGTGATTTTTGATAAGGGATTTGAAATTAAATGGAGTTTGCATTCTAATGTGGGACCTTAAATAATACTACGGATTTTTTGGCCAACTAGTGTCTACCCAAAAATTGATAGCAAGAATGACCGATCGCTTTCATAGGTTACATGAGAACACAACTTTGAGGAGTCATCTCTACGCCTTCAAATATATTACCAACATACCCTATTACATGTGGTAAAAAGTGAGCAAACACAATTGAATTCAAAGGGGATACTTGCATATGAATCAGGGAGATGACCAACCCAATTAAAAATTTTCCAATGATCTACATAGCATATTTGTAATAAAAATGACACATTTAGCTATGATGAATGGCATACAAGCATCAATAATGGGGACTATAAATTAGAGTCTAAACATATGACAATATTTAGAAAGATGTCAAGTATTGTAAAGGTAAGTAATTATATAGGAGATAATGAACAAATGTAAACAAAGGATCTCAATTGTAATGGAGATGTTGATATCATATGTAAGGTATGCAATCAATAATGTTTGATTTAGATGTCTAATAATATTTGGTGACACATTGGTGAGGATCATTTTTATTCTTAACATATTAGAATGCTACTCTTGCAAATAAAATTTAATTTTTTCATGTCATTTTAGTATTTTTTTATAATATGCATATGTTGTTATAAATGCCAAAAGTAAAGGGATGCCAACACCATAATCAATAACTCTTCATTAACAAGATTCAAGACTAAGTAATAAAAGAAAATTAAGATTTTTAAATTTAATGTGTCTACCAAACCTTGATAACTCATCAACATCTAGAAATAGATATATCTAAGAAGGCCAAAATTGTGGCTCATCTATATATAAAGTGCAACATTTATTCTAAAATTGAAAACCCCAAAATGGGGGTCGAAAGTCACAAATTCATAATATCCCTTACAAAATCCCTCCACCTCCACATGCTTCATAGATATACATCGATTTTATATTTATTTGGTATTTACCTTATAATACAAAATTGTTCATTTATATATTTCACTATGTACTCGCATATATATATATTGTGTGTTTGTGTGTGTGTGTGTGTGTGTGTGTGTGTGTGTGTGTGTGTGTGTGTGTGTGTGTGTGTGTGTGTGTGTGTGTGTGTGTGTGTGTGTGTGTGTGTGTGTGTGTGTGTGTGTGTGTGTGTGTGTGTGTGTGTGCGTGTGTGTGTGTGCGCATACACTTCTACTTATAAATAACCTCACCTTTTTTTGCCTTAAAATTGTTAAAATGGTTATATATATCCCAACATTTTGTAAATTTTTTTAGTTAATTAGTGTTGGAAAAATGATTTGCTAATTTTTACTCATAACTATTCAATAAGGCAATAATAAATTAAAAAAAAGGAAAAAAATCTATGATGATTAAGAACTTTGACACGATCGATTGTGGCAATCCTTGGATTTGTGTGAGTGAGTTGTGATTTAACATAGCATAGTGTTCATACCACCCCCCGAGATGACGATGGAGAGCAAGCTATATTTTCCATCCTCTACCCTTGGGTAGATTGTAGGGCATCCAGATTTTTCTCCTTTTTAATAATAAGGAAGCTTCCTCCCAATAGATTGTTTTGCATTCTACCTATGAGGTGAACTTGAGTTTTGAGATTTCTCTAGAGACTAGTGTTGTGGTTTACAAGAAAAGGTAAATGATTGATCAAAATTCTCGGGAAGATGGATTTTGACAAATGACATCCAATCTTGGTGTGAAAGACAATGGGGCAGTGGTTTGAGAATTAGTTATGTAGAAAAAGGTCTTTTCCCGATTCTCTTCTAAAGTGAAACACAAGCCTTGGAAACCCCATAACGTCGAGATGGGTACCTTATGGAATCAAGGTTATTTATGTGACCATGGGATCCAAATTTTTATCCATCTAATGCTAGCATAAAATAAACTCTTATATGTATGCGCATGTACTCCTCCAAGTGGAGTATTGTAGCCCTCATATTCTTTCCAAAATATATAGGCTTCTTGGGAAGAGTTACTCAAATCGATCCCAAAACCCTCAATTGAACTTTAGAATCCTTTTCCGAGTTTCTATTTCATTAGTGGATACCACTAAATCCCTACCCCATTTTATGAAAATATCTTCCCCTATGGCTTATGGTTACAACTCAGTGGAATCCGAAAACTAATTTTTCGATGTTTGAGATGCAAACAAATGGGGCATCTGCAAAGGGATTGTCGGTTTAAATAAAAACCTATCCTAATGAAAAAACCTTAATTAATAAATAGCAAGAACTTTGATGGTTGTGTGTGTGCTTGTGCATGCACACACGCGCACGCACACACACACACACGCGCACACGCGCCTTGCATGCACACACACACACACACACACGCAGATGCCCCATCAAAACCTTAATTAATAAATACAAGGGTAACAGATTCTCTGCATCATATTCTCACCACCAAGAATCTTCCCAAAGGCTCCCATATGTGGAACTTTATCTCCTCATGTTGCTCGCTCTTCTCCAACCTTGTCTCTTGAAAATTGGAAATAGTGTCTCTGCCAATTTCTAGGAGGATTCTTGGAATGGAAACACCCCTATCTTTGAGATTTAGGAGCTCATTCCAATCTGTGATCTCATGCATGTCTCTTGTGGTACTAGATTCATGGCTACGGGTTTTAAGCAATTCATGTTCTCCCACTCTTTCTTGGAAAGACATTAGCGAATTGAATTTTCCTGAAGCCACTAAAGATATTTTCAAATCAGAATTTGGTAAGAGAGTAAATGCCTATCTCCCCTAGGAGGATCATATTTTGTGGATGGGTTCCAAATCACTAATAATCACCAAGTGTGGATATCATGTGCTTTTTCGTCGGGAAGAAATTGGTTATTCCTCCTAGATGGGTTGTTGGGATTCTTCCTGCCTTCCTAAGGTAGATGTCTTTTATTGGATTGTTTTTAAAGGAAAAATTCATACTCTAAACAAGGAAAAAATGGGGAGTTGCTGGTCCTTCACATTGTGTTCTTTGTCTTAATGTGGAGGAGGATGGTAATCACCTTTTGTTACATTGCCCCTTCACTTTGCGTTTTTACATTGGCTATGCAGTTGGTTAAACCTGTTTAGGTGCCTGGAGAATCCATCTCCAATACCATTTCTTCTTGGCTTAGGGTGGGTATAGGTACTGCTTGAGCTCAATTTGGATCGTGGTCCTATCCTCTTACTTGTGACACCTATGGTGGGAGTGCAACTGAGGATATTTCATGAGGAATCCTCTGATATTCCCATCTTCCTTAATAAGTTGGAAGTCTCCATATCTAAAAGTTCTAGTTTGAATTGTAAATCTCTGTATAATTTTTCTAGCAGGACGTTGAGATTCGGTGAGGGTCTAGCCTCTCATTCGTCTCCCTTCTCTTGGTTCTATTGTAAAGCACGAGATGTCGAAGTTGGAAAAATTCTAAAAAGAAAGAATTTGAAATGGCTCCCACACCCATCGGTTTTGTAAGCTTAACTTTAGGAGGCCTTTAAAGGAAATCCAGCATATCGGGGCGAGATGTATCATCCAAGATGTAAAGGGATTATTGATCAAAGTTGGCTCCTTTAGGCTTCCAATCGGATCGAGTAACATGGTGAGAGGCTAATGCTCTCCTCTTTGGCATCAAGATGGTCGTTGATATCGGTTGTTCCAAGCTCGTCATTGAAGGGGACTCTCAGGTTATTATTCACCCGGGGCTAGTTAGAAAAGGTAAAGAGGAATCCCGACATCTTTATTACTCAAATTCTTCATTAGATCTCCTTGATTGATGAATGGTCTATTCATCATGCTTATCGTGAAACGAACTTAGCAATGGATGCCCTTGCTAATCATGGCGCTTTCCAAACTAATGATGATTTGATTAATAACAAGGGTGAGTTTTGGATATTTCTCGATGTCATTCTACTTCATGATGGCTTGACCTTTTGTTCACATGAGGCAAAGCTTTATTGAATCATGTGGGCATTATTTTTATTGGAAGATAAATAATGCATTCTTCATTTCATTTTCTCCTTCTTGGGAGTAGGATGGCCTTCCCTCCCCTTCCCATTTTGCATTTGCATGGAGAGAAGTGAGAAATGGATTTCTTCTCCTCTTGTTTCTCTATGTCATCTACATAAGGTGTTTCGTGTGGGCTCTTCCCTTGTTTTGAATTCCATCAAGTGCATCATCGATTCTATCTATCTCGCATCATTCGGGAAGGGCATGGATAAATTCAAAAATTATAGGTGTTTTTGTCTCTAATTTTCTCCTCATTAACTCAAACAAAGAAGTTTATGTGACTATTGCCAAACATTTCATTCTTCCTCATCATAGAATTGGGTTGGAAGAAGCATTAAAAGGTGTTTTTGGCTTCAATATTCTTCTCAAAAGGGGTTTTTGTCTCTTCTCGGTGGGTTGATTGCAAGGCATGTGAAGAATTAGAAAGGAGGAATCTTCTCTTGCTAAAGTTAGCCAAGTCGGTGCACAAGATTTGTCTCTCTAAAAGGATAATGCATTATCTAGTGCCTCGGCTCAACCTAGTTGAGCTATTTACACCTAATAGGATTATTCCCGATCGGTAGTGGAACTTTGAGTGTTAGTTAGATCGTCATATGCATTTATTACAAAGATTTCCAAGCTAGAAAACATTAGCAAGCTCGATGCTAGGAAGGATAGGGGAAGGTGGCCCAACAATGACTAAACAATATTGAAATTTCGATGGTTAGTTTTTGGTCTTCCATGTTTTTCTATAAGAAGCTCTTTTTGTCTCTAAGGCTAAATGGTATTCCATGTTTTTATGTAAGAAGCTCTTTTTATTGTCTCTAAGGCTAAACATTTCATCTTGCCTTTTTTTGTATTTTTATCATTTCTGTAGTGTATTTTTTGGTTTGTAGACCACAATTTTTGTTGGTTTGTATCATTTCTATCATTATACTTTGTAAGGGTTGGGGCCCATCAATCCTTGGTTCATAGCTTCGATCAAAAGCGTTTACCTATCTAAAAAAATTGACTTGGCTAATTTTTTCACACCATACATATGTTTGTAATGAATATGTGTTGAAAGACAAAACACTTGTATGTAAATCTTGATTTTTAAATACAAATCATTATTGTTTCATTTAAACATATTGCACTTAATAAAATACATACCCCACCCCTAATTAAACCCACATGTTTATCTCATCTAGCTACCTTCCATCGACATCACCATTACAAAACCGCCACCACCACCTCATTTATAGCCACCACTTTGTCCCTCACCATAGCATGACCTACCAACTATTCCATACTACTCATTGTCACTTTTCCATGCATCCATGTTTTCTATTGTAAGAACCTCTTGTGCAACACCACCACCACCATAACCACATGTAGATCTCTCACAACTATGGTGACCATCATTATCTCCACCTCCTTGACTCTTTTAGCCACCATTACTACCTCCACCAAGTCACTTCTATTAATACACGAATGAGATTGATTCACAATGATATTCTCCACATCTATTTGTTTGTTGTTCATGGGCTCAATGACATCCATCAACTCCATACGTGAATACTGTAAGTGTGACATGCAATACCTCAAACCTTTATTATGTAGAGAGGGTCAATTGAAGAAGGTGTTCCACATTATTGATCTTCAACTATTGCAACCCTACATTTTAAAGAAATCATTTTCACTTGACAAGTGTGTTCACTCCAATACAACCATCGAATTTTGAACACCTAAAATCATAAAATAAAACTAAAAAAAAATAAAACACCTCTCAAAATTTCAAATCTTTATCTACACCTTAAAACATTTGTTTTTTCTCACATATCCTTGTGGGAAAAGTTTAGAGCTACATCTAGTTTTTTTACACCATATGAAAACACAAGTATGAGAAGAACAAAAGAATCCATAGAAGAGAAGAAGAAAACAAAGAGGATAATGAATTAGAAGACGTGTTTGCCATATTATGTATGACCTCAACAAGGACTTGAAAATATAATGATGAACCAACACCCAACTTGTTTACAAATTAAAGTACACTATCTTGAAAAAATAGGGTGTGGTCTAGTTAAATATAAGTGTGAATGAAATATTCTATACATGTATAGGAAGATGTGTCAGAACAAGTGCAAGTGAGAAGATCTTGTAGAGACAAATAAAATATCAAATAATTACCTCAATAGACCGATTATAAAAACTTCTAGAAATCAACGCTTTCTAACAAATCAATGACCCTTACCTCATTAGTCATCGATCCCTTGGCCACTATCAATAGTGGCGAGGTTATTCCATATAGAAAATGTCTATCGACATAAATATAAAACAATAGGTATGCACAAAGAAATACCTTTAGTTTCGTTATCACCCGATGTAATCTCACTCACTGATGGCTACCAAATCCTCTGTACACTCTACCCTTAGCCTAGATGCACCTATATCTCCTTATAGAGGCCTTACATTTTCCACATAAAATATATTGTAAAAAATAGGAAAATTCATTAACTAATATGGCATGGAAAAAATGAGTATCCATGAATAATATCCCATCTCTAAAAGAATACATGTAAACCTCTAAACCTCGTTGAGTTGAAGAAAAGCTTTAACTTCTACCATTTTTCTTATAATTGAAGCTCAAATTACCAATTTTCCTACTTCTCTAAAACTTACAAGATCTCTCAAAGAAAATTATGATAGCAAACAAATATTTTGATAATATAACAATAGTCTTTTAGTTTTAGAGACTTTGGATTTATTTGTGCATTTGTGGGATTTAGTCTTTGAATTTGCAAAATATTGATATTCAAAGCTCAACAAGACAAGATTAATGCCTTTCTTTCCACATGTATCCCTTTTATTGGCTCGAGAGTATGTTAGTGGATCACTCATCAATACTCCATCATTTGGTGGGGTTAATCACATTTCACATCATTTTTAAACAACTACATCATTCATCATTACTAATTCCTTGACATTTGAACCCATATTTGAAGTTTTGAAGTTATATTACCGATATCTTGGATTGTGATAAGTGGAATTAATTCTTTGAAAACCATCTAGCATGATGAAAGGTGCCACATCACTCTAAAATCCCAATTTCTATTCTTAAGAATCCAAAACTCCAAAGTTTAAAATAAGGAATCTTGGCACACTCTTGAAACGTGTTGTCAAATCCAAAACATCGATATTCCATAGTGTCACATCCCATTTTGGGAGCCCCAAATTTGACGTCTTCTAGGTCATTCATAAGCTTGTTTTAGTTAGTAAAGGTGATATTGAGTAATTAACCAATTAAATCTTGGTGTACTCTTAGCTTAATAAAGTTTGATTAACATCCAAGAGTCTTAACTCACATCAAAGCATCATTCCTTTATTTATCATGGCATTATGCTTTTGAACAATATTAAGGTGTGTATCTTCCTTATTGTCTTGCTTCTTAAGGTAACCGGTGGAGGTTAAGAATAGTCTGATAGTACAAAGTGCATGGAGCTTTCTTATTGGCTTGTTTGTGGCCATGGTGGTGATTGTGCAAGTTTGGTTCAAAAAGTTAGAAAATCATCGAAACTTAAATTTTAACCAATGAAAAATTCTAAAAACGTAGGTAATGTATGTAAGGAGGTTGGAAAGGTGTTGTAAAATAAATCAGGTTGATTCATCTCGAAATAAAGGAGAAATTTGTGACAATTTTTGTCTTTATCGGGAAAGTCTGTGATTAAGTGCATAATAGTGTTGACACATTCCAATTTTTTTGTAAACAGTGTGATGTTGCTTGAGCTTCTAAGTTATGCTTGATCTTGATGTGAAGTTGTAAGGTCTAGTTCAAAGTAAAGGAGCTCATGGAGAAGCTCAAAAGTCAGTATCACATCGAGTAGCTAAAGAAGTGCCACTTGTCAACCTGCAAACACCAAGTTTCTTTGAGAAATTTTGTATGTAGGAAGAATGGTCATGTGAAGAGTCATTAAACATGAAACATCAAAGGTCATGTTTAGGAATCTTACTTGTTTATTTAAGACCAATTTTTGAGCATGTAAATGGTGTTGTCGAATGCAAATTTGTTTTTGAAAGAGTGCAAAATTGAGGGCATGTTATGAGAAAATAAGAAGGGTGTTAGTGTATTAAAGCTATGAAAAATTAAGAAGATGAGATAAGAAAGAAGATGAGATGAAATAGTGATCACATCAGGTTGGTGTAAGCAACCAAGAGGAGAAGGTGATCAAAATTCGGAAAACTTCTAAGTTGCAACTTAGCATGGGGGAGTTTTGATTCCTTATAAGTTGAAGTTTACTAAAGGTCAGTTGTTGTACCAAATTTGGGAGTTGAAGCTTCTAGACAAGTAACAGCTTGTGGTTGCTTGGTCAAAATTTTGGGAAGTTGAAGCTTCCCTATAAGTTGAAGCTTACAAAGGTCATGTGGTTTTTGTACCAAATTTGGGAGTTGAAGCTTCCAACAAAGTTTTAGATTGTAAAATATTGAGTGGTTGTTAGTTAAATTTTTGGAGTTGTAGCTCCAGGTTGAGTTTAAGCTCAACCATGAAATCATGTAAAATTTGCAAGACATTTCTATCATAAGCCTAGTTCTTGGTTTTAGTGGGTTTTTGTCCCTTACAGGTTTCCCACATTAAATTATGTGTCTCGTGCATATTCTCCTATTATTTGCTTGTGTATGGTTTATGTGCTCATCATAGAAAGATTGAGGAAATGGAAATGTTTGTAAAATTTTAATAAACACTGATTCACCTCCCCCTCTCGGCCTAGATTTCTAACAATTGGTATCAGAGTCTAATACTCTTTAATTAAGCTTAACAACTTGGAGGTGATCCTGAAGACACAAGCATGGGTTCATTAGCATAATTAGTGTTGAAAAATAAGTATGAGATTGCTCAAGCCCTTATAAATGAGTTAAAGACTGAAATCAAGCTCATGGAAGCTAATCATGGCCAAGAATTGAATGAAGTGGCTTCATATGTTGAGAATGTGTCAAAGGCACTGAAAGACAAAGAACAATCTTGCTCCAAATATGAAGAAGAAGTGAAGACTCTAAGGAATGAGCTAGAATAAGCCACAAGAAAACTAATGACATATCAAAAAGTAAGGAAAGTACAAGCAATCCTGAGAACCTGCTAAGAAAATAAAGACATCCTAATGACATATCAAGTCTAGTTTTTAAAAATGAAGCAACTCGGTGTGAATTAGAGCATGAACTTAGTCATGAGCCATGCCAAGCAACCATCAAAGCTAAGGATGAAGAATGTGGTGAATTAAATGCAAAATTGATAAAACTAAGACAAAAATTGAACAAGCAAGGCAAAAGGAGTTGAAGGGAAAATCAATCCATGTATCATATCAAGGACACAAGAAGACCATCAAACATCCAAATGCAAGGAGATTCCCTGATAAGTTTCATGGATCTTTTTTTCATGTCATGTCTTTGGACATAGAGCTAGGGATTGCATAAATAAAGTAGACAAGGAACATCCATGGAGAGATTATAGGACTGAATATGAAAAGAATATAATGTGTTTTAATTGTTATGAGAAGGGTCATATAGCCAAATTATGCCTTGAAGAAACTATGGAGAAAGTTGGATAAAGGAAACATCTAGAGTTATACGTTTTAAGTGCAACAAAGTAAGTCATCTTGATAGACATTTCCATAAAAGAAAGCTCATCTACAAAAGGAAAGGATGAAGTCAAGCCTACACCTATAACAACAGTTAAGGGAAAGTCAAAAGAACAAAGCTTAACTAAGGTGTCAAAATGCATAGACAAAGCTAAGAAGGAGATAGTTGGATCAATCAAGTGCATAAAGATCAATCAGTCATTAAATCCTATAAGAGGTATGTTTTCCCTAGTTGAGAACAAGTTCATGCATAAGGAGGAACATATGTGATTAATGAGAAAAACACAGGAGATCATCATACCAAGACAACCATTCAAGGGAATCACAAAGAAAATCTGCAAAAGGGAAAGGAAGGTGGAGTCCTTTGAGGACTTCATGACGTTCTAGTGTTCTCATAAGCATGGAATGCCTTCTTCGGGATTCTCAAAGGCAGGAGTCATCTTGAAGGAAGCCCAATGAGCTTGTGAAATCAATTGGTTATCTTGTAAGAAGTCAAATCTCAAGAAAAATCTTATCCCTGATGATGAGTGAACCATCCAAAGAATTTTATATAAGGTGCCATTAGTAGCTATTGATTGAAGTCTCCATCAAATTGCAAAGTTATGTCAGAGAATGGTTGTTGCCTCTTGTTGATGTATCATTATTTTTAGTGTCTTGGATCTCTTTCTTGTCTATTAATATAAAATGAATATTGTAAACAAGTTTAAAGGCATGTGTTTTCTCTCTCTATGTTGTTGAGGTTGAGTATAAGAGAATGTCTTGAGACAATATTATAGAGCCAAACATGGTTCATTTATTCTCAATCTTTGCAAGACAATCATGTGTAAAGTAAAGTCTAAGGAACCTCCAAGGTTATTACAAGGTATGTTTGAGTCCAAGTTGTGCATTTAACCTAGACATTATGTCATTATAGTCCTTCAAAGATGAGTGACCCACCGACTCGCATAGAGGTTCTCAATAAGAATCAAAGATGTGAAATCTGTGTTCAAGTGTGTCAAGAGTGTTCCTTATTGTTAGAATTGTCAAAGTGTCAAGTATGCATGGTGTTTAGTCTCTATCGTCAAGATAACAATCCATCAAGGAACATGACCAAGGAAGTGATTTAAGGTTGAAGTCTTAGTGCAAGATTTGAAGACAAGGTTCATCAAGAAATATGATCAAGAAAATGCAAAAGGTGAAGCAAGGTCCTATGGGTGTTTCCAAGCACAAAGTTGTGATAGATGGTTGAAGTTGTCATGAAGTGAAGACATCAAGTAACATTATAAAGGTACATAATGCTAGAAATGAGATCATAACTCTAAAGGTATGAATGAGATGCATAAATCTTGTCCCTTCCCATAAATATGGTGTGAAGTAGAAGTGCACTCAATTAAAGCCTTGAGGAAGTTAAGATAATCAATTAATGAGGTCATCACAAAGCAATATGGGGTGTATGGAAAATATTCAAGAAATGAGTTATGTCTTGATAGTATATAAACAAGTTAGGAATGAGGTGAATTGATGACCCCAGTAAAGGAAGTTTGAGTTGCAAGGTTTTCATCAAGCTCATACAAACAAGTAAGCTGACAAAGGTAAGAGTTGAGATCAAATGCAATAAAGGTGATGATGAATCATGTCCAAGAAGGTGATTTTAAGTTTCATAGAATCTTCTAAGAGCATGAAGGTGAGACATGAATGATAATAACAAAGAATATTATGAACAATGTTGGAAAACACCATGTTAAGAGGTAGAACATGACAATTCTTGACCTTGAAGAAAGACATTGAGGGAAGACAATGAATGAACTATGTCCTCCATTTCGTATGGTACAATCATGTATATATAAAGTTACAAGTGGCATAGTGATGAGTAATCCTAGTGTTTGATAAAGCACTATGAGCCCTAAGAACCTCTCTGGAAGATGAGGAGGTTGATAGAAGGTTGTGCATATGAATACTAAATGGAATAAGTTGCAAAAAACTTTTAACTAATCTTTTGATGAGATGATCATGTTCGATGGCTAAAATGGTGAGTTCTCAAGAAGATAGAGGTATTCTACACCCAAGAGGAGCATTGAGAAAATGTAACAATTGATGATTTTGTTGATAGGTGTAGTTGGAACTTAGCCAAGATACACCGAAAAGGTGCCTTAGGGACAATTCCATCCTTTTGAGGCCAAGTGGATATGATGAGCAATCAAGAAGTTGAATAAGGTAAGGTGGTGAGATAGGTCAATTGCCTTCAAAGGAAGATTGTTTGTGTCCAAGGGGAGCTTGGATTATTCAAGTAGAGATCACTCAAGGCTGGTATAGGTGCAAAACAATGAGACAACAAGGTATGAGGGCAGATTATGTTGGTTTGACATGTTTTCTTGAAAGACACAAGTTTGGAACATGATGAATGGCCAAAATGAGGACAAGTAAGAGGAGTACAGTCTTAGGGGGAGCCTGAAATTGTTTTCACCAGGTACATAGACCTCATATGTTGCTAATAGGAGCCAAGAAAAGAGAAAACATGGTCTTAGGGGGAGCTTGTGGACAAGGAGAGCTAGTTCTAGTCCAAGGCAAAAGGTGTGAAGAAGGTTATGCAGCTGATTGTATCCTATCAATCAAAAGAGCAACATCATCAAAGGGGGAGTTCCTTGAGGTAAGTTTGTGATTTGTAAATGTTTATCTACATGTTGATCATATTGTTGAATATGTGGCCCCTTATCATAGACATCAAAGGGGGGAGAGTACTTTGTGAAACTAAGCAAAAAGTGTTTTGCCATCAAATTTTCTGAGTTTGTTGGCATCAATGACAAAGGGGGAGATTTTTAACCCTATTCATTAGTGTTGTCATTGATGTCAAGTGGCATTGATGGAAAATGTGTGAATGGTGAAGTGAAGCTCAATCAGAGGCATGAAGGTTGATTGGTAGTGCCTTCTTAGTGATAGTTAGAGCTCACAAAGAGGTTTCGGGATGGTTTCGGGAGGTATGTAGATTGTTGGTCTTGTATGAATGAAAATGAATCCAAATTATCCATAAAGGTGTTTAAGAGGTATGAGAGGTGTTTTAGAGTTATTAATGTAAGATGTTTGGTTCTTTGAAGCTTTCGTGCTGATTCCAGATTGGTTTCAAGATGCTACAAGCTTGTCTGTGAGGTTGACGTTCATTAAATGTATGGAAAAGGTTGTATGCTCGACTTAGATGCTCTATAGGTTTGAAATGCTTATTCCAGCACGTGCAAGAGATTTTGGAGGTCGTGGAGGTATGAGTCTTTGATAACTCAAGGAGACCTTTCCAAAGGAGACTAACTTTGTAAATTTTGGTGTAAATTTTGGATCTCTCTTGTAGAAGTTATGGTCATTTGAAGTTTTGCAGGTCAAGATGAGCAAGATTCAATTACATTTTGGGTCCACGTGGTCATCATAAGTCAACATGCTTCATGCATCCCCACTCCCGAAACCTAATAGACATGTGGCATGGATTAAGTCGATAAAATTTTGGGTCTCCCAATGCGAAGAAAAGAAGCAAGTTGCGAAAAAGAAAGTCAATCGACACTCGTGAAATTTGAAGATGCATGGAGCCTTTTGATTAGCTCATCTTTCACACTTTGAATAGAGCTAGAAAATGTATATATTGACATTACAAAATCTGCAAAGAAATATAAACTTCCTATTAGATCATGTGTCACATTGGTCAGAGAAAAGTTATCAAAAGGCTAACACCACAAATGTGCGTGGAGTTATCTGATTGGTTTGTGCTTCGTACTTAGAAAAGGTTGACACCAAAAAGGCATGGAGCTTTCGATTGGTTTTTTCTTCGTAATCGAAAAATACCAACACCAAAAAGGTACATGGAGTCATCGATTGGTTTAGGCTTCACATTTTAACAAGGTCCTTGTAAATTAAAGTGAATTGCGAAGTAAGCATGGAGCCTTCTCATTAGCTCACATTTTATGGCAATAAGTCAAGGTTATCAGTGGTCTGGTATTGCGAAAGGCATGGATCTTCCTTATTGGCTTGCTTCTCACGGTAAATAGTGGAGGTTAAGAACAATCTAATAGTATGAAGTGCATGGAGATTTCTTATTGGCTCGTTTGTGGCCATGGTGGTGACTGTGCAAGTTTGGTTTGAAAAAGTTGGAAAATCATCGAAACTTAAATTTTAACCAATGAAAAATTCTAAAAAATTGTAGGTAATGTATATAAGGAGTTTGGAAAGGTGTTGCAAAATAAATCAGGTTGATTCATCTCAAAACAAAGGAGAAATTTGTGACAATTTTTTTGTCTTTGTCGGGAAAGTCTATGATTAAGTGCATGACGGTGTTGACACATTCCAATTTTTTTGTAAATAGTGTGATGTTGTTAAAGATTATAAGTTATGTTTGATCTTCATGTGAAGATGTAAGGTTTGGTTTGAAGTAAAGGAGCTCATGGAGAAGCTCAAAAGTCAGTCGCATTGAGTAGCTAAAGAAGTGCCACTTGTTAACCTGCAAACACCAAGTTTCTTTGAACTTTTGTATGTAAGAATAATGGTCATGTGAAGATTCATTAAACATGAAATGTCAAGGGTCATGTTTAGGAATCTTGCTTGTTTATTTAAGCTCAATTTTTAGCATGTAAATATTGTTGTCAAATGTAGAGTTGTTGTTGAAAGAGTGTAAAGATGAGTGCATGTTATGAGATAATAATAAGGGTGTTAGTGTATTAAAGCTATGAAAAATTAATAATATTAGAGAAGAAATAAGATGAGTTGAAATAGTGATCACATCGGGTTTGTGCAAGTAACCGGGAGGAGAAGGCGATCAAAATCCTGAAAAGTCTAAGTTGCATCTTAGCATGTGGGGAGTTGTTGCTTCCCTGTAAGTTGAAGCTTATTAAAGGTCAGTTGTTGATGTACCAAATTTGGGAGTTGAAGCTTCTAGACAAGTAGCATCTTGTCAAAGACTGAGTGGTTGTTTGGTTAAATTTTTGGGGAATTGTAGCTTCCATGTAAGTTGAAGCTTACTAAAGGTCAATTGTTGTTGTACCAAATTTGGGAGTTGAATCTTCCAGACAAGTTGTAGCTTTTCGAATACTGAGTGGTTGTTTGGTTAAATTTTTGGAGTTGTAGCTCCATGTTGAGTTGAAGCTCAACCATGAAATCATGTAACATTTGCAGGACATTTATGTCCTAAGCCTAGTTCTTGGTTTCAGTGGGTTTTGTCCCTTACGTGTTTCCTACATTAAACTATGTGTCTTTGTGTATACTCTCTTATTATTTGTTTGTGTGTGGTTTATGTGTTCATCATAGAAATATTGAGGAAATGGAAATGTTTATAAAATTTTAATAAACACTTATTCACCCCCTTCTTAGTGCTTAGATTTCTAACACTATGCACTTGGGTACATTTATAGGTCTAGAGAATATTAATATATACATGATTCCTAAACAAGAAAACTAGTAATTGATAATGTCTTTTGGGCCTTTTGCTTTGTCTCTTATACTTTTATTAACCTTACACACCCTACAACCCTATCGGTATTTGACTGATTTATCTTTTATGGCCTTAGACACTAGTACCCATTTAGGAAGAAGCACCCATGTGCTCCTATCCCTTATGGGCACTCCTGACCCTCTCTATAGCCCCTTTTCACTCTTTTGGGTCTCTTTTACTTCTTGGGCATATTTTACACTTTTGGGTTAGCCTTTCAATTGTCAATTATGAAATTCAAACAAGGGAATCATATATATACATAGTTATAGCTCTTAAATAAGGGGCCAAGCACTAGAATTATCTACTATCACTTAATTTTGCATACAAAGGCATGAGAGCATTACAAAACATCCATCTAGCACATCCATATAAGGGATAAGGGTTGCATCACTTTTCATATACAACATAGGAAGGGGGAGTTCATTCTATTCCATCTCACACATTCTATACATTTGTTATATTCTAGATCTATCCCACTATCATTGTGTAACTTGCACAAGGGCATCATAGGAAATCATTACACACACATTCACAAAAAACTACATGGATTTTGAAATTTAGTGCAATGCTCGGTACTAAGTTCACTCTTTAGGTGACTATCGGGGTCAATCTAACTCCACATTCTACATCTTATTTATTAGGTTTGATGTGGTTTGTGGGTATGTGCAACTAGGTATCTATTTTGTAGGTTACATGTGTGAACAATGACATTGGAACAAATCTAGAGTGATAAACAGAGATCAACAATGAAGCTCCTCCTGCATAGAAAAGATCAGAACTTGAGCATTTGGGTGGACACTAGCACTCATATTCAGTCCACTACGCCCAGTGCTCCTATCCTCCCATGGGTGCTTTTATCCTGCACATTTATGGGTTCCAGAACTTTCAATGAGCCTTGATGACACTCTTCCTATTTTATTCCACCAGATATCATTTCCATATCACTTAAAAATCAGCTAAGTCACCCTCTCTCTCTCTCTTGCTTAGGGTTTCATATTATTGCATGTTTGTTTGTTTGTCCATTTATTGTATTTTATTACTTGTATATCATTCATTATAGTAGTTACTCTGAAATATAGATTTAATTCAATTTAGATTAAATCATTTAGTGAACTTGATCGATCAAACCCTACCTTCTAAACATGCATCGATTCTCTCTCCTTTTGAATTCATGGACCAATCCTCTTATCCATCCTATGTACCAACTAAGGTTTCTAGCATGGCTACCACCACTGCTGATTTTATGCAAGTTTACACCCAACATCCTCCTCACTTCAATACTCCAATGTTTGATCCAACTATTAATGTAGTTACCACTCACCGCAATCGGCCACCTCCAACTCCACCTATTTCTATCCCTCCACCTATTACCTCTATAATTCCTCCCACCACCTCCAAAGGTTATGATATCATTGAGCAACTAAAGAATACACCCGCCAAAATATCTCTTTATGATCTCTTACGCAATGCACCAAATTTTCATCATACATTAGAAGCTTCCCTACATTCCATCCATATCGAAAGTGATAATTCCCATATTGCCTTCACCCATCTTATTCAATCACTCAAAACCTACCACATGTCATATCCTTTAGTGATGAGGATATCCTTCCTACTACCACTGCGATCTTCTTATGCCTTTGCTTATCACAACTACTATTGGTTCTCATTATATCAAACACATACTAATTGATAATGGCTCCACTATAAATTTATGTTCTCTCTCACTACTCATGCAATTGCAAATTCTAATAGTTTGATCACTAAGTATTCTACCCTTGTTTGTGGCTATGATTCTACTACTCAAACATGCATAGGCACCATCACCTTACCTCTACAAGTTGGACCTAAAACCCTTCCCACTTTGTTCTATATCATTAATACATCATTTTAGTTCAATTGCTTACTTGTAGACCATGGATTCATGTTATGCATGTTATTCCTTCTATAGTTCATTATGTGTTAAATTTTACATTACGGATATGAGCATGTACTATTTTGTTGACCTGACCCATTCAAGTTTTGTCACATATATCCAATCACTACCATGCCCATACCTCCACTTGTATCCTATTCCATACCATAATATTAGTACATATGATGTTGGTCAATCTAGTGCTTCCACTACTTCTTCTACCTCCACATACCCCCTTCCATCCCTACGCATACCACTAATCTTATATCACCCACATCATCTCCCTCTATCACTACCACTACCCCACCTGTCACTACTCCTCCTAACCCTACATCTAGCTCTGCTCCTCTTAATATCCTTGATAATTCTATCCAATAAGATAATGTCAACACTGATGATTTTGATGATGAGGTTGATGTCGTCGAGCTTACCGATGAAAAATTGTGCAATCTCAACTTTACTCCTCTTGAAATAGATGAATCCTACTTCTAAGACACTTTTTTTGCTATTGGCCTAGGTGAGTATCAATTTAAGCAACCTCCTCCCTCTACTACAACCATGATCCCTTTTAGGAAACTATACATACACTAGACCTCATGTCATCTCCTCCGGTTACATCTTCCTCAGTATCTCATCCCTTCACATGCACCTTATTCATACATGACTCTTATTGGCCTCATATTCCATTCGATCCCACTTTCCCTACACTTGTTTGCACACATGAAGGCTTAACATAATTAGGATTCACACTTGATGATCTCCTCCCCCATCTCACTCCCCCACCTGTATCATGGATATGTTCTCATTACTGCTGCTTATGGCCTCCATGTCTTCCATTTTTGGTTTTTCTTACACATACACCCTGTTCCTCTCCACTCACCCTTGGACAATCTTGGCTTGACTATATTGGTGGCACTCTTGACCCCAACCATACTTGATATTACCTTTCCCATGCCTTTTGGCCACATCACCATTTGCAATGATTCTTTCCTTGGATATACCCCAAACCTAACCTCTTTGGTACATACGTGATTGTCCACAACCTCCTTTTACCGATGAAGAATATGTTATGGGCATGTATAATTTACACCACACTGGCTCTCTCTATGATCAACCTCATACTATCGCTTATTATGTCTCCAATCTAAATCCTATCGATTACGACCTTGACACTAACGATCTCCTTAATGGGTTTACTCGACTTTTCACCCCTCATACAATTAGGGGCATCGTAATCCCCCCCTTTCCACCACTATTAGTTATCTCCGATTGTCTACTACTACACTTCACATTTCGTGCTTCAAATCTAATATTTCTCAACACTCCTACACCTTTGGTACACACATTACATGATGACACACACACTCTAGTGCTATAGTTCACACTTGACTATTGAGGGCACACTTCATCCATGAACCTCACATCCTCTACTCTCGCTACACTTTGAGCTCAATACTTCACGATACATCTTTCATAACATCTACTACTTTCTCTCACTCCACACTTCATGACTCTTTCCGAGCATCACCACATCGTTGGTTCACATACTTTCTCTTCATTACCCGATGACGCACTCTAGTTCCACAGTTCATACTCAATTGTTGAGGGTCCAATTCTTAAATGAACCTCACATTATCTACACTTCACACTCAATGCTTCATGATACATCTTTTCTAGCATCTACTCTCACGCAATACACTCATTTCTCGATGATGCACTCTTGTTTTATGGTTCATTCTTAACTGTTGAGGGGGAATTTCTAAATGAAACTCATCTCATACACATCCGCTAGGGGGAAACATGACTCCTTCACTCTTCACATCCCACACATTACATCACAAAGATCACACTCACACAACATTTTCATATCTTGGTTGCATTTACTCTTGTTAGCTTATTCTACTTACATGTTACACTTTGTTTCCTATGCTAGATAGATTCTTAGTATGTCATTATCTTTTTCTATACACACATGCATGTTCACTTGGTATCTTGAGGTTAATGCAAGACATTTCACAGATTCATACACAATGCATGATGCTTGA